>CM075449.1:28803979-29252007 GCA_037832335.1 Carallia pectinifolia | reverse complement strand
TCAATCTACCGGGTGCAGACAAAGGAAGGCGAACTAGGCTTTGATACCGTGTCGAATGATGCTATAGAATCCATACTCACCTAAAAGCTTAAATCAGTGGGTGATGAAGACCATAGGCGTTGTAAGTCAGACTAAGTTTTCCTCCTTTTTTAGTGCAACTTAATACTCCTAACACAATCAGCACACCTACCCGCAATGCCAAAAAATTTCAACCCCTTAAAAAAGCATGTTCCCAGGCCACTACCAGAATAAGGGTCCACTGAAAGGCAAAATTACTACATGGAAAAACAGAAGACCTGCCCTATGATAATAATCTCATAAGCAGTGATCACAAAGTACTGGAAGTAGCAGTGAGAATAACAAACAGATCCACCATTTTACCTCTATTTCAGTGGAGCAAATGCCCACACTGAATATCAAAGACAAAATCTGATTGTTTTTAATTTAGTCAAGCTTTTCATGGAAATTTTTTTTGTTTGCTTCCACTAAAAACTCTTTTTCTCCATTGACCCTTTATTTCAAGTAAAATTGAGTCTTAGTTATAGAGTGAAAAAGGAAATGTAATCAAAAGAGAAATTTATTCTTAATGTAAGAATTGAAAACTTAAGAATTACACTTTTAACTTTAGCCTAAATAATAATATTTTTAAAAAGGCAGTTTCAGTTCATATAAGAAAATATATTTGTCATCCATATGTGTATTGCTTTTGAGATACATATATAAATATATAGCTAAGTGAAAACAACTTTCTTTGCTGTAAATATTAGGAACAAAGAAGTTCTGTTAAATGTATGGCAAATCACTAGCTTTATCGTGATTTGGCCACCTATACAGTATTTTTATGATGTTTAAAATGAAAAATCCATATAAAATTCCAGAAAATAATAACCCAATATTAATCAATTTTGTTGCAAACTAAGTTATTTGGCAAAATTAACAAATTTTAGAATATTCATCCGCAGATTCTTCCCCTAAACATGGCAGTTCCCAATAAAGGATGCCACCAGCACTATCATTACATTCTGCAGTGGCAGTCATGCTATTAGGAACTATGAACACATATCAAGAAATGAGTTGTCAATGATGAACCCACCATCACACAATGTGCCAAACACAAACTTTTGTATCATCAGAAATTTTCGGATGTGTGGGTCCAGCAAATGGATATTCAGCCGTTTCAAGTAGCCCCAAAACCTGAACCCCAGAAATTTCCAAACTATAGGTGTACTCCACCAGGTCTAAGTACCATGTTCTGTAACTATCATCTTTGAACTCTTCCCCCCCTCCCCCCAGCGTGCATTTTGTTATCCTTATAGCAGTGAAGCAGTTGACTGCAAACCATGCTAACATTTCGTCTCCTAGAAGACATCTATGTAAAGTTTCACTGGAATCTCTGAACAAATACCGAACAGTAGTAATATGAGATGAATGTTGGTGAAACAGCTAAGGAAATTTTTGCTCAACACTTCCATCCTTCTGACTTCGCTTGAGTTGTAGAACCAATCAATCTCATGCTATTGCATCCTTATGCAGACAGTTTCAACAAGCATCCATAGTCCAGGCTAAATCATCAGAATTACTACGTCTCCTATTGAAGTTAATTGTCGTATTACCTTACTGAAATTCCAGATCAAGATCCAACAGTAGTTCCTCTCATTAACAATTGAGTCAAATTGATTAAAAAAGGTTAAGTAATTTGAATGTGTCCCAGAAAAGACTACAACTTGCTAAAAAAATATTTCTTTCACAATTTCTAGTTTCCATATTTTGAATCTAAAAACAACATGGGTACAGTATGTGAATGTCCCACGGAAACCATCAATTAGGTAAGAGTTGCGGAAGGTTTAGAGGGAGAGAAAGGAACAGTGTAGTGAAATTTTTTTTCCCTAAATCTGAATTAATATGCTAAGGAATGTGCATGGGAGTCAATAGGATAAAATTACCCAGAACAATTACTAATGCAGACTCCCTGACACCTAAAGTCCCTGATGTGGCTATTCTTATGACAATCAAGACATCATAAGAATGTCATATGCCAACACATATTTCATACATTACAGACAAGCAAGGACAGATCTGAATTCCAGAACTGCAAAAATGGTTGTGAAGTTTCATTCAAACCCCGTCGCAATTTTTGAATTCCTTTAAGATACAAGTCTTTTGAATAATCCTAATTCTCATTTAAGTTATCCGGTCTTCTCCATGAAACCACGCTGAACAAGAAAGCCAATGACAACCAGAGAGGGAGGGCAGGGTGCCCTTCGATTTCATCGCAAATAAGACGGCAAAGCTTGCTTTAAGCCACTATGATTAAGCAAAATAAATCTCGTTCAAATTCAAGTCAAACGACCGCACAAAAATCCTGACAACTCATTCAATCAACACTGAACCAGAAATAAGAATATAGCTTACATTTAGAATTGAAGGTTCAGGCAATGGGCACTGAATTGGCTGATCATTGTCAAGAGGCTCAATTGGGTGCTCAACAGGCTTAAACTCAACCGCTACTTCAATTCCATGAGGAGTAGGAGCAGCAGCAGCGGCAGACCCAGCAACATCAGCATTTGGGGGCAATACTTCCCTCTCATCCTGCATTCACGAAGCTACTCATCATACAATCAACTTATTCTACAAGAAAAACACGAGTCCGGAAAATCATCCAAACGAATAGAGAACCATCAAAAAGCAAAGAACAAACACTGCCACATGAACAAGAAAAAAGAGGGTCCCTAATTTGGATGGAAATGATGGAACCTAACCATCAAAAAGGGAAGGGGGAAGGGAAACCTCAAACCTCAAATGAGATAAATAAAGGGAATTCTCTTTGGCTTATCTATACACCAATCCAAGTGCAACTGACAAAATCATAACGAACAAATAAAGGAAAAAAATAATAAAAAAGTCCAAGAGCAAGAAGCTAAACGGAGTCATCCCAAGCAGAAAAGAACAAATATTTCCAAATTACCAAAGCAAGAAACAAGGAATTCAGGACAAATTAGAAGCAAAGATTACGTAGATCAAAACATGGTAGCTACCAGAAAGACAGATAGTAATTACTAATCACAAAAAGGGAGAAGAAAAGCTAACAAAAATACATTTATTTACATAGTATGCACATTTCTGCAAGCAAAAAATTCATAGAATAAGAAAAACAAGGACAAACTACTGATAAAAGGAAAGGGAGGAGTTGTTACAAGGGCACTCTGGGTTCGTCTATGACCACCAGCTCTGCCAGCAGAAAATCTTGAGAAGATGCCCACCATTCTTCTTCTTCTTCTTCTTCTTGTTCACGATCTCAAAAACATACCCACAAAAAAACCGAAAAAGAAAGAAAGAAAGAAGACGACTTTGTGTTTTTGGAGACAAAAGGGGATGTGGGTGTCTTTAAATTATCCCCAACAAATACAAACACAAACACAATTGAGCAGTTCACTTCACCAGTTGACCTCCTTCCCCAGAAGAAGGTGCGGGTAAAAGGACAGACAGAAGAAATATAGAAGTTTTATCATTAAAGACTGAGCATCAGCTGTTCTGTTCGGTTGCCCATTCAATGAATGCAAGAACCAATTTTTTTTTTGTTTTTCTACAAATCTCTATCGCTTATTCTCTCTTATCCATACCCCGGCCCGCCGACCATTAGATTATAAAATATCAAAAAATAATATATTCAATTTAAAAATTATTACAATTATTATTTTTTTACAAATATTTTCCATTTTATTAAAAAATTATTAAATCATATTTTATTCATATTTCATTTAGACAGTAAAATATTAAAATTGACTATATTAATATTTTATAAATTTAAAAATTAAAAAATAATAAACAAATCTTCTAAGGATGTGTGTCATCCTTGTGCCAGCGAACAAGTAGTTGTCTAGTTGACAATTGCGGTGGCGGTGGCTTACGTTTGCTTGACAGTATGGGTTTTGTCTGCTTATGAGATGAGTTATTGATTGACAAAGGACGCCCACTAGCCCATTGCATCTTTCTAACTAACGTAAATCCCATTTCCTTTCTTTCTTTTTTTTTTTTTTGTTATTAGAATTTATTTTATAATTTATCAGTGAAAAGATTTTTTTACAATAAATATTATAATTTATGGTTTTATGATTATATTTGACAAAAAATATAATTATGTAACAATGAAAAGAGTATTTAAAATTTATATGATCGATAAAACATTTGTAATATTTATTGTACAAGATAATTAATATTATTTTTTAAATTTTAATCCGCCCTACTACTAATGGTAATGAAAATTTAGATAAGAATTCTAATAAAATAAGAGTCCTTTTTTCTTCTTCTCGTTTGTAACTGTGAATTGAATATTAAATAAAAAAATGCAACTTGTCAGATATATTGGGCCGTATGGAATTTCCCCGTTCTCTCTCCAGATCGGGATATTGCATATTCAGCTCCTGTTGCAGCTGCGACAGCTGTTTTTTTATTCAAAAAAATTAAAAAAATAAAGAAAAACATATGCAAATAAAAAATAATTATATATTTTTCCCAAATTAAAAAAAACTAAAAGGAATATCAGTTTCTAAAAATAAGAAAATAAAAATTTAGAACTTCAGTTTCTAAAAACAAAAAAAAAAAAGAAAAATTGAGAATTTCTGTTTTTATTTTTTTAGAAATCAAAATTCTGAATTTTTCTTTTTTTTTTTTTGTTTTCAAAAACATAAATTCCTTTACACTTTTTTTTAATTTGAGAAAAATATATAATTAATTTTTTATTTTCATATATTTTTATGAAAATTTTTCTTCATTTATCGTTTTTTTTGAAATTTTTTTTAGTGCTATAATTACCAATTATCTCTCTTCTTTTTTTTTTTTCCTAGTTACATTGAAAAATGAGACATTTTTTATAAGTGAAATATAACACTTAAACTTTAAATCTCACCATAAATTTAAAAGTTTAGTGGTAACTAGTTTATACTTGATAGCATTTTGTTTTGTGGTCCATTAGAAATTAATCGGAGTCATTAATTATATGATAGCAATAATTTTCAATTTGGATTGACATATAGTGCAACTTGTCAGATATATTGGGCCTTATTAAATTCTAGTAATATACAATACATTCTAGTTATACATAGATAACAAAATATAGATAATAAATTAGGACCGAAAGAAAAAAATATAGATAATAAATATAAGCCAATGATTTTTTTCCATGTTTCAGAATACGGTTAACCAACATGTGAAAGAAAATTGAATTCGCCGTTCTCTACGATGTTTAGGGGATAAAAAATTTTCAGTAGAAAGTCAAAGTACCACTCAAAGTTTTCCTGAAAAATATTCTACATCATCACAAGAACAAATTCCGTGTACCAATAAATTATGCTTATTGAAATTATTTTTTAAATTAATCAGAAAAAATTCAAACCATGTGTAGAACGACTATTTATTTATTAAAACGCAACGGTGGATGATTGTTTGTAAAACTTTATTATCTAGATATAAATGTAGAGTGGTTTAACATAAAATAATACTACCATGTTTATGATTGTTGATTATATATCTATGATTTTATTATTATAATTATTAATTATTTTAAATTTTCTTATTACTTATAATCAATATCAAATTATTACTAATATTTAACACATTATATTTTTATCCATGGGTATCTGTGTCACATAAAAAAAAAAAAGCCATTTTCGTTCTTTTAATACTCATGAATTCTTTTATTTGATTTATTATCAATCGTGATGGAATCACTTGTTAATCAAGTGGAGTAAGCATATTGTAAAACAAAAGCGGTATGTCTTATAAGACTAGAAAACCTTTTCAAAAGAAATGTATAAAAGTAAAAATGAACTTGCAACATGAAGATATTCGTAACTTTTTCACTTTTCTAGGAAAAAATATGAAAATGAATATTAGTGGCGGAATAAAAAAAAAAGGGTAAACTGGAAATATATGTATGAAAATGAAAATATTGTACTCAAACCAAAACGATAAATATAAGGATAGATTTTAGATTTTCCATGTGTTTTTTTTTCTTGCTGGCAGTTGCATTGTCTGTTACTTGATGCTTATCGCTTCCCCTAGGCCAGCCTCCTTGTGTGATCCATCGCAGGCACATCTACGCTTTTTTCTTTTTTTTTTTTTGTGTCCCCATCCGCAAATTGTCACCACTCACTACCATTTGGCCCTTGAATGCATTAAGTAACAACGCTCATTTCATCCTCATTAACAACATAACAACTACATAATAAGCACTAAACAACAATAAAGTAATAAATACTATTAGATGACCAGAAAAAAATATGTTAAAGAAATTTCTTAATTGCAATTTATTAAATTTATTGTACAATTGCGTAAATTACAAGTATAACGAAAAAAATAAAAAATAATCACTATTTTTTAGTTATAGTTCTAATTCACGCAGTTATACGACAAATCTAATAAATTACAATTCAAAAATTTCCCCGGCAATTTAACTTTTGGATAACAAACTTTTTCGTAAAGTAATTTTCTTATGCTCGTCCTTATTTATTTACAAGATCAAATAAAATATGATTAGTCTATACCTTTTTTTGGTTGCTCTTGTATTCCTCATGCTGCCCAGATTTTCTCTTTAACTTAATTAGAAATATCATTCTACTTAAGCCGAGGACCGATACTGCAGGGCCACCACACTTGCCAACGTTGTCATAGCCAAACTATGAAAAGAGTCACCACTTTGCCATGCTTGTTTTGTCAAATCGAACCATGACAATATTTTTTCTTGGTTACAACGCAATTTCATGACGCGCATCTAGAATCAGTCTAGTAAATTAAATCTCCCATGGAAAAACTTCTAAATTGAATTATAATTAGAATTTCAAAGAATTCCCAGTCAATTGGACGTACCGGCATGCCAAAAAGAAAGGAGGGAAATTTCAACGTCATCACATTTCACTTTTTTTATAAGTGTTTTTTTTGGTTTTTTTTTTTTTTCTTTTCCTTAGAACAAGAGTGAAATTACGTATTGGCTATTCCCTAAACCGGTCAACCCCATGGCGCAAACACATCATTTTTCTTTCCCATTACATGCACTATTAAAATCAACCATATGCAAACATCTCGGACCACAATAATGCTAAAGAATTAAATCTGCATAATTATCCAAAGAAGTGTCTTCCTAAAATCCATCATCATAAATCTAAAAAAATTTACAGATATGAAACAAAAATTTTGCATGGTATGGTACAAAATTTCCTCAACTTCGGAGTAATTTGGGGATGCTATTTAGTATTGTGGACCCAAAAATAAAGATTGAATTAGCATGTAGAGTTACAGCACAAGCATAGTTTCATCAACTCAGTAATCTCCTCTCCTGCTATTCACAAGGTCATTGACAAAACTGTCCTCATTCTCACATTGTTCTAAAAATTCATTATAAGCAGGGTTATAAGCAACAGCTAACCGCAGATACTTTGCAGCCTCACCTTTACGACCATTATTGTACAAAGCACTGCAGATCAGAGTAGCAATGCAGTATATCTTAAGTGACTGAACGAAAAATTTTCATGACACTAAAATGAAGCAATGAAAAGAAGAAAAACCGTTAACTGTCAATATTTAATGTTCAAAAATTGCCAAGCAAGCATTATGCTTCTCTAATTCGTACCTTGCAAGCAATACCAAGCCATCATAATAATGGGCTTTACTCTTTGAGTCCTCTGGTTCTGTAAAATTTGCAAGTCTCTCCAGGTGTACCAGTCCTTCTGCATTCTTTCCCTGCCACACGAACAAGAAGGCTCAAGGAAATGAAGCATGGCAATGTACATGGCTTTACCGCACTAGCCGGCCAATTCCACTCAAATTCGTCGACTCCTTTAGCTAGGTCAAATGACCATAAACACAATAAGCAATGCGAACCACATGGAGGGAAACGTGCATGGGTTACCATAGTCCTCTTTTATTTGAATCCTATGCTGGATATGGATAGTGATAATGCAATTCTAGATTACTGATTCCATAAGAGGAAACAAAAGTGCTATCGAGCTTCACCTGCCGTATGCAGGCAACACCTGCCCATTGCGATGCAAGAATTAGAAGATCAAATTCCTCAGCTTCTGATGGGTGTCCAGAAAGATAAAGCTGTTGAGAAATAAGATAACAGTTTCTGATTAATTGATAGAGGCAAACAACTTGACCAAAAAATCACACTGCTAGCAAAAAAAAAAAAAAAAAAAAGAAGCAAATCTAAACGCCCAAACCACACCCAATGCTTTTACCAAAAAGAGCATGCGTTAGTAAGCCATATAAACAATTGATTACATTCAAAATGTAATACAACAATCGCATATGTAATATGAGGACCTCATGGAAAGAGGCCATTGGCCAGACAAATGGTTTCATGATGACCATGTATCATTTGAATAAACATTCAACAAGTCCATGGGATGTGTGTTTTCTTCCTAAATTACAAAAAGAGCACTGAAATTCTAAATCAAAACAAATTATGCGTGTTTTCTCATACAACACATCAAAATCATTGTGAATTCCTAAGTTTGATGGTAATTGTATGATAACTGCATCAAATTGACAAAGCTAATTCAGTATTTCCAAGTCCACTCCTTCCAATAAAAAAAAAGTATAAAACCTTTCTCAAACAACATTTTGCAATTGACGAATATTAAATTTGTTTGGTTCAATGATGGTTACTCTCTCAGCAAGAGTCCTTATAATAATGTGTTAGCACCTATATATAAATATTAAGTAATTGACAAGAATTATAGCATAATTATTCATGACAAGAACCTTATTAATATTATTTCCTTATGCATAAAATATTGAGTTAATTTCTACTAAATAAAGTTCAAGTGACTATTATTTATTGAATATAATTAAATGTCTATAATATTAACATCTGAATTCTATAGACAAAAAGATTATGTTCACCAAATTAAGATTTTGAAAAGTTTTCCTTTAATATCAAACTAATTATTTAACAATTTTCTATTTCTACAAGGATAAGTTTTTTTGAGTGCTCTTAGACCCCACTGTGTAGAGGCTTGACCTGGACGCACTTTGGCTTTTTTTTTTTTTTAAATAAATTCTTGATTTTCTTAATGCTCTTTTACCTCCCCAAAGTATAATTTCTCCTACAAATTGAATTATAACTTTTCTCAAAACCAATATATTAGTGATAAAATTTTATTTATTATAAAAAAATTTTAAATAAATTAACTTAAAAAATGAAGATTTAGTGTTCTCACACATGCAATGCAAGTGTACAAAAACTAATAAATGTCAAAGTAGTTTTAGAGGGAAAATTTCAATCCCCTTAAAAATAGCTCTATTTTATGTCAATCCTTGAATATATTTCTATAATGATTTTTCAAGTTCTTTTCTAATTAGAATGGCTATAATTTCCAATTAGATCATTATCTAAAAGGAATATTACCCTTTGTACATTTAAATAAAGATTGTTTTTTTTTCAAAATTTTCCACTATAAAGTGTAGTAAATTTTAAAATTTCCAGTAATTTTTTCCATGACAATTCTGTATGATCCCATGTTAGAAATTATTTAAATAGAGGTTAACATTAATAAATTCTAATTAATTATGTACTCCACTAAAGTAAGACAAAAGGAAACCCTTCTATTCAAGTATACGACATCGACATGAACAATAATTATTTCTTTCCCAAGTATGTGCCTTCTTTCTTTTCATTTTCTTATTTTATAAGGTTTTTGACTTCTATCATCATTGTGCTATATTTGTGAAAGAAATAAAAGATTGAAATTTTCATACAGAAGTTTAAAAGAAAAGAATTGTCCAATTGAAGAAAAACATGAGCAGGAATGCCAATGTAATGTAAAATTTTGAGTAGAATGTTAAGAAAAAGGACATGCAGACCTTGGAAATGGCACGCTCCAGATAATCAGTGGCCTCTGCATCCAGTTCTTTTTGTAGTAGAGTCTGGCCCATAACAATCATGGCTCTAACGTACCCAGGGTCCTTCTCAAGTGCTAATCTATACATGACAAAAATATAAAAATGTAACAGCAATGAATGAAGTTGGCTGTCAGGAAATAAGAAGAACAAAGGCAAGATCAATTACTCTAACAAACTAATTGCTCTATCTTTATGCCCCTTAGATAAGAGTTGAACTGAAAGCTGTCAAAATTACCAGCGATGAAAATGTGTGAAAATATATAAAATCATCTCCAGAATCAAAATGAAATATCCAGCGTGCATTATTGTTCACTCACGGCAAGCAGTTCTTTAGGTGACAAATTTTCTACAGGAACTTTACGCCATTTGGTTGGAGAATCCAAAAATGTCGTCTTAGGTTCAACCACTTCTTCATTATTTGCATCTGTTTTGGGAGAATTCTTGTCTGGTAACCCAAATTTTGCACGAACAACAGGATGGTTGAAGAATAATTGCTGCACGGTTAAGTACACACAGTGTGAGGCAACAGAAATTTTTTTCCTATGACTACAATTAAAATATATATTTATGTCACTAGCCAATAAACTTCCGATTGAACAATGTAAACCTAAAGATTTGTGTCTTTAGAACCACAACAATACATCCAGAAGTTCATCAAAAGTACATGAATAGTCTAGTTGGTTTAAAATTAGCATGCTTCAAGTTGTTTTCACCCCAACCATATACTAGTTTACCGAGTCCGATGGTAAGCTTCCTGTTTACCAATTTAAAGTTCTATGTCCCCAGATAATAAAAGTTCTATATTTCTCCTATTATGCTATTCTACCGGCTCTTTCCTAGATCATTAAAGCATACATGAAAATGTAAGATCAACAACTAACCTGCACAACACTTAGTGATGAATTTGTCACCCAATAGACCAGACTTCCCTGCAAAAGAAAACAAAGAAAATTGAGTCTGTGCCACCAGACTGATCAACTTCAGAGGTACAAAAGTGCTGAGCTTAGTTGAACAGAAAGGATTAATTATCACACAAGGTGAAATAGAATGTAATAAGGGGTGCAAAATGGTAGTCATAGGAGAATGCGGGCCATGCATCAGAGTCTAAAGGACACATGGAAAACATGTGAGAAATAAGGACTAAAATGTTATCACAAAAGAAGGATGTTAGACTTATAGAGTCTTAAGAATGCCGTCGATTATGTACAAAAATTTAAGACGACATAACCAGGTAGTTCATGATTATAGTTTGTGAATTCTAAGCTACACAGAAATTTAATGCAAGATGCAAGGGCAATGTCGCATTGATACTTCAAGCAGAACAATAACAAAAAATGAAAAAATTACCGCAGTCAAGAAAAGATTAACTAAGCATATACTTTCAGTTATGCTCAAAGTGGACAAATCATAATGCAGTGCAGCTGAGTTAAAATCCATGGGATACTCGTAGAAGAGCAAATAGGTCAGACAAATTGAAGAAAATTCTTTAAAAAAATCCTAACAGACTTGTGTAAATTTAATCTCACCAAATATACAAAAGTCTTACAATGCAAAGGAAGTTAGATGTTAGAGTTACCTGCGGAAGAAAGTAACTTATGATGATGAATGTCGGTGTCAGAAAATCCAAATAGAACTTGTAGTACTGCAGATAACAAATGCATTTCCAATCATCGGTGTCACAAACATCTGCCTTGCAACCATAATGTACACCACAGGATAAAGAATCCAAGAAAAGTGCAAAAACCTCTATCTACTAACTTTTGCTAATAAACTGAGAAGGCCACTCGTCTGTCCCAAAGAAGATTTCCTAAACGACAGCTGGAAAAAGAAAAGATGATAAAAGAAAGGTCAATAGCAGTTTTAAACAATTACATGAGAAACTCATCATGTGCCAATAGTAATCACATCAAGTGAAATACAACTTTGACAAAGATAATCTCTCTTTCCTTTCCCCTTTTCACATTTATTTGGCAGGAAAGAGGAAGTAGAAGGAAGAAAAGATATTATCAAATGCAAAAGGCATTTTGAGCCTTTGTTAAAATCATTCAATTGAGCCTCTTTTCTTTTGCAAGGTCTAATGGACGTTCTGTTTGCAATTGTCCTATCTAATTTTTAACTGTGTCCACAAGTACCAATAAACATATCGAAACCAAACTTTGCCTCCCTGTTATCATCGTCAACATCTACAAGTCATTTTGGGTTTCTGAAGAAGAGGGGCCACAGGAATAAATACATTTTGCTACATCATTCCATCATAGAATTGCCACAAATGTCAAAGGTAAAAGTAAAACTAGGAAAGTATTAAAGCAGCAGAAAAGCCATAGAATTATTGAGTGACTCAGTTTGCTCATTCAATGGCGCTTCAGATCTATTGGCGTATAATCATTCCTATATAGCTCATTCTAGTGATGTCATATTGGTAAAACAAATAAATTTGATGGGCAATTACATAATCCATTTGTGATCATTTCCACACACTTCATTCTATAGATGTTATCTACGTAAAACAAATATCATATCATGCACATTTCCAATAGACCATGATTTGCAATTTCAAATAGACTAGACTGTACAGAGGCTCCTAGAATGCAACATTCCTTAGTTGATATTTGTATTAAGTAAAGGAAATAAATCTATAACTGCCTAAAAGTCAGAATGTGTGGTACAAAGGGGAGGCAGGGGGGAAGAGAGAGAGAGAGGCATTAATCTGATACGTGGCATAAATGACATCTATATGGGATCATACAACAAAGTTATGTCACCAGCAATTAGATAATTCTTGGTGCACTGTATCCTGAAAATGGTTATTTCAATATGTTCAACCAACTGTATTAGATGTTAGTCCTCATACAAAAGTATAGATCATTTTTCCGCAAATATTTTTTGGGCATCCATTTGCAATATTACTCTCGTGTTGAGGCTGATGTGCAAAATAAAGGACAGACTCTCCCTTGTGATAAAATATAGACACTGGCAATATGGATTCAAGCTTAATCACTAAACGAGACAAGAATACAGATACCTGAATATTAACGTAGTGCAAACCAGCAATCAATAATGGAAAGATGGGACCCAAATCACCATGAGGTTGTTCTGTCAAATTTTTAAACCAGAGAGCGCCACCCTGTAATGGATCACAGAATAAATTACACTTCCAAGTAACTGAATTGGCTCAATGATACTTCGCAATGCAAGACATGCTTATTGCTTCTCCACAGCATTGCATATTTTGCACATGCCAAGCAAAGATGAATATGGAATTCAATCATTCTTTGATATGAACAGGTCAATTGAAAAAAAAAACCTGCACAGCCAGTGGTCAGAAAAATGCAATCACTTCAATACCAAGTCCGGCGGTTGAAATGAAGATGTAATCATAAAATTAAAAAACTAAGTCGGAATGTCAATTCTACCGAACAACAATCGAGCTGGCAATGTTGCAAAAAGTAAGTGCTGTGATGCAAAGAAACAATGTCTCAAGTAATTGAGCATTACAGAAATGAGAACGCTGGCATGAATGTGTGAACATTCAGAGAAAGACCAAGTAATAAATGAGAATATTTAGAGACAATGATGTTCTTAAAACTTGCATAAAAAAGCAGGCTTTTGATCCCAATGACTTCTCTATTGGTGTTATTATAAGCTCTCATAGTTAATTTCAGTTCCCATTTTACATAGGGAAATCAACATAGAAGAAAATGATAATGAAAGTGTCATCAAAAAATAAACATAAACATGACAGCCTAATTCCTTTACCAGATAGCTTAAATCACTGAACAATCTGCCAAAATAGCTCTAAACAATTTGCCAAGATTTTCCATAACTGAAAAAAGTAAAGGTATACACAAAGGGGATCGCTCGGAAAACAACCAGAAGAAGGAATTCCAAGAAAAATTGTTAGCAACAATCGAGTGACTAGGGTTTGACATGCATCTCAATGCACTTAAACCACAATGGTCCAAAATATTTCTCCAAAATGTTGATGTCACCATAAATATAAGCAGAAGATTAAAATGCCAACTGCTGCTAAGGCACCATTCCAAAAACTAAGTTCGCAACATAATAGTCATTTTAAACTAAATAACAAGAATATCTTGAAGTGAAAAGGCATTCAGAACCAAAAAGTTCAAAGTTAAACTACAAAAGGTGTCACGACGAACACTTTGGCCTGGTAAAGTTTGTGTTTGAATACTTTGATCCCTATAATTTGTTTGTCATCCACAGTTTAGTCATTCAGTCTACCAACTTTTAACGTTTTTTTTTTTTTGGTTTTTGGCTATCAAATAACCTTGATCTTTCTGCCTAGTTGGATTCAAAGTCATCATTTCACCGCTTTATATATAAAACCATACTGTAACTCTCTCTCTCTCTCTCTCTCTCTCTCTCTCTCTCACACACACACACACACACGCACACACACACACACACACACAAACACACTCACACACCCACTCCTCTGCCCCACCATGAACAAGCACACACACACACACTTGTGAACGCAAACCACAGATCTGTAAATACACAAAGATATGTATATCCAATAACCAGACAATGACCTCGGGTTAAAACTGACGAACCAATAAGCAATAATGGGTGCTAAGTTTTGAAATGTATGGATGCTAATTTATGCAAGGTGATCCGCCAAGGTAAATATAATAGCATATGCATTAACTAAGAGTCTCAGTCCTTACGATATCAAACCCGGAATGATGATCAAGACACATTCTTCGAATGCTGGTCATCCACAAGAGAAAGCATGGGATCTGCACAACAATATTATACAGGGTATAAACAATAATTCGAAATCCTACATAAGACTATCAACAAATTTTGCTCTGATTTGTTTTGGTATAAAATTATCTTTGACTTTCATTTTATCCAAAGTTTCAAAGGTACAATAGCTAAAAAAATCATATTATAAAATCACTCTACCAGATGACATATGTGGTGTCTACAAGTAATTCAAGTCACCTTAGAGAAGGCTTTTTGCCCCTGTTTAAATCTCTCGATATTTTCATCAAAAGGCAACCATTATGATTACTTCGACAATGCAAGTAACCTAACGACAACTTTGCACTTCTCAACCAGGCAATCAACACTAGCAAATTGGTGATGGACGGACAACTTGACTTTCCCCAGAAAATTATAAATGAAGGCCCTGCTACCTTCGCAGCAGAACGGATTAAGGCATAATGTGATCTACCTTCTTAACAATGGTCATAACAAGAATAGCATATCATCATCATTGTTATTTTTATTGTAATACTATTGTAAATTGAAACCACATTTTCATATACAACACTTCTACATCTCAGTACTTGTCTACTATCCAAGTCTATATACACACAACATTGACTCCATAAAAGCTGTTGCCCTTCACTCTTGTTTCTCTTCATACGGGTCATTTTGCATTGCCAATATAATCGAAGGTTACAACTGCTCTCAAAAGACCATTTAATTCATAAAGGCACAAACCTTTTACTGCTCGTAAGGGTACCATTACTTAATGAAGGGAAAAAAAAGGTTGCATCACCTGAACAGAGATGTATGCGAATAGCCACAAAAATGAGGGGCATCCAATTGCCTTCCTTTCCTTCCGAAAAAGTAAAAATTGGTTGATATAGCTCTTTCCTGACAGCGGTGGTGGGAATGGAGGAGGCACTATGAGAGATTAAGTATGAGTGAAGCTAAATATTAATTGAACTTAAACATCCAAAGCTAAACTAGAACACGAAAAAGTTCCTTAGCAAGAATATCAGAAACAGTGGCAGATTTTACTTCCTCGCAATAGCATTTTGTTAAGCAAAAAGGTGGAATGTGAAGAAAACAAAAAAGTACTCACATTTGGGAAATAACTCTGAGACCGTTTTCAACTTGTTAAGTTGCAAAACAAGTAAAGGTATCAGCGAGAGTCTCATAGCTACCGTTGAGGAAAGAATAATTACCCACCTGCAAAAAACCAATTCCTCCACAATCTTAATTCTTGAAAAAAAAAAAAAAAAGAAAAGATTAGATAGAAAAAAAAAAAAGGGTAATTCTAGTAGCTTCCCTTAAGTAGCACCAAGGTAACAACACAATCACAGCTAATGATATCTAATAATTTATCTGCTTTTTACAATACTAAATTCAACATCCAACCGCACATGCACATATTACATTGAAGTTCTTTGAAACTCAGCTACGTAAATCTCCCAAATTTTTTTGGAAAAAAAAAAGAAGGAGACATAAACACAAGATTAGTCGCATTTTACTGATACGCAATTGCCAAAATAATTGCAAAAGGAGAAATTGAACGAAATCAGACGAAAGTAAAGAAAATCAAGCGGTAGTAGTGACTGACCAAGGAAAGCCAGTGAGATCATGATACCCGTCGAGCAAAGAAATAATCGCCTTGACCGGTAAAATTGGATCCTCATCTCCACCAACACCAAGTTCGGGGACTCCGTCGAGTTTTCCCAAGGACTCTTCTCCGTCGTAGAAGAACTCCGCCGAATTATCATCATCTAAAGAGGAGGAAGAAGATGAAGAAGTGACGGAGAAAGCGCGCGTGAGCGAACAATTGACGAGAGGGCCGAGCGAATGGTGGTAATGAGAGGACGGGAACGGAGGTTGCCGGAGGAGCGGCTTTGTGTTAGGGTTAGGATTAGGATTAGGATTAGGTTTATCGAAGGCGGGTAGCGCTAGACCGGGAGACGAGAAGAGATGCCGGCGGCGGCAACGGCGGAGATGATAAAAAATTGAGACACTGCGATGGAGTCCCATTTAATATTCTTATTCTCCACTCTTGCTACGCTTTGGCAGACCGAAAACGGGTTCGGCAGGTGAGTTTGGATTTAACGATGAAATCTCTCCCATCCGACCAATCTTATGAAAATTAAATAGAAACACAAAAATTATCCAATTGATATATATATATACATATAACACGATGCACAAATTTAATTATATTTATTATTAAATTTATTTTATTTTATTTTATCTTTAAAAAAAAAAGAAGACTTATTAATTTTGAATTTTATTTTTTTGAGAATTTTTAATTTTTTTAAGAAAATAAAAAAGAATTTCTTTTTAAAAAAATTTGGAAGTAATTTTTTTTTATTTTCTTCACATTCGAGAAAATTTCAATGTAATTCTTTTTTTTAAAAAAAATATAGATAAATTTGAAAATTTTTTATTTATTGAAAGATTTTCTTAATTTTTTTCTTAACATATTTTTTCTTTTTTAAATAGGAGAATTCAAGAATAGCTTTTTATGGTTGTTTCTTATTAAAAAATTTTATAATTATAAAGATTTAATTAAAGTAAAAACAGTACTATATAAATCAATAGAATCCTTATTAGACTACACTTACATTTATATTAATTGATTTGTAGAATTCTAATTCTCATTGTAATAAAATTTTTATAATTATAAGATATTTTAATATTTTTAATTTATAAATTTAAGAGAAGTCCGCATAATATTTTCATTAAGGTTGTTATCATAATTAATGTGGGCGCCATTATAGTATTAAATTACAACAAATCTTTATTTTTCTGCAACTACAATAATAAAATATAACTTCATTTTCTTATTTCACAACATATCAATATGATTGTAAAAGAACGAAATTTTACTTCAATTTAATAGGTTGTCAACACAAAATTGGGCATTGAGTTAAGTTTTTTACTAATATAAATGTATTTTTAAAACATATTCCTTTATTACATATATGAGCATTCGATAATTTATCTGAAATATTCATTTTTTTATCATTAGCACCTCTTAATACTGTTGAAGTTTTTATAACATATTTTAATATTTTTAATTTATAAATTTAAGAGAAGCCACCAAGTGGAAAAGAGAAAAAAGCTGAAATTTCTTCTAAACTTCAGTTTTATATACTTTTACTAGTAATAAACTTGTATGATGCACAGGTTGATAAATTTATTTTTAGTTTATTTTATTTAAAAGAAAAAATAAAAAGATACTTTAATATCTAGTATTTCTTTTTGGAGTTTTTTAAACATTTTTTAAGAAAATAATTTTTTTTTCTCTTGAATGAATAAAAAATATAGATTTTGAAGTAGTGCTTCTTTTATTTTCTTCTCTTTTGAGGAAATTTGAGCTTAATTTTTTTCTTTTTTTAAGAAAAGATAGGTAAATATGAGATTTTTTAATTTTTTCTCAATTAAAAAGAATATTTGAGAATATTTTTTATTATTTTATTTTATTAGAAAATTTAGTTATAGTTAAATTTGGAATATATAAATTAATATAATTCTTATTTGACTATAATTAAATTTATATTAATTGATTTATAAAATCCTAATTTTAATTGTAATAAAATTTTCATAATTATAAAATATTTTTATATTATTTTTAATTTATAAATTTATGAAAAGTTACCACATGTTATAGAGAGAATGACTGAAATTTTTTTCAGTTTCAGTTTTATATATATTTATATTCTATGGCTTGTATTAGAAACCCCATGCTTTTCTATCATTTCAACCCATATTTGAGTGATTTTTGGTTAGCTTTCGATCTTTTCTTCTTATAGTAAATGTCAATTACATGATATAGAATTTGAAAAGTTTTTTTCTAATTTTTAATCTTGCTCTACTATAATAAATTTATATTTATATGTAAGTATATAAAGCTGAACCAAAAAGGAAACTTTAGTTTTCTCACTCTACCACTTGGCAAATGCTATAAATTTGTAAATTAAAAATATTAAAATATCTCATAATTATCAAAATTCTATTATAATAAAAATTAAGATTCTATAAATCAATTAATATAAATGTAATTGTAATCTATTAAGAATTCTATTGATTCATATAATACTATTTTGACTCTAATTAAATCTTTATAATTATAAAATTTTTTAATAAAAAATAATAATAAAACTATTCTTGAATTCTCCTATTTAAAAAGAAAAAATAAGTTAACAAAAAAATATTAAAAAAATCTCTCAATAAATGAAAAATCTCTCAAATTTACATATCTTTTCTTAAAAAGGAAAAAAAAAGAATTACATTAAAATTTTCTCAAATTAGAAGAAAATAAAAAAATACTTCCAAAATTTTCTTTAAAAAAAATTGCTTTATTTTCTAAAAAAAAATAAAAATTCCTAAAAAATAATGCTCAAAATTAGAATGTCTTTTTATTTTTTTAAATAAAATAAAATAAATTTATTAATAAATATGATTAAATCCGCGCATCACGATGGTCAACTATTAGTGTAAGTATATAAAATTAGAGCTTAAAGAAAATTTTCGTTTCTCTCTCTCTACCACTTGACGACTTCTATAAATTTACAAATTAAAAATATTAAAATATTTTATAATTATCAAAATTCTATTACAATGAGGATTAGAATTCTACACATCAATTAATATAAATGTATTTGTAATCTATTAAGAGTTCTATTAATTCATATAATACTACTTTGACTCTAATTAAATCTTTATAAATATAAAATTTTCTAATAAAATAAAAAATTAAAAAAATATTGTTGAATTCTGCTATTTAAAAAAATTTGTTAACTAAAAAAATATTAAGAAAATCTCTCAATAAATGAAAAGTCTCTCAAATTCACCTATCTTTTCTTAAAAGGAGAAAAAAGAATTACGTTAAAATTTCCTCAAATGAGAAGAAAATTAAAAAAAAAATACTTCCAAAATTTTCTTTTTAAAAAAGAAAAAATTGTTTTATTTTCTCAAAAAAATTTAAAAATTTCTAAAAAATAATACCCAAAATGGAAAATATTTTATTTTTTATTAATAATTATGATTAAATCTGCACATCGCATGAGTCTTACTAGTATCAATTAAATAATTTAGAATCCCTAGCGGTACAAATGATGTTAGTCTTACTTTTTTTTTTTTTTTTGAGATAGGTGTTAGTCTTACTAATTTTATTTTTGCAAACTGCCTTCACCGCTACTAAGAGCAAGTTACCTCCTACCCATCTCATTCGAATGGATTTAGCTCTTAATTTTTTTTGTCTTCTATTATGAAATTATGAATTCTCCTGAACAGTAAACAACGTTTTGCTCATGTAAGTAAACGGCTAATTATGCCACTCCTTATTTTTGGGTTGTTTTGTTTTATTAGCACCCACTATCTTGCTAAGCAAGCTTTAGATGAATTTATTTTGAGCTTGACACCGTGAGTGAAGAATTCTACAAGGATAGCACTTTGATCATTCAACTTTTGAGCGACAACCTCACTTTGTGGAGTTCGGACCCAGAGGATGGAGGTAAATTCAGACATAAACAATTTGAAATTCCAGTGAGTATAAATTTTCTTTTATTTCTCTCGATAATACTTTTGGTCCGCCCATATCAATAACAGTTCGCATAATTTGATTAGTAGGCTCTTGCACAAGTGATATGATGAGTTGTAACGAATTATCGACCTAGATCCTCTTTTATTTTCTTATTTTTTTATATATTTTTTATATACGCATTATTTCATTTATTCAAATATCTTCCATAAATTTATGAAATATTTACTTAAATATTTTTATTGTTATTATGTAGAAAATCAAAAGATGGACAGCTCAGCAAGGGCTGGTGGGTCAATTACCATGATGTCTCAAGTGTTTAATATAAATAATGATGAAAATGAGCCAGAGTTTAGTATTTATTTTATTGTATAGATGATTTTGTTATAAAATAGATTTCAATTTTGTTTATAAAAATAAAAATTTTGAATATTATGATTAAATTTTTAACAAAGAAAATAGTGAATAGCTTGAGTATAAGTATAGTGTGTATTTTTTTTTTATATCAAAATAATTGTTTATAATTGTGTTGTAAAATATTGAACTATTTATATGATATTTTCTTTTTAATAAAATCAAATTAACGTACATCTGCGCATAACTCAGGTATAAAAGCTAATTTAATATAATTAGCGCATGAAAGATGAAAAATAGATTGGTTATCAATTGTAATTTTCGTTCTGTTTTTTACAAGTTAGTTGTGGGTTGTTTTTTTTTTTTTTTTTTTGGTCACATCTGAAAACAAAAAAAAAAGAAACCAAAAATTGGTGATGAACTAGGGAGGAATAAAAACAGATTTATAACAATCACCATTTAGATGACACAAAATGCCCGCTGGTGGCCGATGAAGAAGAAGATTATTGGAACCATAGGTTGCTCCCATTTTTACAAGAAAATTAGTGTAGAAGTTGTTTTCACGAGGAACATGGTGCAGTTCAACCACTCAGGCTCTCTTTCGGAGTGTAAGAATATCTGCTAGCTGACAAGAGAGCAGATGAGAAGAATGTTGCTTGCCCAATATCAGATGAAGAGCTTCAAGGGAGTCCGTCTCTAGAATTACTTGTGGACAGCCTAACTCTCATCACAGCTCTAGACTACGTCATATTCCTATGAGTTCCGCCACCGTGTTAGTAGTTCAGCCAGCCAAGCCCATATAGTCTAGAATCCAACATCCAAAAGTATCTCTCAATATTCTTCCAAAACTAGCTCTCCTTGGATTTCCTTAAGCACTACCATCAGCATTAATTTTAACAAAGTCGGGAAAAGGAGGCTCCCATGAGACTAGTCGAATTGAACTGGCTATGCTCATGCTCTAAAGCCATGACAGTCGAACATGCATCCATTCTCAGTCCTTCAATTTTTCACTGTAAGTAAAAGGAAGAGAGCCTTTGTCCTTTGTGCTCTGTTTGGTTTAAGCATGTGAAAGGAATGTGAAAGAAAACTCGATTTTTTAGGCATTTTCTGCTGTTTGGTTTACGCGAGAAAAGCATGTGAAAAGGTACCATGGGAATCTGATGAGAAAATGGGACGTGCAACACGGCCATCTGTCATATACCCATTTTAAAAACAAAAAAAAAATACACTAGTATTATAATGACAAAAATGCCCATAACCGAAAAATAGTTTTATTCAACTCATATCATTAACAAAGGTATATTTTAGTAATTTTAAATATATAATTATCTATTCTATTACTTTCTCATACAATCTAAACATATCAATTCACTTTCTAATCATTTTCTTTTCTAAATTTTTCATCTATCCAAACAACGGATTCATTCCTTTTTTTCTTACAACTTTCTTTTTAAATCATTTTTTTTCTTACTACTTTCTTTCTCACCAAAATCTTACAATCCAAACACACTATTGAAGACTTCATCATTACGTGACGTCCATAAGGACTCAACAGGTGCAAAGGAAATACGCGCCATCGTCAGAAGAATAGCCGACTTTGGAGTCGCTCCAAGAGAATTTTATTCATCCAATCCTCCAGTGACAAGATAAAGAAATCAGGATGCATTCTCCCTATGACAGAATTAGCCCAAACAACATGATTAAGGGGGCAATCCCTCAAAACATGAAAAATAGTTTTGGACTGCGGAGAATATCTAAGACACAAAGCACTGTCGCATAAGAACCACTCCAATGCTCCTCGTTAGTGAACATGCGACCTCTCTTGCAATTAGTCTTTTGGATGCCAGAACATAAATTTTCCCCTCTTGTTTATTTTGATTTTGGGTTTTAATGAGAAAAATTACGGATTTATTGGTTTTTCCACTTCTTGTTGGTTAATTGCTATTGGTTTGAGGAAGAACAATTTTTAAATTTTTGTTAGGTGAGAGAAAAAGGGAGAGAGAGAGAGAGAGGGAACACATGAATAGATTTTTTTAACATTTTATTTTATTATATGTTTTAATTTTAATAAATGCCAAGTGTTATGTCAGACGATCAATTTTTATACTTATGCATGATACGCGTGCAAGACAATGAGATCTGCTACTTTCCATTAGCGGTGTACCAGTTTGGCCACTCAAAAAAAAAAAAAAAATTGTAAAAGACGAATTGTTGCTTTATAAGATGTGTTACTTTATCGATCAGTTAAAATAAACAAACTTCAGGATTTATTTATCTAATAATCTGCTTTTTTTCATAACTCCACTATGGTATTTTTACTTCAAATATTTGCCAATATTACCATTTATAGATATCTCAATCATCATATTTTTTTCACCATCTCGACTGGAGCATCATAGAAAGCCGAAGCAGAGCATATCATTTTCATTTCCAAAATATTTTACTCTTGAAACCAAGTGTACTAACTTACATGGTATTTTTTTCTATGACTAGATGATTGCAACAAGAACACGAAAGGGACAAAGCAAGCAGGCAAAACAGATAAAACGAAAGTGATCACACCGTCTCTTAAAAGCATCACACCTATCATATCCACTTGTAAAAGATTTTGGATTACACTAACCCTTTCCAATGGAGACTCCGCGTCTTGCATGCCCCTTTTCTGGTCCCAACCCACCTCCTCCATTTATTACAAGTCCTATTGTGGTCCAAACTCACATTAGAAGCTAGGGTCCGATTTAACACACACAGGCAAAAGACGATAGGCCAACTTATGTCGAAAGTGATACATACCAAAATAAATGACACAAATACAAAGACATAAATACGTGTGAAAAAACCAAAAAAAGGAAAAAAAAAAAAAGGATTATGATGTGAACAGTGAACTGCAAAGAGGCCACACGACAACAGTTGATTAAATTAAAATATTTAAGATGATGAAAAAGAAAAATAATAAAAATTCTAGTATACAATTTAATTTTAATTAATACTAAATTAATTACATAAATCATTAAAAGACACCTAACAACTTATTTTTTTTTTTAATTTCAATCATACAGAGTTAAATATCATTTCAATATTATTTTAATTTTATTTAATAAATTTCACTAAATAGTTTTCAAATAATAAATGCTAGAAGAACATTCTGTGGTGCTTGGTGCACGTGGGACACGGGTTGTTTAATGACAAAGAAGAAAACAGAATAATAAATCTCACTAATTTCAATGTTGCTTGTTTGGAGATATTGGCATTGACGATCACATCGAGATTCTTTAATTTTTTTTTTCTTCTAACAACAAAGAAGAGAATATAATCTTGATTTGGTCGTTGCATTTATGCATCGAAGTTGGGAGTTATCGGTTTATTTTTTCATTTAATTTGTTTTAGGAAGAATTTATTGTCTGAGAATTATTAGATTTAGTGAAAATTTCTTATGTCTCAATGCTTTCAATATAAATTTTTGTTTATTAAAGACAAGCAACGGTTAGAGGATCAAATTTAAGACAACGTATAAAAAAATATACTAAATCACCAACTACGCTACTACTTTAAATGGACATATGGAGGGGTTTTTAGGGTTTTGGAGGATATTTTTCTTGATTATTTTGTTCCACTAATTTTAATGAATACATAAAAAATTAATTGATGTAATAAATTAAATTTAACAGGGTAAAAATATTGAAAGAAAAAAATTTTAATTTTAATTCCACCTCTCTCTCCTCATTTATCGTTTACAGTGTTTTGAAAAAGTTAATTGATAATAATAGCATTACTCTTTGAATTACCATACTTAGGGGGTGTTTGAGTTAACTTTTGAAAGGGTGCATTTGCGTTTCATTTTCAAAAAGTAGGAAGATAGGTGTTTGGTAAATTTTTTAGTATTGCCTTTTAATTCTGCTTATTTCCTTATTTGACTTTCTAACAGCAATTGATTGAAAAGTAGGTCCGACTTACTTTTTACTGTTTTTTGAATTACTTTTCACATTTTAATATTAATAATAATTTATATAGACTAAATTACCCTTAAATAATATTTATATAATTTTACTATTATTTTTTTAGATATGTTAATTTATTTTATTAGTATTTATATAACTTCAATAATTTTTTTTAAAATATTCTTAAATAATATTTTTTTCATTTCAATTTTTTTTTAATGTTGACATTTATAAAAAAAAAATCTCAAACATAATAATTTCTATCATTTAATAAAAATTAATATTTTTTTTAAAAAGTTAAAATTAAGTAAAATATTTCTCAATATTATTTATAAAATATTATTCTAAAATATAAAAATATAAAATATAAAAATAAAAATATTTAATATAATATATCTATACAAATTATATGTCTAAATTAGACATTTCATTATTCAACAGTAACAGTAAGTATGAAATTAACTAAATACTTTATTAATTTTATCAATAACAGTAAGTAGAAATCAGCAATTAGCAATCAGCAGCAGCAATCAGCAATCAATAACAACAATATTCAACAGTTAACCCAAACAGACCCTTAGTTACTTATCGCTCACACTTACGTTTTTCGGTATTGTGTGGTCATCGAACATTATGAGTGTTTTTTTTTTCTCGTCTCTAACCAAAAAAAAAAAAATTTGCTTCATTTTCCTTAGTTGTTTGACTAAGATTTAAATCATCGTTTAAGATGAATATTTATCATTATTTTTTTGGCAAGCCACTTTATTATAAAGGAGAAAATTTTTTTCTTCACAAGAGTAGTTTTGACATTTTAATAAAGTAATATACGTTAAATAATTAAATTTACCAAAAAAATAATAAATCGTCACTATGCTACTGATATTTAATAATATTTAATAATCTTGCTCTTTGACAAAAAGTCTGTCGGCAAGTGAATATACAGTAGGCAAAAATGTGACGATATTTGTTTTTCCAAAAAATCTCACCCAGATATCCCAAAATCATGAAAATTTGGTTTTCATAATCCTATAATACGCCAATATCATGAAAATTTTCTTAAGGTCACCGGTAAACAATTGGGGTGTACATTGATTCAAATTTTTCGAAAATGGGACGGTGTATGCAAATTAAAGCGCATATGATAACTATTTATGTCTTCATGTAAATATATTTCATTAACCATATAATAATCTAGTATTTTATCTCAAATGCAATTGCGTTATCGATTCTCTACGAAATTAATTCGTAAAAATTTCTTTCTATTATAGTTATTGCAATTGCTAAAATCAAAACTAATTTTAAAAGTCACATATATCTCGTTGTCTTGTGCAAAAATCAACAATTTCTTTCAAATACGAAAGTTTAGTATATGAATGAACATCTATAATATAACTCTCAATTTAATTATTAAATCTCATGAGATTTATAGAAGAAGATTCAGATGAAAATATTAAGCAAATCGAAGAATTTTTATTTTTCATAAGCAGCAAATTATTTTTTAAAAATAAATAAAAATGTTTTAAAAACATGGACCTAGAAATTTATGAAATTTGGAAAATGAAAAGATTTGTTAAAGCAATTTTGGAAGCTAGTCTGATAGGTTTAGTGATTTTGATTGGGATTTATAGACTTAGCAGTCAGTGAAATAGAAAATGCAGAATAATGAGAATAATGGGACGGATATAAGCAAGTTGATAGTTTAGATAGTGATTTAATGTATTTTTCTTTGTAGTAATTTAGGTTCGAATTTCAATGACAACGCTTTTCATTTAGAAAATATGTATTTTGCATCTCGTCTTGTTCAAGACTTGTTAATATCGAGGTTGGATGTGTAAAAATTCAACTCAAACCTAACAATATTTAGGTGGTAGATTCTTTTTATAAGAGAAATTTAATGAGAACGCTAATGAGTACTTCTGTCTTAACTTACAAATATGATAACATATATATTGACGATGCACATTTTTCTTTGGTTCAAAAAAAGAGGGGACGGATGAGAGAAAACGGTGTGCCATGTTAGCAAAAAAAGTAGTAGGTAAACATCGGACGCCACATTTATTCTGATAGGGTTTCTTTTTTTTCTTTTATGAAAAACATAAAAAAAAAGTGTGACACCTTGTAAATTCGTTATATAGGATTGAACAGCTCTATTACATAGGGTGGGCAAGAACCATTTTACTAATTTTTAGAGCCTAACAAACAGCATCAAATCACTTCTACAATTGTATTAAAACAAACATACTTTTAATCTTATTAAACATCTTATCAAAAATTGAATTCATAAATTTATGGTACATATAAATTTCTTAATTATTTAATTACAACAGTTGATAATTATTCTAATAATATTTCATTCACTACAATTTTTTTGTTCTTAACAGAGAATCGAAATTCATATTGACGGAAGGCCCACGTCGAAGGTAACAAAAATTTTAAAAAATAGGGACTCAACTTTCCATTTATCCCTTGCTTCTTTAATGGCTCGACTCCACTCCAACGAAGAACGAGAAGGTTAAGACTTTCACGCGACGATTGATTCTCTAATTTGACGGGATAATGAATATCAAGAAAAAATTGCTTGATTCGGTCAATTTGATGATAAGGCTAAATCAGTCGAGTCAATATTAAAAAATTACTTTTCATTTGTCCAAGAAAATGGCGTATAATTTTATTATTTTATTAATAACACTTATAGATATACACACAACTATTATTTTAATAAAATTTTATATATTATAAAAATATTAATTATATTTTAAAAGATAAGATTTGATCTACTAATCTGATTTTCCGATTAACAGTCCAACCGTTAATTCAGTAAATCAAATCTCATACTATGTCAGGTTTCAATATGAGTTTTAAAACTACGTTTTGAGTAAAGATTATGTCATATGAGTAAGATATTCAATAATTTTTATTCCCTTTTATATATTTTTGTACCATCTAGCTATTCACAATCCTGTTTAGTTGCTTATTTATTTTTTTAATCTTGCTTTATTTTTATTTTTTTTAACAATTCAGTCACAGAAAAAAAAAAAAAACCGGTGCGCATATGGGAGACCAGAAATAAAAAAGTTTCCATGGCACATAAGTATTTAGTAAAATGTGTCAGAAAACTCACCGTCTACTGTTTTACATTTTGTAAATATACACATTTATTATGCATATGTTAATTAGCTTCAAGTTTGAGCTTAAAATTTGGATGAAAATAATTACATTCAGTGTTGCACTTCTGAATTCAATTTTAATTCTTCCCTACTTGTTGTTTTTATTCATTTAATATAAATCAAATTAAAAATCTCCTAATTTAATTGGCTTAAACCCCAATTCTTAAGTAATGAAATCATTTTTGTGCCCCAAATTTGTTTGCTTCTTTGAAGAACAAAAAAAGACAAGACAGATTAATATTATATTATCCTCTTTTCAGTTGAATGGAAATAGGTGTAACTAGAGCGAAAAGTTTCCCCCCCCTCGATTGAACCCCACCCCCCACCTCCCCACCCCCTTCGATGGACGGAAACACCATTGGCGATATCTCGACGGAAGATGCTGACCTTTTGAATCGGAGTAGCAGAAGAAAAAAGTCAGATTTGGTACAGGAACCTTCTGATGTCGACATGAACGAGACACCTGAGGGCCAGCCAATAGACAGGAAAGCGTCTTTCAAAGACAAATTACAGGGATCTTTGGATGGATCACCCCCTACTGTTGGGGACTCTATGGATAAAGGTAAGTTTGCTGATGGAATTTCTATTTCCTATGTAAATGGTGACCCACGCTTAAGCTTCTCTCATGACCAAAAAAGGATGTTAAGGGACAACTGGCGTCAGTCTCTCATAATTAAGCTTTGGGGTAGGTCCATTAGCTTCACATATCTTTGTAATCGATTAAAAGAATTATGGAAACCGAAGGGGGAGCTCTGTGTGCTCGATTTGGGTTGTGAGTATTTTGCAGTCAAGTTCACTTGCGTAGATGATTTCTCAACTGCCCTGTGTGGCGGCCCGTGGATAATCTTAGGCCATTATCTCGTGGTCCAGGAGTGGATACCCCACTTTAAACCCTCCACGACCACCATCAATTCGGCCATTGTCTGGGCTAGGTTCCCGGAGCTTCCAATTGAATATTACAATAAGGAGGTACTTAATACTATTGGGGGTTTGATTGGTCGCACTATTAAGGTTGATAATTCTACCTTAATGGCCTCAAGGGGAAAGTTTGCTAGGATTTGTGTGCAGATTGATTTGAGCAAACCCTTGCTATCCAAGATTTGGATTGAGGACATGCTAGTGAAAATTGAGTACGAGGGTCTTCCGTCCCTATGCTTTGAATGTGGGCAAGCCAATCATGTAAAGGACCTTTGTCCGAAGCTTAACCCTGTTGATACCTGTGAAAAGGGTCCCAGAGAGGGACAGTCAATGGGTAAGGATGGGGCTGCTGTCACCGTTGAGGAGGCAAAATACGGGCCTTGGATGCACGCCCAGAAACGCGGAAGAAGAGCTAATAACAAGAGTCAAATGGAAATAGTTGGCAACAAGGATGCTAACTCTACTAGAAAACAACAAGTGGAAGGCTCCCGTTTTGCGGTCCTAGGTAATGAATTGGAGATTAATAGTGAATCCCCGGCTATAGAACAGGCTGTACCAAGGGTTAGCCATGCACCACCCAGTTCTGATTCCAACCCAAAAACTCCATTGGCTTTGTTTACGCCACGACACCATGCCCCTAACAAGGAGAACATAAGCCCCAAAATCAACGGCGCTGCCTTGGGGCATACTTATGGAGACCTTGGTGACCACTCCAAGATAAAATATACTGGATCAGGGACCCCAGCTACTCCTTCGGCTAAATCACGGGCTATCAATCGACAAGTCCTGACTACTATACAAGACAAAAACATTACAGCATCCATGGAGGTACATATGAATGATCAGGGAAGCTCACAGGTAACGGTCCCAAACTTGGCTAGCTTGTTTGAAAAAGCTTTTGCTAGACCCTCCCCTAACTCTGATGCAGGAACTAGCAGCCCACATCCTAAGGCCCCTGATCCTATGGGGGGGTATTCTACTGGGCCAATTGGCAGAGACTTGAGAAAGAAGAAACAACTCAAACCCAATAGAGCTCATCCGTATTCACCCTTAGCTGTGTCTCCCACTGGTATTCCCCAGTCTCAGAGTACCAGTGGTAGCACTGACAAGGATTCTCCTCTGCCATCAGATTTGGAGCGGCCTACGGAGAGCTCCTCTCTCTCTAATATTTCTCTATGAATTTACTCGTGTGGAATGTGCGCGGGGCGGGGAAAAAAAGAATTACCCGCACTTTGAAGGACTTTTTCTCTTTATACAAACCTTGCATTGTATCAATTTTGGAACCTAGAATAAGCCAAGAAAAAGCCAATACTGTCATGGAAGAACTCAATTTCAAAGGTAATTGCCGCATGGACCCTGTGGGATATTCCGGAGGTGTGTGGCTACTTTGGGACACTGATAGAGTCCAATTAGATGTGCTCTTTAAATCTCCGCAAGCCATCCATGCTGTTGTATATGACCAGTCTCAACCATCTTGGATTCTCTCTTGTATATATGCCCATCCAAATGACTTGGTTCGTGATCGCATGTGGGATAGTCTCAGAATTGTTGCTGAAGCTATGCCTCTCCCATGGGCTTTGATTGGGGATTTCAACGACATAATGGACGTGGCCGAAAAAAGTGGTGGTTCTACAAAAACTGCCAGGAGATGTCGCATCTTTCGAGAACATGTAGAGGCTTGTAACCTGCTCGATGTGGGTTTTTATGGGCCTAAGTTCACCTGGTGGAACAGTGGCTCTGGGACTCGAATCATCGGAGAAAGAATTGATAGAGCTCTTGTTTCGGAGTCGTGGCTCTTAAAATTTCCCAAAGCTCATCTACGTCACCTCCCACGTATAAACTCGGATCACTGCCCACTACTACTTCAACTCACTGACCAACAAGATATTTGTAGAGCCAGTCGGCCCTTTAGACTTGAAGCCATATGGTTACTTCATAGCGAATTTGAGTCCTTAGTTCATCAACATTGGCTTCCTCGGAACCTCTCTGTGCGTGAGTCCCTCAATCAGATTCATATGGCTGCAGTGGAGTGGAATAAATCTACATTTGGGAATCTATTTCAGCGAAAAAGGAAGCTCCTTTCAAGACTTCAAAGAGTGCAAAGTAGCCTCATGCGTTGGGATTCACTCCACAATAGACAGTTAGAAACTGATCTGATTCATCAGGACAATGAAATCCTTGATCAAGAGGAGATCTTCTGGTTCCAAAAATCTCGAAGAGACAAATTGCTCCTTGGTGACCGCAACACAAAATTCTTTCACTCATCCACAGTAAAGCGCAGGAGGCGTAACCATATTAGGACACTCAAAGATGATGATGGAAACTGGTTAGTGGGAGTGGAGGACCTCAAAAATCATGCCACCGATTATTTTATAAAACTCTTCTCCCCCCAAGGGGATATTCAGTCTGTTGGGAATATTAGCCAATGGCCAGAGATCTCTCCAATCTTACTCTCCAGATTGGGGGCTGCTCCTAGTAAAGATGAGGTGCATAATGCCTTAAAATTGATGGGACCGTTCAAGGCCCCGGGACCTGATGGCTTCCAGGCAGTCTTCTTCCAAAAATATTGGCACATTGTGGGAGATTCCCTCTTTGAACTTGTGAAGTCTTCCCTTCTGTTGGGACAGATACCCGACAGCATCAATGACACACTCTTAGTCCTCATTCCGAAAATGGACTGCCCGGAGAAAATCTCTCAATTCCGGCCCATCTCCCTCTGCAACGTTGTTTACAAGCTCATCACAAAGGTCATTGTGGAGAGGCTGCGACCTATCATGGATGGTCTCATTAGCCCCATGCAGGCAAGCTTTATGGCTGGCCGCTCCCCCCATGACAACGTTGTAATCGCTCAAGAAGTTATTAACTATATTCGGCGGAAGAAGCGGAGCAAATGGGGAGCTATGGCCTTGAAGATTGACCTCGAGAAAGCTTATGATCGAGTCAATTGGTCCTTCCTCAGGGAAACTCTCGAATCTCTACCTTTCCCACCAAACTTTGTCAAGCTCATCATGAACTGTGTTACTACTGTTGATATGTCAATTCTTTGGAACGGAGAAAAAACCAGCAGTTTCAAACCAAAGTGCGGATTGCGACAAGGTGACCCCATGTCTCCATATTTATTTATGCTATGCATTGAGCGCTTGTCTCATCTTATATTCCAGGCTGTTGATTGTAAGAAGTGGAAGCCAATAAAAGTCTCCCGTCATGGGCCATATCTTTCACACCTCTTCTTTGCAGATGACCTCTTGCTTTTTGGATGCGCTCAGGTCCCCACTGCCAGAGCAATTAGTAATGTTTTATCCTCCTTTTGTCTACTATCGGGCCAGCGTGTTAGTAAGGAAAAATCCAAGCTCTTTTTCTCTCCTTGTGTGACAAGGCCTGTGTCACATGCTATTGGTAGTGTGCTAGGGTTTTCTGCAGTCAATAATCTTGGGAAATACCTAGGCATTCCCTTATTTCATGATCGCAGAAATCCGGAGATTTTTCAAGGGCTCCTCTCCAAAATTCGCTCAAAGTTAAATGGCTGGAAGGCCGCCTCTCTCTCGCTGGCCGGACGGGCTACCCTTATTCAGAGCGTGTCTCAGTCTGTTCCCTATTATCTAATGCACACTACCTATTTGCCTGGGACTATTTGTGAGGAGATTGACAGGATGAATAGACGTTTCCTTTGGGGCTCTACGGAGGAACAGTCCAAAGTAAGTCTTGTTGCTTGGGATCATGTTTGCAGACCACGTTGGGCTGGAGGGCTTGGTTTGCGAAAGACCCGGGATATGAATCTAGCCCTCTTAGCTAAGCTTGGATGGGAAGCCTTGAATGGGGTAAACAAACCTTGGATCCATGTACTCAAAGCTAAATATTTCCCCCAATGTCATTTCCTCGAAGCACCCAGACATTCCTCTCAATCTGCTGTTTGGGCTGCTATGGTTAATGGACGTGATCTCCTTGAAGAGGGGCTGAGATGGAGTATTGGCAATGGATGCAAAGTCAGATTTTGGCTTGATGTTTGGGCCCTAGATAAACCTTTAATTGATGTTGCTGGGACACATCCAGACCCTCACGAATTGGACTGGTCGGTAAATAAATACTGGGACCACAATGGCTGCTGGATTTGGTCTCTACTTCATGGCAAAATCAACCACGAAACAAAGCTAATTCTCAAAGGCTTTAATCTTAATCTCTCCTCTGGGTTATGTGACAAACTAGTTTGGGCTGAGAATTCCGGCAGATTCTCAGTGGCTAGCGCCTTTGGTAAACGTATCTCCCATGACCTGGATGTTGAGGAAGATTGGGGGTGGATCTGGAAAATCCCAGCCCCTAAAAATATGCAAACTTTTATTTGGTTGACTTGGCAAGGCAAGCTACTAACAAATAGCCAACGCTACATCCGACACCTTTCGGAAAGTGGAGCCTGTGAGAGATGCGACGCCATATGGGAGGATGTAGCTCATGTGTTCTACCACTGCACCTTCGCTGAGCAGGTTTGGAGCCTCTTTTACAGAGCCTTAGACATAACTCCACACCCTTTACGGGACTTCAAGACTTGGATGAAATTGGGCTGTCTAAATGAGTTGCCCTCACCTTGGGGATGCCCCTTCAGAACTCTTTTTGTATCAACCTTATGGCATATGTGGGATGGCAGGAACAAACGCATCTTCACGAACCAATCACTATCTCCTACTGATGTGTTCTTAATGGCTCGGAGGAGGGCCATTGATTATTTTGACTGCTGGCAATCTAATAGACTCCCGGGGCTAGTTTGGAACATGCACCAAAAGGATCACCGTTTGATTTGCTGGCAGCCACCTGCCCCTCCTTATATAAAAGTGAATGTGGATGGCTGCGCTAAAGGTAATCCTGGCATCGCGGGCTTTGGTGGAGTTGCAAGGGATTTTTGTGGCCATTGGATTTTCGGCTTCTCTGGTTTTTGTGGCATCTCCATGGCTATCAATGCCGAACTTCAGGGCATTGTGATGGCCCTACAGTGCGCCTGGGATCGTGGCTGGCGCCATGTCATTGTAGAATCTGATTCACTTTTGGCTTTGCAAAAAATCCAAATGAAGGACTGGGACATGGATCACCACCGGGCTATCATTGCTGAATGCCAGAGACTTCTTCAGTTACCGTGGAGCTGTCGTCTTCAACACACATTAAGAGAGGGGAACTATTGTGCTGATTACCTTGCCAATGTTGGGGCCTCTAGCGAGGAGACCTTTTGGTTTTGGGACTCCCTACCTTCTGGTATTTTGGGCCTTTTGCAGGCTGACAAGGTCGGAGTTGCACTTCCGAGGGGTGACTAACCTCTCGTTTCTTTTATTGTTTATTTGTCTCTTTCTCTTGTAACTTCGTTGCGTACTCTTGTATCAAAAAAAAAAAAGAAATAGGTGTAACTACCACAAAGTAGTAGCATGAAGGTAAGTTAGTGAGTTTGCTTTCTCATTTACCCGAATTTAAGTCTGATTGCCGTCATTTTTTTTTGTAAAACAGTTAATTTGTAGAGTGCGGTATTTAGTTTATAACTCATTAACACTGAATCTAAATGTGAGAGAGGTCCATTCAACTCTAACAGTATTTGAATGGTAGATTTTTTCTATGAATAATATTAAATGAAAACGTAACGGGTAACTCTCGACCTCAACTTATATATGTAATGATTTAAATATTGACGATACAAATTTTTTTCTTGATAAAAAACAAAGGTGTAACTATTCACATTATTCATTATTCTATCAAATTTCACATTCCAGTCCCACTATCTTTATGGGCTCTCGCTGCTCAAACGTATTTTGGTGGAAATTATTTATAAAAGAAAACCTTAGATTTCTCAAGAAAAATCCCTTTACAAAAACTAAATTAAACATGACTAAGAAGAATTTTTAAAACAAGTGAAGGAATTTTATTCCATGGATGCGGGAATTTGGACGCACTCATGAACAGGCCTACATGCCTCAATCTTAACCATTAACCATCATTCATAAAAAGACGTCTAAACTGTAATCAACGATTATTATTACTCGTACTTGTGATTGCGTTCAATTTCCTTGCCCGCCTAATTGCACGTAAAAAGTTCGCCGACCACCACCATTTGTGAGTAGCAAGTAAACCACAGATGATTATTCACACCCGATCTCGTTCGCTAGATAACAGCATTGCAGAGCATCGTCAATAATCGTTAAATGGCCACCAAAGAAGCCATTATCAACGAATAACATAACCTCCACCTATTTGCAAAATGTCATCGTCCTCATAAATAAATCACGTGGTCCTCCCCGCCTGTGGGGACTTTATAGTTTGTATTGAAAGGTACTTGTGGGGCATCTGTGCTCAATATAGTAGCCACATAGACTGGGTCTGACCCTTCATCATAATAATAATAATAATAATAATAATAATAAAATAAATAAATAAATAAATCTCGTGGTCCTTGCCACCATGGGCCACTGCTTTTATTTTAAACTTCTAATGAAGACGGTGGTTATACGTCAAAATATACATAATTTAATAAATTTAAAATTTTGTAATTATATTAATAAAAAGTGTAATAAAATATTTAATTTTTTTTCTCTTTTTATATTTTATTATTGTAATTATAAAAAATTTTAAAATTATTATGTTACAAACACTCATCTAACACTCATCTAACAATTTTTTTTCTCCAGACACGTACTTTAAAAGTCTTATATGTATGCCAGAGGAAAGCGGGCCGCCAAGATCACGATGCATTTGATTGTTCTTGTCATTTTATTTTTGTTGAAGTTATCGAGTTGTAGCCTCCGCTTATGATCAGAAATCAGAAGTTGTTCCAATTCACGAACGAGAATAGCCCTCGATATTAGGGGCGCTTGTTCGGGAACGGGCTGCTCTCTTGGTGGATTTTTCTCACTTGGGTCAGGATTGACTACTCCAATGATCAATCCAACACAATAATCCCAACTAGTTTATGTCAAAAAAAAATTCTTAGTTCATGATATAATTTAATTATCGCTTTTAGTTGAAAAATATGGTATTTTATTATCCATAAATAGAAAAAATAAAAAAATTAAGTAAAAATGAAGTCATTTTGATCTCTCCGTTGTTGATTCTAATGGAATACTTGGCAGGAATGTCCGTGACAAAAGAGAAAAAATTCATGTATATATTTGTAAGGAAAAAGTTCGGTAAAATAAAGTGTGCCTTCAGGGTTATTTGTATAATTAATTAAGCCTTTAAGCCGCTAATAATTGTTGTTTAATTTATCCTTTTACATATAAAAAAAAATTTCTAATTTCATTCACTTTTTTTTTAGTATAACTTACTTATAATATTTTGTTATACAACATGTGAAATCAATTTGAAATAAAAGATAAAAAAAATAGATATGTATCATATAAAATCATGTGTGAGTTTTACAAAAAAAATATTTTTTTTCTTTAAATTCAATCTATTGCTTATCGAATTTTTAGGCATCTCCGCGACGAGGGAAATAAATATGCCATCAACCTCTTAAGAAAATTTTTGTGATCGGCTTAATTAGTGATTTGGTGTGCTTATCTCTATATTAGCTCAGAGTTTGAATTCCTTCATTGTAACCTATTCCTAATAGATGAGAATTTATGCCAAGACTAGCAGAGACTTGGAATTCAAAATTGGTTGGGCATGAGATAAACAATATTTGAATAGTTGATTCACTTTATGGAAAGATTGAATTAGAACACCGAACATTTATTGCACTAATCTGGACCACACAAAATAGCAACTAATTGGGTCACAAAAAATTTAAAGAAAAAATTAAAAGAAACGTGAATCATATCCATTGTGCCCGTATAAATAGATGCACACATGGGGTTACCGTGGTATCATACATTGCAACATGAAGACTAATTGTCTAGTGTTTTTCTGCCTTCTTTTTGCTATTTCTTGCTGCTCAGGGGCACCTTCACAGGCTGATTATGACCATCTAATGCTTGTCTTAGATTGGCCAAACGGCTATTGTTCCGGTCGCCGTCTCCCTTGCACTTTCGACCCTTTGCCACAGCAATTTGTTCTTCACGGCCTTTGGCCAGTAACCGAAAATGGCAAAGACATAACTAAATGCGTCGATCCTTCTACAGATATCACGTCATTGGTAATATCAAATTCTTTTACATTTCAATATATTTTTTAAGACAAGTAATTCTTTTCAAACAAACTCGCAGCTCTTGCCATTGTAGTTCCCAATTGTTACGTTTATTATATTAATGTAACCCTTCTATACTGTCTTCTGTATCCAATTTCAGTTCGAGAATGACGCTCAGCTTCAAAATAACATGCTGGAAGATTGGCCAAGTCTCACTAATACTCAGACGGACCTAGATGGGCAGAGAAAATTTTGGAATGATCAGTGGATCAAACACGGGAGTTGTCAAACGGTACTTGAAGCACAGCCCTACTTTGAAAAGGCCCTCGATCTGATCAACCAAGTGGACTTGCTAAACACCCTGAACAGTAACGGCATAAGTCTTGGTGGGTCGTATACAAGACAACAGTACGTGGATGCTGTTCAATCTAAGGTCGGAAATCTCAGTGTTTTTTTCCGGTGCAAGAATAAGGTTACCTATGACTTGCTGCAAGAAGTTGTTGTTTGTGTCGCTCAAAATGCTCAAAATTTCATTGGCTGTGACAAGGAACTCACTCGAGACAACTGCAAAACTGATCAGATTAAGTTAGCGTCCCAAGTCGAGTTTTTGAGCGAAGCTTTTGCTTTTGAGAACAATAATGCTCATCAGAGTTCTTGAAGGGAAATGTTGCGGTTATATATATATATATATATATATAGCTGCAAACCTCAACTAATGCTATTTAGTCAAATAAGAGTCTATAGTCAATAAATTTTAGTCACCTTTGTGTCACATATGTACCTCTGTACGGAATATTATAAATTTAATAACGGGCTTGAGTACTTTGGGCCAACCGAATGTGACTCGGTTTGACGCAATACAAGTACTCTTGGTTGGAGGGACTCCAACAATTGCCTCCTCTCCCCTTACCTGCTTCCTTGTTCCCTCACTCTATAGAGGGTATTGTGCTTGTACCTTTATGGTTAAATAAAATTGGACATTTACCTCTATAAATGACTTGTTCATTACTTAAGTTCAAAATAAGCCTGCCCGTTATAGATTGCATTCCAATTTGTGGTGAGCCCGATTTCAATTTGAATCATAATAGTCCTAATGACTATTGGAACATAGCTAGCAATAAGCGATGGTGTATGCTGGACTAGGGCAGACCAAATGCAGGTAAAAATTGTTTTCACAGCAAGTCCAAGAGAAGTATGGTCAGAAGAACAGGCTGAGTATGAAAGTTAAAGCCGAAGCTCATTCACTACAAAAATGCCCGTTGAGCAGCCTTGGGCTTGGTTCTTAAGGATGAATGAGCTCACCGGAAAGAGAAAAGTCACACTTAATCCCAGCATATATTAGGTGTGTTTAACAAAACTAAAAATTTCAATTAATCGAGAAAATTGAATTGAACTGAACTTAATTTTTAATTAACCAAATCGATTTTATAATCAGTTAACTAAACCGAACAAAAATTGAATTTTCATTTTAGTTTCAGTTTCAAATATTAAAAAATCGTAATTAACCGAATTGAACTAAAATATTATTTCATATATATATATTCTAATAATAGAAAAAAAATGACTAATACAATAATTGTTAATAAATAAATATTAATAAAATATTATTATATCTCAAATAATTGCTTATTTATTTTTTTATATATAATGATAGTAATAATTTTTTAACAATATATATATCAAAAATATTTTTTTACATTTAGATTATATTAAATTTTTTTGTTATTAAATTTAGTTAACCAACAGTTAACCAAAATCAAACTGATATATTCAGCTAATCGAATTTTCAATACGAGAACAGTTTTCAATTTTACATGACAAAAAATTTCACTTTAAAAATAGTTATAATTATTTAGTTTAGTTAACTAAACTGTGAATATCTCTAACATATATCATTAAACACGGGTGGGTTTGACCTGAATAAGTAGGCTTATAAAATCTTTATTAGAAACCTAATCTATATCTATATATATCTGTTAAGCCATGACAGCTGCACATCCCATGTGACTATTTTCTCTTGAGTTCTTGGCCAATTATTGGATCAGACTTTTGGTATTTTTTATAGTTAATTTAGTAATTCCTTATATTATTTAAGTTAACATTATGTGAAATTATATTATAACTACAAAATATTATTTTTGAAAAAATAAAAATTTTATCATAATTATGATTCAACTAATCACTCTTTTAATTAATGATATGTGACCTTATATACCTTAATAAAGAGTTTTTCAGTAATTATGATTGAAACTCTTTATATATTGGCATGCCTTCGTTTTATGTTGTCACTTTCATTTCTAACCATATCCCCCAATATCTTAATAAGGAGTTTTGTTGGAAAAAGTTTGGTACACGGAGGTTAATACACAGAGGAAATATATATATTATAATGAGTTTGATTATTTATTCGATAAGATTGATAAAATATAATATAAAAAATTATCACATTATTTTTTATTACAAATAAAAATAAATATAATTACAGAAATAATTAAACTCGTTATATTACGTATACTTCCTCTATATACCAACCTTCATGTACTAAATCAAATTCTTTTGGTAATTATCATTTGTTCCTTTTCAAATATGTAATTTTTTGATTAGAAAACAGTCAAACTAGTAAATATGTATATTGACCAAATGGTGATTTCTAACGGCTTGGTCGCTTTTTGTCGAAGAGAGAAAAAAAAAACAGATAAGAAAAGACTTGGAAAGGACATTAAGGATGGAGGACTAATATAAAAACTTAAAAATATGTAAAATTCAACTGTAAAAAATTATAAAAATTTAAGCCCAATTATTTTGCATATACAAGTTAGATATAAAGTATCTTCCACGTAATACACCCTTTTTTTTTTTTTTTTGTGCGGTTTATAAACTCTTAACGCCATCTATGTTGCTTGTCCAATGTTAAGGCACCGCCGCGACAAGGGAAGTAAATATTGCACCAAACAATGCAGATCTGCAACAAAGGAATTAACACGTTTGTTAAAAAATTAGTGGCACAACTTGACAACTCATCTAAATTCGTTTATTTAGCCAAATGAACTCAAATTTTGTTTACAAATAGACGAGTTCAATTTGAATAAAGACAAACACTACTCTATTAGATTTGTGGATATCTTGTTTAAAAACTTATCTTTATAGTTATTAAAATACTCATTTATTATATCATAAAAATAATTTATGTCAAACTCATTTTTGAAGTTATATTTTAAAGATATTTATATTTGAAAACTAAAATTAAATATTTATTTTCAATTGAATAGTTTTATTAAAGTGAATATTTGCTGTCCTTACAACAACAGTTTTTTTTTAATGATTTTAATTATAAAAATTAATATTATAAATTAAAGAATCTGTTCGTCAAAAAGTTCAGGCACGACTCATTATCATAACAACAAGCTTTACTTGAACTTGGCTCGTTATTAAATAAAACCGGCAGCAAACCACATCTTTAGCCTAACATGACAAAATTCAGCACGACCCAACTTTGGCTCCCTATAATTTGTTTCCCATCCACAGCTTAGTCATTCCGTCTACCAACTTTTAACTTTTTTTTTTGGCGATCAAATAATCTTGATCTTTCTGCCTAGTTGGATTCAAAGTCATCATTTCGCTGCTTTATATATAAAACCATAGAGAAAATGTTCTTGTTCCGGGCTTTGCGTGCCGATGGTATCCCCGGATGATGTGGCAAAGAATAAGATAAAATAAGAAAGAGAAGACAAGGAAGGGTGAAATGGGCAGGAAAAAATTACACCAAAAGTTGCCGCCAATGACACAAGTTGCCGCCCATGATTTTGCCGCGTAACAAAAATAGTGACCTAATTGATTGATGAATAGATAAAAGACCAGAGAGATAGGATAATAAAGATTTGGTTGAAAATAAAATTATCGGCATGTAATGCCCCACATTTATGTTGCCAAGAGAAATAAATAGAACGTAAAATAATTTAGGAAAATTTCATATTTTTATTTTATAGAGTTCCCATTGTTTGTGTATTTATTGCATTGAAAGTTGTACGTACACACAGTTAACTACACGTCAAATAAGTCAAAAAAAATTATGATAAGGACACAGTATAGACACCTATATATGTATATATCTATGTTACAATATATATATATTACAAAATATATATATTATTCAATTATATTTTGAAAAATAATATTTACTTCCATTTTTGTGTGTATATGAAATTTGAAAATAAATTTAATTTTTGTTGTAAAGAATCAAATTTATAATATATTATTGAATAAATCTATAAATGCATATATATATATATATACTAAGTACTAACATAAGATAGCGATATCGTTTAAACAAGAAAATTTAAATCTTCTGTCAACAATAAAAAAAAAATTTGAAGATGCGCCACTTAGGAAAACCAATAAGAATAAAGAAAAAAAAATATAATGAAAGTCAAAAACAAAACGAACAAGACATATGAAGAATTTTTTTGTAGCACAGAAAAAGACACAAGAAGTTCATGCACAACATGTTTGCATTTTCCCAACAATGGAATTGCATAACCCATTGGATAGAGTAGTAGAAGTAAAAAAAAAAAAAAAATGAATGATGGAAATCATTTTCAGATGGATTTGTTGGAAGACAGTATGCCACATCAGGGGCTAATACATGTATTTATAGCCAGACGTGTGAAACACTTTTATGGACACAGAAGGTTGTTGAACATTTATGTCATTGAGTTATTGCTCCAATCTATCCTGTTCTAATAAATTTATTGGTCAAACTATGTTGTGCAATATCGCGTACATAGCAAATATTAGTTGCAAAAGTATTCATATCTGGTGCAAAAGTATCAGAATCATTATCAAATATATCTGACAACACATGAATGATGAAGATGAAACTTGTATCGATATTATATTGCAAAATCTGACAATTATAGTCCAGTGTACTATAATTACCATATGCACTGATGTTTGTGTACATTAAAAAGTGAAACCATCATGGTCTGCATTCTAGTAGTTGCAAAAATATTGTTATCAGTTTCAAAACTATCAGTTTTACAACCAATTATATTTGTACTAAATATAAAAAGTGAGACCATTATGATTTCCATAATAGTAGTAGCAAAAGTATTGTATTAGTTGCAAAAGTATCAGTCTTATAACAAATTACATCTGACATTTTAGTGTGCTGTACACAAAAAATGACACCATCTTGACTTCCGTCATTGTACCTGCAAAAATATTATCATCAGTTTCAAAATTATCAGTCTTATAATCAAATATATGTGACAATATAGTGTACTGAACACAAAAAGTTGAGAACATCACGATTTCCTTCAAATTAATTGCAAAAGTACTACATCGGTTTCAAAATTATCAGTCATATAATTAATTACATTTGACAATACTTTACACAAAAAGTAAGAACATCATGATTTCCTTCATAGTAGTTGCAAAAGTATTTTTATGAGTATCAAAATTATCAGTCTTATAATCAATTACATCTAACAATATAGTACGCTTAATACAAAAAAGTGAGAACATATCGATTTCTGTCAAATTAGTTGAAAAAATATTCTTATTAATTTCAAAATTATCAGTGATATAATCATTTATATTTGACAATACTTTACACAAAAAGTGATAACATCATAATTGGCCTTATTGTAGTTGTAAAAGTAGTTTTAGCAGTTTCAAAAATATCAGTCTTATAACCAATTAAACAGGACAACAAAAGTGTACTAAACATAAAAAGTGAGTCCTTATAGCAGTTGCAAAGTTATGCAAACAGTTTCAAAAATTATAAATCTTACATCCAAGCATAACGTTTAGCTTATGGGAAAAATTTCAATATTGGTCAATACAATAGTACCCTTCATATTAGTTGTCAGCAATGTTTTAGTTCATGGAAAACATTATAACCAATTCATGTGCTTGAAAACTAATGACTCTCGACTATTGACGGTTGACAACTACTTTCTTCAATTATATTTGATTTAACTGAATGCAATGACCATTGATGTTTCAATCAATACTATTAATGATTTTCATAAATAAAATTACATATTATAAATTGAGCTACCATACATATTCTGAGTTTTTTGTTCTTAGCGGTGTCTTAGTTAAAATTACGATTGACATTTTTGAAATATGACTAATAGTTTTTGAAACGGAAGAAAAAAAAGGTGTTGCAAACATATCAGTCTTCGTTTCAAAAAAGTCAATCGTAATTTCAATCGGAAACTACTCGGAACAAAAACACCTTGGACACTAATATTTTTTGTTATAATTTTCCTCCATGGGTTTCAATGAAGCCTTTGCATGGCTATGTTCACCTGTACATGGCCTTCATCCGATATATGTACACATGTTAATTGTCCTTTATGAAAAAAATCTGTTTGATGTAAGTACCATAGGAATTTTGTATTATGACATTAAATTGCACAAATTTACACAAAATTGTTGTTGAACTAACTGTAATTAGTGGCCGGTCTTGGTGCAAGTCATACATCCACAAAAAATTATGATCAGTACAAATTATCACACACTTACCTCTACATCTTTCTCAGAATCAACTAACTTTTATAACTAATTTCCCAAAATTATGAAGGTGGATGCTCCCAAAAAATTCTTTCAGGCTATATTGTCCCATAGACCACATACTAGTTATGTTTCGTATCAACCATAAAAATAAAGGCTGCTGGGTCAAATTACTGCTTCAGACCTGCCAATTTTCTGGTGGCACCGATATAATCATTTGCTATATTGCAAAGCCAGTCACTCCTTCCTGTGCCTAATTCGCCTTTTGCAATGCTTAGAAGTTTTTCCTCCATCCATGCAAACTGTATCTGCTGCCCGCTGCTTTTTCGTTTCATTTTTTTGCTTTGCACCTACACCTCAAGCCATGTTCGTCTTCTCTATTAATCCCTTCGCTCACCTGCAATCCTCAATTAATCCATTTGAGGGAAATAATAAACATTTAAAAATTAATCTATCATTGAAACAAACATGCTACATTGGCAACTTTACTCCCAATCTGACTTCTCTTTTCCCCATACAAAAAAAAAAAAAAATTTCATCAGCAACTATTTTCTTAGTCTCTAAAAATCAATTTTTTGTTATGTTTCAATAATACAATTAACATCGAACATTAAGAACTCAAATTACTAGGTGCAGAAACATTAATATCACTTACTGTTCTTGATTAATTGTCTCACTAGTGAATACAAGTTTATGATCCTTATTGTCTAACAAAACTAAAAAGAAAAATAAAAACACTACCGTACCTATAAAGTCACATGTGTCCTAATTTTGAGCAAAGATCGTTTTATAATGATCTTTTTTTTTTTTTGTCACTCTATTCAACACATTCAATATGTTAGTTTAATTAAAAAAGACAAGAAATTAGAAGATTTCAAAAGCGGAAATGTCCACGCAAATTTGACATCCCAAATCAATTGCATATACATAGAGAGCTTTAAGTCTTAACTTCATTTTCCAGTCTCCTCTCCCAAGTCCCAATTGCTATACAGCAGCTCAAGTAAAAAGCAGTAAGCATGCAACACAACCTAGTGAAATGGAATAGTAACACCCAGGGGAACAAAAAATGAGGGTGAAAATCAAATCACATTGCCATCCATGACAACCCACAAATCGTCTTTAGTGTTTTGCCGGGATGCTTCTTAGACTAACAGCACCAAATTGACAACTACCAAATTGGTTTATTTTCTCAATCACAACCCACGAAAAAGCACCCATAGAACCCATCATCTATTGCAAAGATTCAACCCATAAACAAATACTCAAGATATAAATTTAATGTTAATTATCAAAAAATAAATACATTTAAAGCAGAAATTCCACGCACCCCCTCATGCACTCAATAATTTCCCTCGCTACCAAATACCTCCCACCCATTAACATCTCATCCTTAAAACCCATTTTATTTAAAAAAATTAAACATTTGAAGAAACCCAACAACTAAAAACCTTCGCCTCTTTCACCTTTCCATTGCTAAATCTTTATTTTTTTTTCCAATTTTTTTCCCATACCTTATATTAACAGCGCCTCTCGTCTACTTCACTTCATCGCTTGACCATCAGCTCCTCCAACCCTAACTCATTCCACTTTCTTTCTTCTTTTTTTTCTCGATTTTTTCTCCTCAATTTTTTCCCATGCCTCTACTGTATAAAAGTTTTGCTTTACAATCCCACCATTTGCCTCCACCCCTTCTGCTTTCCCGACTGCCCGCCCAAAGAAAATATCCCACCCCAAAATGTCCATTATGCCCTCTCTTCTATTATCCACACATTTCACCCTCCCAACCATATTTTATTCATTTTCTATTGTGGGCCCTTATGTCCACGTCATCCCGGGATACTGCCGGCCTATTTCTCCCGGTTCATGTAACCTCACTCAAAACCATAATGTAACTCTCTCTCTCTCTCTCTAACACACTCACACACACACACACACACACCCCCATCCTCCGGCCCACCATGAACAAGCACACACTTGTGTAAACAACCCACAGATCCGCAAATACGCAAACATATTTATATCCAATAACCAGACAATGACCTCAGGTGAAAACTGACAAACCAATAAGCAACAATGGATGTTAACTTTTGTATGGATGCCAGTTGATGGAAGGTAATCCACCATGGTGAATAATAATAGCATATGCATTAACTAAAAGTCTTAGTCCTTACAACATCAAACCCAGAATGATGATCAAGACACATTCTTCGAATGCTGGTCATCCACAAGAGAAAGCATGGGATCTGCACAATAATATTATAAGGGGCATGAACAATAATTAGAAATCCTACAAAAAACTATCAACTAAGTTTGCTCTGACTTGTTTTGGGATACCTTTGACTTTCATTTTCGTCTAAGTTTCGAAGGCACTATAGCTAAAAAAGTCATATTATAAAATTACTCTACCAGAAGAAATATATGGCGTCAACAGTAATTCAAGTCACCTTGGAGGAGGCCTTTTGCCCCTGTTTGAATCTCTCAATATTTTCATCAAAAGGCAACCATTATGATTACTTGGACAATGCAAGTCACCTAAGGACAACTTTGCACTTCTCAACCAGGTAGCAGAAATTACATAAAACATGCCTCAATCATCAAAGGCCAGAATTACTCAACGTAATGTTGGTCTTCTATTGCCATGGACTAGGCAATCATGCTTCGCAAACACTTGCAAATTGGTGAAGGATGGACAACTTGACTTTCCCCAGAAAATTATAAATGAAGGCACTACTGCCTTCACAGCAGAAGGGATTAATGCATAATGCGATCTACCTTTTTAACAATAGTCATAACAATAATAGCATATCACCGTCATTGTTATTTTTATTGTGATACCATTGTAAATTGCAACCACATTATCATATACAAAACTTCTACATTGGAAACAAAAAAAGCTAAAAACTAGTGAAGAATAAAAACAAACCTATAACGATTACCATCTAAATGGCACACGCCTGTTGGTGGCTGATTAAGAAGAAAATCATTGAAACCACAGGTTGTTCCCAATATTGCAAGAAAATTAGTGCAGGAGTTGCCTGACATGTTGTAATTTAACCACTCAGGCTCTCTCCCGAAATGCACGAATACCCGCTAGTTGACAGGAGAGCAGAGGAGAAGAATTTTGCTGGGCCCAATACCAGATGAAGAGCTTTCAGGAAGTCCATCGCTACAATTACTTGTGGATAGCCTAACTCCCATCTCAGTTCTAGACTACATCGCATTCTCATGAGTTCCGCTACTATGTTAGTAGTATTGTCAGTTGAACTCATACAGTGTAGAATCTGAGATCTAAAAGTATCTCTCAATATTTCTCCAAAACTAGCTCTCCTTGGATTCTCTTGAGACTACCATCAGCATTAATTTTTACAAAGTCGGGAGAAGGAGTTTCCCATGAGACTAGTCGAATTGAACTGCTATGCTCATACTCTAAAGCTATGAAAGTCGAACATATATCTATTCTCAGTTCTTCAATTTTCCATTGTAAGTAAAAAGAAGAGGACCTTTGTCCCTGGACGACTTCATCATTACGTGACATCCATAAGATTCAACAAGTGCAAAGAAAACAATGCCATCATTAAAAAAAAATAGCCCGACTTTGTAGTGGCTCCAAGAAATTTATTCATCCAATCCTCCAGCGGCAAGGTAAGGAAATCAGGACACATTGTCCCTATGATAGAATTAGTCCAAACAACATGAGCAAGCGGGCGTCTAGGACACAAAGCATTGTCCCATAAGAACGACTCCAACGCTCCTCTGTTAGTGAACATGCGACCATTATAGTAATTAATCTTTTGGATGCCAGAAGATAAATATTCCCCTCTTGGTTATTTGTTAATCTTAGATTGATTTTGGGTTTTAGTAAGAAAAATTACGGATTTATTGGTTTTTCCACTTCTTGTTGGTTAATTGCTATTGGGTTGAGAAAGAACATTCTTGAATTTTTGGTAGGTGAGAGAAAGATGGAGAGAGCACATGGACATTTTATTTTATGAGTAATGATAAATATTTTTAAAATTACGTGACAAAATATTTTAAAATGTGTAAATTTGAAAAGAATTATCAATTTTTTTTCTTTTTTATTTAATGGTGTTAAAAAATTTATAATTTTTTTTATAATTATATATTTTAAAATGTTTCTTAACACATTGTTAAGATGTTTATCATTACTTTTATTTTATTATATTTTTTAATTTTAATGAATGCCAACTGTTATGTCACATGATCAATTTTTATACTTATGCATGATACGTGTGCAAGACAATGCGATCTGCTACTTTCCATTAGAGGTGTACTAGTTTTGTCAATGAAAAATAGAAAAAAAAAATTGTAAGAGACGGATTGTTACTTTGTAAGATCTGCCACTTGATGGATCAGTAAAAATGCACAAAATTCAGGATTTATTTATATAATAATCTGCTTTTTTTTTATAACTCCACTATAATATTTTTACTTCAAATTTTTGTTAATATTACCAGTTATAGATATCTCAATCATCATATTTTTTTCACCATCTCGACCAGAGCATCGTAGGAAAGCCGAAGCAGAGCATATCATTCTCATGTCCAAAAAATAGTTTTTCTTGAAACCGACTATACTAACTTACATGGTCTTTTTTTTCTATGACTAAATGATTGAAACAAGACTACAAAAGGGACAAAGCAAACAGGCAAAACAGATAAAACGAAGGTGATCACACTGTCTATTAAGAGCGTCACATTTATATCAGTAAATGTGTTGATCTAGATGATAAAAATTTATCATCGTTTAATTAGAGGTTTTAGATTTAAATCTTTAAAAATATAACTATATTAAATATTTATTAAGAGATTTTTATAATATTTTGAAATGCTATTTAAGGCAATTTGAATTAATTAATTTATTAAATTAAAAATTAGGCGGTCTAAAAAAACAAAAAAAACAAGAAAAAAAAACATCACACCTATCTTATCCACGTGTAAAAGATTTTGAATTCCACTAACCCTTTCCAATGGAGACTCCGTGTCTTGCATGCCCCTTTTTTGGGTCCCAACTCGCCTCCCCCATTTATTACAGGTCCCATTGTGGTCCAAACTCACGTTAGAAATTAAAGTCCGATTTAACACACACCGGCAAAAGACAATGGGCCAACTTATGTCGAAAAGGGATACATGTGAAAATAAATGCCAAAAATACAAAGATACGTGTAAAAAACCAAAAAAAAAAAAAAAAGGATTATGATGTGAACTGTGTAGAGGCCGCACGACAACAGTTGATGAAATTAAAATATTTAAGAAGATGAAAAAGAAAAATAATAAAAATTCTACAACACAATTTAATTTTAATTAACGTTAAATTAGTTATGTAATTTATTGAAGGATATTTAAAAATAATTTATTTTTTTAATTTTAATTATATAATGATATTATTTTAAATTTAATTTAATAAATCTCACTAAATATCTTTCAAATAGTAAATGCTAGAAGAATATTCGGTGGTGCTTGGCGCACGTGGGACACGGGTTGTTTAATGTTTACAATTTTGCTTGTTTGGAGATATTGACAGTAACGATCACATCGAGATTCTTTATTCTTTTTTTCTTCTAATAACAAAGAAGAAAATAGGGTCTTGATTTGGTCGTTGCATTTATACACCGAAGTTGACAGTAATCCGTTTATTTTTTTATTTAATTTTTTTTATAAGAAGGATTTATTACTGAAAGATTATTGGGTTTGATAAAAATCTCTTAATATAAATTTTTGTTTTTTAAGGATAAGTGACAGTGAGAGGATCGAATTTAAAACAACGCGAAAAGAAATATATCGAATCACCAACTAGACTATTACTTTAAATGGATATGCGGAGGGATTTCTGTAGTTTTGGAGGATATTTTTCTTGATTATTTTGTTCCACTAATTTTAATGAGTACATAAAAAATTAATTGATGTAATAAATTAAATTTAACAAAATAAAAATATTGAAAGAAAAAAATTTTAATTTTAATTCCGCCTCTCTCTCCTCATTTATCGTTTACAGTGTTTTGCAAAAATTAGTTGATAACAATAGCATTACTCTTTGAATCACCATACTTGGTTACTTACCGCTCACACATATGTTTTTCGGTATTGTGTCGTTATCAAACATTATGAGGTTTTTTTTTTCTCTCGTCTCTAATAAAAAAAAAAACATGCTTCATTTTCCTTAGTTGTTTGACTAAGATTTAAATCATCATCTAAGATGAATATTTATTTATTTTTTTTGGCAAGGAATAGTTAAGTTCTTAATTAAAAGGAGGATGTGTCTCTATAATAACCAAATTTTCAAATAAATCAAACCAACAAACACAATTCTACATTTTATGTTGTTGCCAGACTTGTGCTAATAATAACAGTAATTCATAAAAGGCTGATTACTGGTGGCCACTTTATTATAAAGGAAAAAAAAAAATTCTTCCCAAGAGTAGTTTGGACATTTTAATAAAGTAATATAGGTTAAATAATTAAATTTATAAAAAAAATAATAAATTGTCACTACACTGCTGATATTTAATGATACTTAATAATCTTGCTCTTTGACAAAAGTCTGTTGGCAAGTGAATATATAGTAGGCAAAAATGTGACGATATTTGTTTTTCCAAAATATCTCACCCAGATATCCCAAAATCATGAAAATTTGGTTTTCATAATCCTATAATACGCCAATATCATGAAAATTTTCTTAATGTCACCGGTAAACAATTGGGGTGTACATTGATTCAAATTTTTCGAAAATGGGACGGTGTATGCAAATTAAAGCACATATGATAACTATCTATGTCTTCATGTAAATATTCCATTGATTATATTTCTTTTCCTTTTTGTTTTCTCTCTTAACTCATAATATTATCCAAGAATCTTAGCAAGGATTATTTCTTTTCCATTGATTAAATTTCTTTTCTATTTCATTAACCATATAATAATCTCGTATTTTATCTCAAATGCAATTGCGTTACGATTCTCTACAAAATTAATTCGTAAAAATTTCTTTCTATTGTAGTTATTGCAATTGCTAAAATCAAAACTAATTTCAAAAGTCACATATATCTCGTTGTCTTGTGCAAAAATCAGCAATTTCTTTCAAATAAAAAAGTTTAGTATATGAATGAACATCTATAATATAACTCTCAATCTAATTATTAAGTCTCATGAGATTTATAGAAGAACATTCAGATGAAAAATATTAAGCAAATTGAAGAATTTTGTATTTTTCATAAGTAGCAAATTATTTTTTAAAAAATAAATAAAAATATTTTAAAAATATGGACCTAGAAATTTATGAAATTTGGAAAATGAAAAGATTTATTAAAGCAATTTTGTAAGCTAGTCTGATAGGTTTAGTGATTTTGATGGGGATTTATAGAATTAGGCGTCAGTCAAAAAAGAGAATCTAGGATAATGGGACGGAGTAACAGGTGATAGTTTAGATGGTGATTTGATATATTTTTATTATATTAGTTTAAATTTGAATTTTAATAATAACATTTTTCATCAAAAAATATATACTTTGTATCCTGTTTCGTTCAAGACTTGTTAATATTGAGATTAGTTGTGTAAGAGGTCCATTCAGATCTAACAATATTTAAGTGGTAAGTTCCCCTTATAAAATAGATCTAATGAAAATGTTAATAAGTACCACTATTTTAACCCATAAATACGATGATATATATCAATAATACACATTTTCTTTGGTTCAAAAAAAGAAGGAACGGATGGGAGAAAACGGTGTGCCATGTTAGCAAAAAAGTAGTAGGTAAATATCGGACGCCACATTTAGTCTAATTTTTTTTTTTTTGGGAAAAAAAACAAAAAAAATAAGCGTGACACCTTGTAAATTCATTAGGTAGAGTTGAACTGTTTCATTACATCGGGTGGGCAAGAACCATTTTACTAAACTATTAAAAGAACATATTTTTGGAGCCCAACAAATATCATCAAGTCACTACAAATTTCTTAACTTTTACAATGATTTTAATGCATCTTTTTGCATTAAATTCTTAATATAATGATTTTTTTGATAAAAAAAAATATTATTAAGTCACTTTTACAATTATATAAAAATAAACGTATTTTTAATCCTATCAAACATCTTATCGAAAATTGAATTCATGAATTTATGGTATATATAAATTTCTTAACTATTATACCACAACAATTAATAATTATTCTAATAGTATTTCATTGACTACCCAGAGAATCAAAATTCATATTGACGGAACGACCACGTCGAAGGTAACAAAAATTTTTATGACAAAAAAAAAAAGGTAACAAAAATTTTAAAAATTAAACGTATTTTTAATCCTATCAAACATCTTATCAAGAATTGAATTGATGAATTTATAGTGTATATAAATTTCTTAACTATTATACCACAACAATTAATAATTATTCTAATAGTATTTTATTGACTACGATTTTTTTTGTCTTACCAGAAAATCAAAATTCATATTGACGGAAGGACCACGTCGAAGGTAACAAAAATTTTTATGACCAAAAAAAAAAAAGGTAACAAAAATTTTAAAAAATAGGGACTCAACTTTCCATTTATCCCTTACTTCTTTAATGGCTCGACTCCACTCCAACGAAGAACGAGAGATTGCGTTCCAAGCAGGAGTGACCCCGATTTCAATTCGAACAAAAAATGGACCGTGGTCAAATTGTACATAAATTTGAGCGGACTCACTTACCAATTACAAGCACATTAGTCCTAATGACTACCGCAACATAGCTAGAGCCATAGGCCATGCCGCCATGGTGTATGCCGGGTTGCGGGCCAATTGTAGGCAAATTTGTTCACAGCAAGTCCAAGAACACTATGATCACAAGAGGAGGTCGAGTATGAAACTGCAAGCCAAGCCCATTCAATACAAATATGCTGGTTGAGCAGCCTTGTGCTTAGTTTTTGAGGATGAATGAACTCTGGCGGGTTCTACCTGAATAAGTATGCTCATAAAAATATTTACAAAAAACCATATATATATAGAAAAGTTTAATAGCTCGAGTTCCACTGCCTGAGAGTGAGACGGAACCATTATAATTTTTTTTTTCTTTCTTTCATTTTTTTTAATTTTATGATAAAACTTAGTACGTTTAAGTTTGGTTTTGGAAATAAATATAAAATTTATATATATATATATATATATATATATATATATATCCACTTTAATCTCTTAGCTCCATTACTGATTTAAAGTTCGTGGCATTTGATTTTTCTTGTTATTTTCATTTTGTTGAAATTAGTCTTTTCTTTTTAAATTTTTTGATATTTTTACAATTGGATCCTAAATCATTTGAATTTTTATATCAGCTCTAAACCTATAAAAGCATCCTATACTCCTTTTCAAATAGGTAGTTTTTCAAATAGAAAGCAGTCAAACTATTAAATTCATACATTAACCAAACAATTATTTCTAACGACTTGTTGGCGTTTCAAAAAAAAAAAAAAAAACTTGAAAGAAAGGAATAAGACTAATATGAAATCTCAAAAATATTTGGAACTGTTCTGTAAAATGTATAACATTTTAAGACCAAATCTTTTGCATGTTCCGGTTTGATATAAAGTATCTTACAAGTACTGCACCATTTTTTTTTTAAAAAAAGATTAATAGTTTTATTTAGGTAACTTTCAAGTAGTCACAAAATAATATAAATTATTAAATGATTAAATTTTATTTTTTTTTTCAATTCAATTATCTAACAGTTCATATAACTTTATAAATATTTTAAAGCTACTTAAGTAAAACTATCTAATATTACCCTTTTTTTTAGTTATAAACTGTAGCTCCATCTGTGTTGCGTGTCGAATGTTAGACACCTCTGCAACGAGGGAAGTAAATATTATATGAAATAATCTAGATCACTTTAGGACAATAAATGAATTGATATGTTCATTAAAAGTTTGATAGTTCTATTTAATAAAAATTTGTTCAAATTTATTTATTTAAGTGTACAAGTAACTTTTAAATTACATTTAAAAACTCATTTAATAAACGAACTAAATTCTTACTTAACGGCAAACTCAGCTCATTTAAGTTTGTAGACAACTCGGCTCGACACCGAGCCGCTGTTTAGAAACACATGAAACAATAAATGCTAAACAATATAATTCAACCATTTCAAAAGCGCAGACGCTCTTTCCTCACCAAAGTCACCCTACATTTTAAAATGAATAATGCAAGTGGTTAATATTTTTGGTAGATAAAACGAGCAGTAAATATACAGAGTAATGAATGAGAACAAGAAATAAGGATAGATATTAATGAAATGTTTGTCTGGACTTGCTACAGCACTTTAGATATGAAGTCTTTCGGAACTTTGATGAATCTTGGTATGCAGACTAAGTCTCGTTAATTTAACAAACAAGGCAATCTTCTTTATTAACGTTTAGGGTTCCGATGGTACCTTCTATAGTTGGTGGCAACTCCAAAAATTCCAAAAACCACCAAAATCAGTGAACAAATACGTGCGGGCTGAGCCCGATGAAGGTGCATGTGCTTTTTTACTCCGTCATGTCTCCATCTCAATGCTGCCGAAGCATGTGGGCAAAGCATATGCTTTGGCCATATGCTTTCGCAAAGCATGCTTTGCCGAAGCATTTATGCTTTGCCCACATGCTTTGAATGCTTCGGCAAAGCATATTCTTTGTCAGGCATGCGCCATATTGTCATGCAAATTGAGTTGTGGGTTTATTGTTGGAGACCTTCCTTCTTCTTATCTTTTTTTTTTGTTTTAATTTTTCTAAACTTAAATCAACTATTTAAAAGAAGAGAAAACAGTTAGAGAGGTCAAGAATTCGAACCCTTAATCTTCCACTTACTGGCATATTATTAATGTCGTTTGAATTACAAGTTCACAGCTTCCTTATTCTTAGCTTATTATTATTATTTTATGTTATCTCACATTTAACAATTCCCACGTGTGCGACACTTCAACACCAACTTACATTGATTTTTATTTTAATTCTTTATTTTATGACTAATGATTAAAATAGATATAAAAAGGAAAAACAAATCGGTAGAACAGAGAAAACTTAGGTGGTCACACTGATGATCACATCATCTCTCAAAACTGTCACACTTAATATATCCCCACGTAAATGATTTTGAGCTCCACCGACCCTTACCAATGCCTACTGCGTGTGTTACACACCCCTTTTCAGTCACAATTTGCCTGCTCCACCTATTACAAGTCCCCCTGTTGTCCAAACTCACATCAGACGTTGAAGTCCGATTTAACACGTGGAGGCAAAAGACGATGCAATTCACTACTGGGAAATAGAAATATCAAAACGTGCTTTCACCGTCCAAATCGTGTACCAACTTATGTTCAAAGTGATACATCTGAAATTAAATGACACAAATACAATGTTATAAATATGTGTAACATTTTATCCTTTTCTTTCCTCCTAACTCATAATATATATTATCCTAGAATCTTAGCAAGGATTATCACGAATTCAGTATAGAGAAATATTATATGGACACAAAATTTTCAACATATATAAATGTTATGGGCAGTGAAGCCGGGATAAACTTATACGTACATACATAAAAATAAAAATAATTTATACACTAATACATCAAAAAAAATTATATTTCTACATTCTCCACGGTTATTCATATTTTAAAATCCTTGAATCTTCTATTTATTTTTCGTAATATCAAATATGTTTTTTTCTATATTAGTGGCCATATAGTTGTCTAGTAATTTATCTCATATGCAATTGCATACTCGATTCTCAGCAAAATTAATTGCATAAAAATTTCTTTCTGTTATATTAATTGCAATTGCTAAAATCGAAATTAATTTGGAATGTCACATATATTTCGTCGTCTTGTGTGAAAGATCATCAATTAAGTGAAAAATGATCTCATTTTGATCCCTCCGTCGGTGATTTTAACGGAATACCGCCAGATATGGCCTTGACAAAAGAGAAAAAAAATCATGTATATTTTTGTAGAGAAAAGTTCGGTGATTTCTACGAATGAAGTATGCCATCAGGGTTGTTTTGCAATTAATTCAGCCTTTAAGCTCCTAATAATTGAACTTTAGTTTGTCGTTTTGGACATAAAAAGTATCTTCCAAGACTTGCAGCATTTATTTATTTATTCTTTTTGTAAATCCGATCCATGTTGCTTGTCAAATGTCAAGGCATCTCCGCGATGTGGGAAATAAATATGTCATCAGTCTCTCAAGCAAATGTTTATGATTGATTGGTGGTTTGAGGTACTTTCCTTTGCGTTGGTTTGAGTTGGAGGTTTTCTTTTGTGGTTGGTCGCTGAAAAACGAAGATTTATATTAAAATTATATTATTAAGCGTTAAATTTATTAATATTATAATTAAACGTGAAAAAATTTATTTAAATTAATAATATTTAAATAATAAATTTTTTTTATAAAAAAATTAAATAAAAAATCAATAAAATGACTTTCAGCCTCACTACAGATGCGTAAACCTCATTTTTATGGATTAAAAAAAAAAAAAAAAAAAGAAACTGCCTGTGGTCAAAATTTTCAAACTCAGTTAATTAGAGCCAGCCCGGTCATTGACATACTGTCCCAACCTGGACCACACAAAAGACAAAACTGCACCAAATCAGACCATAAATAATTTAAAGAAAATATTAAAAGAAACGTGAATCATATCCATTGTGCCCTTAAAAATAGATGCACGCATGAGGTTACTATGGTATCATACGTTGCAACATTAAGACTAATTGTCTAGTGTTTTTCTGCTTTCTCTTTGCCATTTCTTTCTGGGGCACCTACAAAAGATGATTATGACCATCTAATGCTTGTCTTAGATTGGCCTAATGGCTATTGTTCCGGTCGCACCTGCATATTCACCCCTTTGTCACAGCAATTTGTTCTTCACGGCCTTTGGCCAGTAACCAAAGATGGCAAAGACATAACTAAATGCGTCGATCCTTCTACAGATATCACGTCATTGGCAATATCAAATTTTTTTTACATTTCATTATATTTTTTAAGACAAGTAATTCCTTTCAGACAAACTCACAGCTCTTGCCATTGTAGTTCCCACTTGTTACATTTATTATATTAATGTAACCCTTCTATAATGTCTTCTGTATTCAATTTCAGTTCAAGAATGACGCTCAGCTTCAAAAAAACATGCTGAAAGATTGGCCAAGTCTCATTAATACTAAGACGGACCTAGATGGGCAGAGAAAATTTTGGAATGATCAGTGGATTAAACATGGGAGTTGTCAAACAGTGCTTGACGCAAAGCCCTACTTTGAAAAGGCCCTCGATCTCGTCAACCAAGTGGACTTGCTGAACACCCTGAAGAATAGCTGCATATGTGTTGGTGGGTCGTATACAAGAGCAAACTACGTGGCTGCAGTTCAATCTAAGATCGGAAATCACAGTGTTTTTTTCCGGTGCAAGAAAAAGGGTACGGGTACGGCTGCCCATTACTCGCTGCAAGAGGTTGTCGTTTGTGTGGATAAAAATGCTCAAAATTTCATTGGCTGTGACAAGGAACTCACTCGAGACAACTGCAAAACTGATAACATTAAGTTGGCGTCCCAAGTCGAGTTGTTGAACGAAGCTTTTGCATTTGAGAACAATCATGCTCATCTTAAAGGGAATTGTTGCAGTCATATGCTGCACACCTCAACTGATCCTACCAGTCAAATAAGAGTCCACAGTCAATAAATATTAGTCACAGTTCGTGTCACATGTGTACGGAATATAAATAAATAGATAAAATTTTAAATTAATACTTAATGTTCAGACAATCGGTTAATTATAAATATAACGTTTGTTTTGAGTAAAATTAGTATCCAACATTTTTATTATAGAATAATCTCCTCTTTTCTGTTAAATGACTATTAATTCTACTGAAACATACTTGCCACGTCATAAAACCACGCTTAGTAAGATAATGCGTCATTAAAATTATGTTGATGTTGCGTTATTATTTATTTAAAAAAAAATTAAAAATTTATATTTTGTTATTATTTAAAAATATTTTTCAAAAAAATAGAACGCCTTAGTTCTCTCACCTAACTCTCTCTTTCCCATTTATAGCTCCCTCAACTTAATTTGTTAGTCCTTTCTCTCCATCTATCTTCTTCCTCTCGATTTCTCACTCATTCCAAAGCGATGGACATTGGTCTACTCTCTGCATACTACTCCTTTGATCAATCTATTCCCTACATTATTTCTTTGCATTTCATCCTTTCCTGTGAACTGCTCTCGTTTGCCACTGATACTATCTGCAGCAAAATCTCAATGATAGTTTTTATCACTTCTTTTAGTTTCCTATTGCTTGATGACTTAAATAGAGATTATTGAGTAGGGTCCAAGAATTGAGCGTTGGGGTACGTGCTTTTCTCAAAAATTTCAATTTGGCAATCTATATAAGAACGTGTTTTTTGAACACTTCAATTTACATTTACAATAGCAATTTATAAGGCAAAAAAGATAACTTAAGGTTTTGGACGACATCTCATTTCATTTTGGTGGCATCGTTCCTGAAGCCATCTTGGCAGGTTCCGTGGCTTGGACGACAGTGATCACCATATATACATACGACAATTGCTTGACCGTAATTATGTGGATTGAACTAACATGGTTTTGTTCCTCTCCATATCTGAGTTGAACCTTGTGATTATCATGATTCTTGTAGGTGCTCTGCACTTTTTAGAATTTTATTTTCAATACGGGACAAGACTCTTGTCCCGTATGGCTAGCTGCAACCGATGGGATGAAGGAAAAAAAATGGACAGATTTTAAAGAATGGGAAGAACGACGACCAAAGATGAAGAGAGAGGGCTGAGCGAGACTCATTAAATTTTTTTTTTTTTTTTGGTTTTTGTATACTTTTTTTTTTAATTTTAATAATAACAAAAATAAATTTCTAATAATTTTTTTTAAAAAAAAGTAATACCACCATCAATTTAATTTTAATGACGCGTCATACCACTGAGTGTGATTTGATGACATGGTAAGTACACTTTAGCAGAGTTAATGGTTATTTAATGAAAACGATGAAATTATCGTAGATTGAAAATATTGAGAACTAATTTTACTCAAAACATACATTGGTGTCTATAATTAAATCAGAGCCCAAAAGTTAGGCATTAATTTAGTATTTTAGGCTAAATAAATTAACAATAAAGGTTGTGTGCCGCGTGGGAATTGGAAATTTGAACCGGATTCTTATTGCAAAATGCAATTGGCTCCATTTTTAATGGAATCAAATTGATTTTTTTAAAAAAAATTTAAAGAAAAACAAAATTTTTTAACTTATATTCTGATGATACATTTTAAATTTTAGAGTAATACCCATTTAATTTTAAGTTTTAATTTTTAATTTTTTCGAAAACATATTTTTCCAAAAAAATACACCACAGTTACATTTTAAAAGTAACTGGTTGCATTTTGTAAGAACATCTGGACAAATTTGTTCGGTTGCCCTATGCAGTGCAGCAGCCTCCCTCATAAATTAAATAAAAGGTTTGAGTACTCAAAACGACCGTGTGTGATTCAGTTTGATTTGCACCTTTGACTGGAGGGACTCCAATAGTGGGTCTCCTCTCCCCTGCCCTCCGTTCATTCGCTCGGTAGAGGGAGTGAGCATTGTGCTTGTTTCTTCAACCTTTTATCATTAAATAAAATTGGACATTTGCCTTTATAAATGACTTGTTCATTACTTGGGTTAAAAAATGAGTCCGCCCGTTATAAATTGAGGTCCAAGTAGGGGGTGACCCGATTTCAATTTAAACTAGAACTGGACCGCGACCAAATTGTTCATAAATTTGAATTGAGTCACTTCTAGTTACGAGCACAATAGTCCTAATCACAAGCACAATAAGCGATGATGTATTCTGGGGTGGGGCGGACCGAATGCAGGCAAAAATTGTTTTCACGGCAAGTCCAAGAGAAGTATGATCAGAAGAACAGACTGATCAGCATGAAAGTTCAATCCAAAGCTCATTCGATACAAAAATGCAGGTTGAGCAGCCTTGGGATTAGTTCTTAAGGATGAATGAGCTCCCCTGAAAGAGAAAGCTCACACTTATTCTCAGCATATATCGTTGAATTCTGGAGGGTTTTGCCTAAATATGTAGGCTTATAAAAATTTTTATTAAAAACCCAAAGTATCTATCTACGCAAAACCCTCCAGAATTCAATGATATATGCTGAGATTAATCACACTTTATAATTGAAGTATGAGACTTTTGGTTTTTTATAGTTAATTTAATAATTCCTTGTATCATTTTGGTTAACAGTATGTGAAATTATATTAGAACTACAATTATTTTGTTTAATAATTATCATTCAACTCTTGTAATTAATATTATGTGAACTTATATCTTTTAATTACAAACCTTATAAAGGATGGAGAGTTCGGTAGTAATTATAATTGAAGCTCTCTGTATATTGGCATGCCTTCGTTTTATCGGCATGCTCTCCATGTTGTCACTTTCATTTCCAAGTATATCTCCCAATTCCTTTATGACGAATTTTTTACAGTGAATATTTAGTTTATTTTTACTTAAATATTATGAAGTAATTTTATTTTTTAATAAATATTCATTGTCATCTAATTTAATATTTATCCTTCCATTAATTTCTAAGTCTAGGTGTTCAATTGCTAGATTGATTCATATTTAATTTTCTTCCTAACAGCTTAATTTTTTAAAACAAAACAATAAAATAATAATATTTGCATGTAGTGCAAGTAACAAAAGTAGTTTTTTTTTTTTTTGTTGAATACATTCCACTTTAATCTCTTAGCTCCATTACTATTTAAAATTAGTGGCATTTGATTTTTCTTGTTATTTTAATTTTTCGTTGAAATTATTATTTTTTTTGAATTTTTTCTTTTTTATTTTAGTAAAATAGAAAATATAATTTCCCAAAAAATGATTTTGAGTTATAGAAGAATTTTGTCAAAAAAAATTTTTTAGGTTAATATAATTTAATTTTTTTAAGGCAAAACAACAGCGTTAGCAATTCTAACATAATACGGGGGAAGAAGTGTCCTTGGAAAAAGATAAAAATTCATGTATATATTTGTACAAAAAATGTTCAGACGATTTCAAAGAACTGATAATGTAACTTTATGATGTTTCCATAATTATGCTTTTATTTGTTTATTTTTTTGAACAGCTGTATGGGTATTATGGATACCCAAAAATGAACCAACACCTTGGCTACTCAACGCATCATGAATACCGTACACAGCAACATGAAGATTGGATATCTAGTGCTTTTCAAGAGCTTTCAGTCTACCATTTCTTGCTGCTTCGGCGAACTTCCTAACGCCAATTATGACCATCTAACGCTTGTCTTAGATTGGCCTAATGGCTATTGTTCCGGTCGGGCCTGCAGATTCGGGCCGTTGCCACAGCAATTTGTTCTCCATGGCCTTCGGCCAGTTAGATGCATTTCCCTCTGAATTATCGCTCTCTATTAAAAAAAGAGGCTCATTTTTGTTTGCAAACAATGACATCGTATTGAGGTTTTAAAAAGGCAACACAAAGTAGCAACCCACATCTGAATGGTTTGCTGCTTGTCCAGATTCATGCGAACTCAAAAAATTAGGAGCTTCTATCATCGGGCCTTAAGATTAGACTAGAAAATACATATTGAAGCACTAAACAAGAATCTCGGTGTTAGTCAAATGCTGCTGGCCCTTCACCTTGGATGCTATGCTGTCAACACATGAATGCCGCTGAAGATAACAAACATATAAGTTGCACTCCTTACCATAGCAGCATCTACTCGTCCACTCCATTTGATTTGTCTCCATATCTAACTCGCCAGAGGATTAACCCAGGAAACATAATTTCTTTGTCCATGCCTGCAAATAATGTTACATAGTCTCTACCAAGGAAGCTACTGTATTTGAAGAATGTGGCCAGAATGGTGACAGTTGAACCACCTTCCCAATGATAATCAAAGTAGGTGAAACCAACTTTACTAATGCAATTTTATCAGCAAGATCCTTCAGTTCAGCAAAGACCTATGTGATTGCAGATAAAACTGTTATTGGTTGATAGCTAAAAGCTAAAACACATTGCAACCGCTCAAAGAAAGCCAAATTGAAAATTCTGCTAGCTTACGTACTGTCTACTTCTCAATTTAGATGACCACCATACTTACCACGCGTTGCTGGGGTGTGGTCCCTCGCTCCACTGCAGCAGCTGGTGTGCTTGCTGCCAGACCATGGCTCATCAACTTCAATGCAAGAGAAGGGAGTGTCGACAAGCCCATATAAACTACCAAGGTTGAATCAGGGTCAGCTGCATTTTCCGCTACAAAGAGAGGGTCTGTTCCTCCTTTCATTGAATGTCCTGTTAAAAATCTAACGCTCTGTGCAATACCGCGGTGAGTCAATGGAATCCCAAGTTCTGCTGCAATCCCAGAAGCAGCAGTTATACCTGCATAGAGATCACCATAGTATCATGCCCACACCCCTATTGATGTGTTCTAATTTACTAACCAGAAAAGGGTTAATGAAAAGGAAAAGAAAATAGTGCACAATGTCATGACCAGGAAAAGTAGACAACCTTATGTAAACATAGACAACGTTAGTTGGTTTAGTGCATGTATAGTACTGGACTGATTATGCTGCAAATAAAACGCAATAATTGAAGGACATCATGGTCTAAAAATTTCCCACTAAGAATTTACCCCCACTCATTTTTCACAGCCTTTTATTTGAAGGATTAATATCTACAAGTTTTCTCTCACTCATTTTCTTACCGAGCAATTTACAACTTAGGAGCAGTTTTGAAACATGTTTACAGCAACTGAGCCCTATTAATTTTGGAGACCAAGTGTACAAAACCATACCCGGAATAACTTTCACTTGAATTCCTTGCTGTTGTAGAAAATCCATCTCTTCTCCACCCCGTCCAAATACCTTTAAAACCCAAAATGTATGTCACCAATAGCACAACTAGAATGAAAATTTATCGCATTTATAAGCTAACTTCAGTCACTTTTTTGACAGTAACTTACTAGCGGATCCCCTCCTTTGAGTCTAACAACATTAGCCCCCGCTTCCGCAAAACTCAAAAGCAGTTCGTGTATCTCCTCCTGCAAAGACACCATCCAAGAGGATTTTTTGTCTCAATTAAACCGAATGTACCTTGCAAACACCCATATATATATATTTGATATTAAGTCTATCCACAGGCAATGTATCTACAATTTAATGAAAAAACATAAGTTCAACTAAATGAAACGAAAACTAGTTCCATGTCACTATACCAGCTAAATTCAAACAAATTCTAAGTACCCAATCCAATTGTAAGTACCATAAGCCTTCAAAATGAGAATCAAATTAAGCTACTTAACAATACAGCAACCTTAAAATAAAGTTTACCTGGGTTCTGCTATGGTAGCCAGCAGTCTTGCCAACATAAAGCAATCTAGCATCAGGACCAATCAAATCCAAGACATCATGGGACACCAACCTATCATACAACAAAAGATCGGCTTTCTGGATCACTCTGACTGCTTTCAACGTCAACAATTCCGGGTCTCCAGGCCCCGTCCCCACCAAGAACACATTCCCCGGACCACATTTCTCCTCACTACCATCTTTAGCACCCGACCCACAAGTACGCCTCTTGTCTTTAAGGACTTGGAGCAGCTTTCTCAACTCGGGCAGCTGCAAAGCGATGTCGTTTTGTCTGATGGAGTCGGAATCCAGCGGAAGAGGGCACGAGGACGATTGGTATTGAAATTGGTTGGTGAAAAGCCATTGGTCTCTCTGATATCTTTCAATAGAATGCTTTTCGGTAAAAGGTGAGGTTTTGTATGGTAAACAACAAATGGGGTTTGGATTAAAGGAGACAGAATTACTAAAATTATGCTTAGAGAAGTGAGAAGAATAGAAAGATGGGATCTTTACAAAAGCCACCATAGTGTTCGAGTCTTTGGGGGCTGCACGGCGACCGGCACTAAAAAAGAAGTGGGGTTTGGGTTTAAATTAAGGCAATACAACGAAAGCGGCGGCGCAGATGGGTGTCCTTTGAAAGGTGGCGGAGATGGGTGTCCTTTGAAAGCTATATAGGGGCACTATTATTATTATTATTATTCGCACGTGTAAAGGCCACAGAAAGAGAACTACTTTGACCACAAACTCCTTCAACTTTCATCGTCATCTCTCTGCACTCCAAACAACAAAAAGTATTAAAAAATAATAATAATAATAATAAAATCAAGAAGAAGTTCGGTTTCCTTAAGCCGCTTCCAAATCGACTCGCCTTCTTCTTGCTTTTTTTTTTTTTTTGTGTTATTAATAAAAGTTCTATAAATATTGCTTTAATTTAATCTGCACAACGCTGCATGTAGAATATTTGTAGCACTTAAAAACAGAGCAATGGCTTCTCATTTGCATGCGAAAAACTAACCCCCCCCCGGCCGGGGGAAAAAAACGGCAGATTATGCTTGAAAATGCACAAGAAACAGTTTACGAAGACAAATAGACAATGAAAGAACCAAAATAAATAAATAATAGAAGCATAATAATCAAAAAAATCCACAATTTTATATCCCAAATAAACTTCTTTTGTTTTTTTAATCTTTTAAATGGTCGCACCTTTTTTTCTTAGTACAAAAGCGAGAAAACAAGATATGCATTGAAAAAAGCGTCCTTTTTGGCCTCCAAGGAAGTACGGAAATCGCGCAGATGCCCCTTCGAGGCTTGCAAAAGACTTGGCCGTTGTGGGGCAAAATGAATCGGAAAGATAGAGAGAAGGGAGGAGAGAGCGTTGGCGATTATTGAGGACTTTTATCGAACAAGTGGGAGACTATGAATGCTTTGTTTTGCTTGTCCTGGTGGAAGACAAAAATCAAGGGAATTTTTATGGAGGTCTGAACTCGGTAACAATGAATTAATTCAAACGACTATGGAAAAGAGCTGAAAGAAGGGGAGATAAATTAATATTGAATATTCTCAAATTTACCTTTGAGGAGCTGCCGGTGTTTAACGCAATTCAATGGACTGCCTTCAAGCAGACTACAAAGACGAAGAAGAGTAATAAGAACAACATCCCACCACCGACAGTCAAAACCATCCGTCTTTCACCTCCGCCATCGCCGCCGCCAACGCCGCCACCACCAGTGTTCAAATCTCTGAACAGCGAAACGACATAGAAGGCACCCAAAACGACGACGACAACAAGCAACAACAAGACCCCTTTGTTTGAATCTGACTGCCCCCACGACCTCCAATGACAGCGAGAATCCCACTCCTAACTCCCAAGTCCCCCCAAAACTGACACCGACGAGGAAGTCACGAATTTTTTTTTCTTAATCTTTATGGACTGATATAAATATGGGGCATATGTCAAAAAAAGATATAAAATAAGGGGCAAAAAAATTATTTCATAATTTCCGTACATTTTAACTAACTTCAGTTAATCCTAAGACGGCTAATCTTAATTGAGAAATTTACATCCTAGACCTTTTTTTTTAGATGGGTAACAACTAACAAGTTGCATTTTTAATGTTAACTTACAGTATTCCAACACTTTAGTCTGATTAGATAGTGAGAAATTAAATAGAAAGTGACTAGAAAATACAATAAATAAAAAATAATATAATATTATTATTATTATGATTAATAAAAAATAATAATTAAAAAATTATGAGAAAGAAAATGAATAATAATTTGTGAGAAAAAAAATAAAAGATAATTATTTAAACTGATAGAAAATAAATAAAAAAATAAATAAATTTCTTTTTCTTCTCATTTTCTTTTCTTTTTCCCTTAGAAATTTGTCAATCCGCGCCTTAATTCCAATAACAAAAATCAAGACTCCCTTAAAAAAATGTTTAAAATAATTTTAAAAAATCCTTATAAATCACATAATTAGACCAAAATGTCCTTCTATGTCGTTATGGAGGAAGAAAAATCTTGTTATGTTTTCATGACAACAGAAGAAGGAAATATAATAAAGGATAAAAAAAGTCTTTTGCTAATTTCTGTTTGAGTTGACATAACTTCAGGCCTGTTTGACAATGCTGTTAAAAAAAGTACTGTGAATAAAAGTGCTGTAAATAAAAGTGCTGAGAATAAAAGCGTTGTTACTTAAAGTTGTATAATGTTTGGTAAAAATAGTAAAATCACTTTGAAAAAAATCAAATTTAATTTTTTTCGTTTGGTAAAATTACTGTTAGAACAGCTGTTAACATGTAAAATGACCATTAAAAACATAATTATTTTATTTCAGTTTTAAATAATTCACATACTTGATAATGCTTAATTTAATAATTGAGAGCATGTTGATTTTTGCATTTTAATTTAAATTTTTACTCTAAATATATATTTTTATTTTCTTTGCTAATGAGTTGAAGAAAAAAATTTTCATTGTAAGTTTGAAAGAAATAAAAATATTGAATGTAATATAAGGAAGAATATTATCAATTTAAAAAAAACAATGTCAAAAAAATTAACAATATAAAGGAGAAAAATCTAGTTCATTAAACTAGTTGCAATTTGCTCTCGAAGTTCTGCCATTGGAGGAATATATTGTGCTAGTTATAACACCAGTGAAGTTGGCAATAAGATGTAGCTAATATGTCTAAAACAATCTCATGTCTCTTAATACACATATGCAGGGGAACAAAAAATAAATTTAAATGGGATGAACAAGATTGATACCGCTACTGTCAGCAAAAATGAATGTATCAAAAGAATAAAAAAAAATACTAAAATTTTCAAAAGAATAGAAACCCAAAATCTACGATAGAAATATATGATCATACTATCAAAACTATCCCAAAAAAAAAAAAAGTTGAAGACCAACCCAGAGAAAGGAAGAAGGAAACTGTAATTGTATAACTAGATGAATAAACGAAAAATGGAAAGACTCAAATATATAGATACAAAACTCACTAGATAATCATAAAAAAAAAAAAAAAACCAATTGCAAAAGAGATTATATCTCATAATAAATTTCTGTTATGTTTAGTATCCTTGAAAGCGATGAATAAAGCTTTGAGGCTATCCCCTCACATCAGTTAGTATCAGTTTGCGTAATGTGCTCACAACTCAAATCATGCGTACAGTAATGTCCCAGGAATAGTTTTGATTGGATTTGGGATTTTCCCAAATCACAAAATTGAAGGAGAAATTTTTATCAAAAAAAATTATGGAGATATAAGATTTTTTGAAGATGGGAATTGTGGTTATGTAAAGCATATTTTGAAATTATGAAGATATCTTCTATTTTTAAAGTTCTACGCTGAATAAAAATTTACAGCAACAATGGATTTTCTCTCCTCATATAGTGGTAATCTTAGAAAATCTTGTGAAATGTGAGGGTTATTTTTGTCCACTTAATAAAGAAAAAGTGTGGTGCAGTCATTAAGTTGTACAAAAGCATCTCCTTGGTGCTTTTTCAAAACCATGGTTTAGATGATATCAGCGGCTGCAAAACGTGGTTTAAAATTAATAACCAAACATTTGAAAAATTAATTTTAAGTTTCAAACACAGTTTCTGCACCTCAACGTAAGTTCAACCACACTACCAAACATACCTTTCGTTAGTTTTGGAGTGCGGTATGTTGCTTACACATTAATTTAATGGGGTATCAATATTTTTAATTTTAAATTATTAAATTTTTTTTATTTGAGTTTTAAACCTTTTTAACATTTTATTTGAATTCTAAATCTATTGATTTCATATTACATCAGACCTTTAAGTTACAAAAAGTGGTCAATCGATTAATAAATGAGTTTAACTTAATAAAAATTATTTAAAAAATATTAAATATATGAATTAAATATTTTTTTATCAACAAAATATGCACATTAAATATTTTTTAATCAACAAATATACGAATTAAATAAGTAACATGCATATTTTTTATAAAAAAAACATTCAATTCATATATTTAATAATTTTTTAAATAATTTTTTGTAAAGTTAAAATTATTTTTTAATAAATTGATCACTTTTAGTAAAGAGAATGACTAATTTGGTAGAAAATTAAAAAGTTTAGAACTCAAATGAAATATTAAAAATGTTTAGAACTCAAATATAAAAAAATTTAAAAGTTTTGGACTAAAAATATTGATATCACCATAATCAATGAGGTGCAACTTTTAACTGCACCTAAAATATAGAGAGTGTAGAATGTAAATTTCCTTAATTAAAAACAGAGGGTACAGGCGGGTGCGAGATGCAAGTTATAGGTTTTTTTTTTTTTTGTGAATATTTATGTAGTATTTATGTAAAAGAACAGTCTACCTATGCTTATTAATTCTAGAGGTCTTTTTCTCTCGGGGGCAAATTCTTTTTTTTACAGGGTTAAGTATTGCAAAGGTGAAGCTCGGGATATTAAATATCATCGGGTTGCCTCTCATATCTGGCGAGGTATGGTACGTTGTCAAGATTTGTTAGCCAATCGTCACCATATCCTCTCGTCGTCGCCGCCATTAAAAATATCAAAATTGGCATCTGTTTGTTTTTATTTTTAGATTGGGTGGTTTGCTAGTATTTACTTGTTTGTTTTTTTGACTATCTCTGTTGTCATTGTTGGTAGTATCCAAGCTGTGTTTAGTCCACCGTGGTACGGTTTGTACTGCATATTGCAGTTTTCTCCAATTGATGTAGATCTAGTTAGTACCTCGAGTATAAATAGATCTAGTAATAGTCCGGTAGGTGATCTGGGAATATGTACCCAGCTTGTTAAAGGTCATTTCGACCAGATGATATGTAGGCCTTTGAGCCGATGTGTTTTCCTGCTTGAAGCAGGTACTCTTGACGCTTTTACATTGTTGTTTCGATATACTTTTTTCGCTGATTACTAATGCAATGATTCAGTTATGGTAAAAAAAAAAAAAAAAAAAAAGATTTGTTAGCCAAAGAATGTGGCTGGCGAATTGGCAATGGTCAATCTGTGCACTTTTGGTTGGATTCGTGGTTAACTAAGGAACCATTATGGCATTATTCGGATGTTTCTCTAGTGGAAGAATAACTGAGAGCTTCTGTGTCTTCTTTGTGGACTGATAATAATTGTTGGGATTGGAATTATTTGCGTGGCCGACTTCCGGAGCAAATTCTTCAAATGCTTGCAACACAGGTCATTATGCTGAATGTTGATAATCCGGATCGTTAATGTTCGCGTAGCTCGCCTGATGGCTGTTTCTCCTCGAGGTCAGCATACTTGGCCCTTGTTCAACCGGTACATGATATTTACTGGAGTGCCTGTTTCAACCTTATTTGGAAAATTCATGTTCCAAAACGCATAAAGTGTTTTCTCTGGCAAATTATTCAGGGTCGCATCATGACCAATGCAGAGAGGGCTAGAAGAGGCTTTATTCTGGTAGGTACTTGTCCTTTATGTGGACGTTATGAGGAGTCCATATTGCACCTGCTGCGTGATTGTCGACAAGCTGCTAGGCTTTGGATTGCTTTTGTTGCTCCTTCAGCGAGAAGCCGTTTCTTTCATCTTAACTTGAGGGACTGGCTGGTATTGAATCTTTATGGACAGGTCGGGATTCCTTCAATTGAGCATTGGCCCTCTTTCTTTGCTTCAACAGTGTGGGAAATTTGGAACTGGCGTAACGATCAAAGTTTTAAGAGGACTACAATTGAGTATTATCCGACACATTTTATTCTCCAGCAATATTACTCATATTGCCGAGCTATATTAACAACTGTGGACAGATCTGATGCAAATGCTCGTTCTTTGGAATTTGTTGGGTGGAGCCCTCCAGACGGCGAATGGTTGAAACTCAATACTGATGGGGCCTCCAGAGGTAATCCTAGCTTAGCGTGTGCTAGGGGAGTTCTACGCGACCAGAAAGGCAGATGGCTGCTTGGTTTTGCACGGAATATAGGCGTTTGCACAGCACTTCATGCCGAGTTATGGGAAATCTTATCTGGTCTCCAGCTGGTTTGGAATTATGGTTTTCGTCACGTGCACCTTGAGATTGACTCCCAACTAGCTGTTCATTGTCTCCAACATGGGGTTCCTGTTTCTCACCCCCATTTTAACATGGTTCAAAGTTGTAAGAAGTTGCTTCAACAACATTGGAAAGTGCGCATTTACCATTGCTACCGAGAAGACAATATGGTTGCTGACAGTCTAGCAAATTTGGTGTTCCACCTTCAGCAAGGCTTACATATCTTCCATATGCCTCCAGCTAGTGTTAAAAAATTGCTTTGGCAAGACTTGATTGGGGTGCTTTGGCCCCGTATGATTGCTTTGTAAGATTATTTTTTTATTAATTGAGGCTATGCCTTTCCTTTTCGACCAAAAAAAAAGAGAAATCAATTATTTACTTGTTTAAATCATTTATTAAAAAATGCCGCCTGATTTTTTTCTAACCCTCTGGGATCTAGTTTGAAATTAGCTTTATCTTTATCATCTTCCAACATTATTTCTTCACTAGCCCTCACACACTTAATTTGAGATTGACTTTATCTCAACTACTTCTCAATATTATCTCTTCACAAGATTAATCTATCAATTTTACGTCTTCTTTTTAAATCAAATTGTCAAACTTTAATGAAACTTCTCGTCTTATACACCTATTTGGAGACAAGTTGTTTATATCTCTTTGCATAATTTATTAAAAATTGAATTCTCATCTTTAAAAATAAAAACCTTTCTTCCTTAAAAAGATTTAAGTATTTTTATAAATTTTAACATTTTGTCTTGATTATAAGAAAAAAAAATTTAATAAGATCACAACTATTCCTCTAATTCTAATCCAAATCTATAAAAGTATGAACCACCACTTCTCTGCTTTCTCACAGGTTCTTCTTATATTATTAGATTATTACTTTCTTCTTTGAATTGTAAAGTCATCAGCGACAATTCTATGAAACTTTTTCATTTTTTTTTTTTCCTTACAGCATCGAATGCGCAGGAAATTAGAAGCAGAGGTCTCATAGCTGCAGTTGTTGGGATTTCTAAATCCATCAATAAAGCAATTCTGGTACTTCCTTAGCTTGGGTCTCTGCGTCTCCACCGCCCCTTGGTCGTGTTGGAGAAGATGTGGTAGGATATACTTAACTATCATAATATTTACATTCGTATTCCGTGCATGTCGAAGACCCAAACCACCCAGTTTCTTGTGCTTACAAACATCTTCCCACGTTGCAAGACTCATTTTCTCATGATCATTAGAATCCTCCACAAAAACCTGCAATTAACTATCAATTTTATCACAAACAGACGCAAGTAAATAGCAAGTATGCATTAGATGGTAAGGTATTGCTTGAGTGACCAACTGAACAAAAGTTGCTTTGGCCAGCAAGCGAAAGAGAATGCATCTTTCATCCACTAAATTTGCTTTGAACTCACTCTATAATATCATGATACAAAAGGATCTAACATAATTAAAGTGGTTGAAAGTGTATAATTTCAACTAAAGATTCTGATTCGAACCTTAATTTGCTCCCTCACTTACACCCTCCCCAAATGATGGGCCAGCTATCATCTTTCTACAGACCAAAAAAAATGGTACAAGTGGCTCCTACGCTTATCATGGACCCACGGAACACCAAGATACTTTTCCCAAATCTTGGACTACCGTGAAACCCAGAATATTGCTGATAGATTGCACCAAGGGCCGTTTGACATTGGGCGAGAGAAAGAGTCTAGATTTCTCTCTATTAATTGTTTGCCCAGAACAAGAACGAAAAAAAAATTCAGAGTATTGTTAATAATTCGAGCGGTTCGAAGGAGTAGCTTTGCCAAAAAGCAGAAGATCATTTGAAAAGAATAAATGCGCCATATTTGCAATGCCTTCTATTGTTTGGACTCTACTACTTGCATGATCAAGTGGGAAAGCCTTTCAACACAAAGCATAAATAAATATAGAGACATAAGTCTCCTTGACGTAGCCCACTCAAAGGTTTAAATCAGTATGACTGGTTTAAATATTTCTGTATGGCCTCCTTTTTATTAAACTGCCATATCCATTGAAGTTACAGTCCATAATATTAGAGATACTAACAATGGAGGCAAAAGAAGTAATTCAATTGTATCCCATAGGAAAGACCAATTAACTTTATTATACGTTTTTTCTAAATCAATTTTTTATATCATAAGACTCAATTTACACCTCTTTTTCCACTGCAAAAAATTTAGAGCTTCCTAAGCAACTATAACATTATCATGTGGTGATTTACTAGGAATGAAACTCGCTTGTAAGGGCTAACTAAGTGAGACATCAAAAGCCAGACACGGTTGATTAATTTATAAGAGACATTGCAGAAAGATATAGGAGCTTATCTTCCTCAATATCCATAAGCTCGAGGTTGTCATTAAACCTGCATTTTGGGGCTCCCTCTTTCTCTAGGCCATACTCAAACTTATTACCTGGCCAATTAGGGGTAGAATCCACTTGGTGGTGGTGCTGATCCTCGTAGCTTTGCATTCGGGATAGGGCTGCTCAGAATTTCTTTTGTGCATGAAGGAGAGGATATGGACGAGAAGTTTTAAGAGCAAGACAACGGCAGCTTGTCTTTGGTAGCCATAATACTCACAATCATATAGTCTTCTCTTCTGAACTAAAACCCGACTCCAATTCCAAATTCATACTTTGGACGTTGACCTTAGTTCCATATTTTTGCTAAAAACACAATGTTCGTTGAAGTCGTTTGAAAATTAAAATAATTCTGCCTGCTGAATGTAATGATCTCTAATTTTGTTGAAGACGTTGAACACAATTGTATTTTTGTAAATTGTAAATTATCTATAATTTCAGTTGTGTGAAAAAATAGATGTGTAGATAGATGAGAAATATGTTTAAAAAAATGATAGAAAAGAAAGTGAAAATAAAAGTTATGAGAAAAGAAAATTATTTGAATTGATAAAAAATATGTAAGAAAGAAAATTAAAAAAAAATTGATGGAGATAACTAAAGTTATCAGAACTAGATCGGTTATTAAATCGAAAATATTAGAAAATTCAAGATTCAATGGTTAAACATGTATTTGAATCAGCATTTAATAATATATATATATATATATATATATATAAAAGTAATTAAAAAAATAATACTTATAGATAGTAATTAAATATTACTTTTTTAAATTTTAAAGATTAAATTAAAAGTGTTAATCAAATTTAAAACTAAATTAAAATATTTAATTAAAATTAAAGTTTAAATTATAATTTAAATAATATTTAACGTCAAATTATAATTTATTAATTTTTTAACTTACTTTAGATCAGTCTAACCGGTCTGATTTTTACCGATTTTAACTAATTTTAATCAGTTCTTGATCTGTATTGACCATTTTTGACCGGTCCATTTATTTTCCAGCTTTAAGGTCTAGATCGGACCAGACCTAAGACTGGTCATCGGTCTGACTAGTTGAATCGGCCGATCCGATCCGGTCCTGATTTGTTAACACTATGGATGACACCATTTTTAATCCTAAGTTTTTATAAATTTTTACAATTGAGTATCAAATTGTTTTAAATTTTCAGTTAAGTTCTATACAGTTCATAATCTTTAACAATCGAGTCCTTTTCATTAATAACAGTCAATCAAATTATTTAAAATGTACCTTGACCAAATGAATATGAATAAAAAAGGTGTAAATATCATTTTTTCTGTATTCTCTGTTTTAGAATTTTTAAAAATAATTAACATAGAAAAATATTTGAAAATGGCAAAAATAATAAAAATAATAAAATATCCAAAAAATTATCTATTATCGCCATTTCTAAAAATAGCAAAAAAAAATATTGGCAAAGCACTCAATTGGAAAATTTCGAAACGTTTAACATTTGATTGAAAAAATGTTAGAATGTTTAGGATTTGAGCGAAAAAAGTTGGAACGTTGGGAATTGAATTAATTCAGTTCCTTTTCATCAAAGTATATTTTAATTAATTTGATTAATGGTCATGGACAAAATGACTCGATTGTAATAAATTCAAAAATATATAATTTAATTAAAAAATTAAAAACTTTAAAACTTAATTATAAAATTTAATAAAGATTAAATACTTAAAAATATATTATTTGCAAAGTAATGTGATTTTGATTTTCTAATCAAGTTCTTTCCTCAAACTTTCCAACAAAACCAAACACGCGGGAAGAGTTGTGGTCCAGTGAAATTTAAACATTTAAAAATATATCAAAATTTTTAAAAAATAAAAATAAATTTACAGCCTATCATATATTGCTAAATTTAGGAAACATGGGAAGAAGTTTATGGGCATACCCCATATAGCCATACTTTAGCCTATCTTAGTAAAAAAAAATTGAATTTTTTCTTAAAAAATTAAAGATTAGGATAATATTAATTATATTTAAAGTAATATTAAATACATTTAAATTTTAATTTTTAATTAAAAAAAGTGAAGTTTGGATAGAGTATGATTATGGAGTGTGCCTACGTAATATATTTATAAAAAAATTTTTAATTTAACTCACATTTTTTTAATGATAGTGAATATAATTTATTCATAAATTTATATTATATAATGAATAAAATCCACTTGAGTGATTTTATTCATCTAAAAAAAATAAAATTAATAATGGTACTGTTATATGACCAAAAAAATTTGTCAAAAAAATTTTTATAATGCAATTTATTAAATTTATTGTATAATTATATTCATTATAAGTGTAATTAAAAAAATTATTTTTTTTTATTACATAATAAATCCATACATTTACAAACAATTTTTCATTGATTACAGAAAAATTATTTCGAATACTTTTCTCCATTTATACCAGTTTTTTTAATTAATAAATACCTTAAAAAAAAAAGACATATGTCAAGAAAAAACGTACAACAAAAAACTGTGTGATTCTGACGCGTAAAACAATTATACTTGTCCCTTCTTTTTCGCCAGAAGAGTAACGCTGACGCGTCACCAACATACCGGTCGTAAAATTCGAAAATTCCTGGGGCGGCACGCAGGTGAGATGGCAGTAGCTGGAGCCAACACTGTAATATACGCGAAAATGCAGGGTTAAAATAGGAAAAATGAAAATTTCAAATTGATAATCCCACGTCACCTGCCCACCACCGACCGAGCCCAAAAAGAATAAAAAACCAAAAAACAAGCACACTCCACTCCACATTCCTCCGCAACGCGCTCTTTCTCTCTCTCTCGCGTCCCCCTTCCTAGATTTGCTGCTATTGCCGTGCGAGCTGTGAGGCAAATTCGGAGGAGATCTTAAAGATTTAGAGAGAGAAAGGGAGACAGAGAGAGAGAGAGGAGTGGAGATGAGCCGCTACAACAACGATCCAAACCCCTTCGATGAAGAAGAGGTCAATCCTTTCTCGGTAATTATTCTTGTTTTCTCTTTCCCCATTTTTGCCCCCCTCTCAGATCTGTTCCGATCTTTGGCGGCGGTGGTGGCGGTGGTATGGCAATTCTTGGAACGGGACACGTGTATTGTGTAGATTTCTTATTTGTTTTTTTTTTTTTTTGGATGTGGATCTGAATGCAAATTTCTGTTTTCAGAAGCTTTATTTATTGATTTGATGGTTCTAATTTTCACTTCTTAGTCGCTTGAGATTGGGGAAGCGACTTAGTAGTGCAATAAGAGTTGTAGAGTTTTTTTTTTTTTTAATTTGCTTTTTTTTAATAAAATTATTCATTTGATTTTATTTCTGATTTGTAATAATAATTTTATGTTAAAATATTAAAAAATAATAACGAAAATATGAATATAAAAAATTTCAAAAAATTTTCGAGTTGATTAATAGCTTGTCTATCACAGTAATACTAGAGGGAGTGGCGATCCAGTGGTGTTTTTACATGTAGTTAATAAAATAAAATAATAAAAAAATAATATCAAAGATAAATAATTATTACGATTATTAACATTAATTTTTTACGTAGAATTTTTGGTGAGGAAATTATGAAATACTAAAAAAAAAATGATAATCAGTTGGTGCAAAATCTATATGTATTAATTAATCATCTATAATGTACGGGACTGAGAATCGCCTTTTTTTGTGTACATTTTTTTCTAGGGAAAGAATTATTCTCAAAATGGTAACTTGTGACTAAATGTTTTTTTTTTTTTGGTGGCGAACCTTTCCTCACAAAATATATATACTGACTAAAAATAAATGTTTTGTTTATGCTCGTTATAAATAAAATTATTATATATGCTAGAAATTTTATTCAATCATCAAATGACTATTCACAAATATTCTCAAATTCAGATATCAATAATAAATTTCAAACTAAAAGATAACAAATTTATCAAAATTGTGTATAATTCAAATTGTAATTAGTTATAACCAATCACTAAGGTTACATAGTGTTTGTTTCAAATCTAATGGATGCGATAGATTAACTCATTGAAGAAAAATAAAAAGATGTCTAACAACTCCAACAATTAATGTTAATTTTAAGTCTTTTGGGTCTCGCAGTCAATCCAGTAGTTTCAGATTTTGAATGGGGAGTATGAAAGTGTTCTAAGTGGGGAAAATTTGTTAACTTCATTTAATTTTACGCAAAATTATTTTTTGAGGAGGGCCATTTGCTCTCACTAGATTAGAAGCTTGTTGGCTGTTAAAATTAAATTTGTTTTTGAGTTTTGCTCGTTGAGGTCAAGTTGTTTGCCCTTGGTTCTGGGGGTTTTGCCAAGTCTCGGAATGAAAGTTGTCTAGAACTGGAAAAATTTTGCTGAAGATTAATTTTATGTGTGATTGGAAATTTGGAATTCATATCCACTGAACTAACTTTATACATCTGTAGACAGTGTGTAAATTTTTACATAGGAAAATAGTTAGCCACTTGATGAACTGATTTTTTGTTTATGAGTTGCCACATGGTCTTTGGGGTATTACAATTTCCTTCACATTAGTATCCTGTTTATCGAATTGTGTTCTCATGACTTGTGATTTGGGAGTTTCTAGAATGGCACAACTGCTGCTGGATCAAAGGTGCGCATGCCTCCATTGGGATCTCAACCTGTTGGATTTGGACACAATGATGCCACAGTTGACATTCCACTTAACACAATGAATGTAATGACAATTTCTTTTTACCATTTCTTGCCATTCCTCTTGTCAAAGTAGGGTAATGTGATTTATACGTTTGTATGCTATGACTGCATAATGCAGGATTCCAAGAAAAAAGAAAAAGAACTTGCAGCATGGGAAACAGAGCTTAAAAGGAGGGAACAGGTTAATTACTTATTTCATTGTCAAATGCTTCCATGCAAGTGCATTGTGGTTGGTTATCTTTTACATAAGCATCTTGTTGCTTTACATTGATTATGAACTTTGACATTGGACTTATAAAGCAGGAAAATTCTATTGCAATATAGAGGATTGAGCTGCGTAGGTTTTTAATGCATGCTTGTAGCAACTTATTGCTTTATCTTTCACTATGGTATTTAGATTTTCTTTATGACTTTGCTGTTTGCAGGAAATCAAAAGGAGAGAAGATGCTGTTGCTAAAGGTAAGCACCTGGAATATGCATCTAATGTATTCTGTGTATTTCCAGTTGTCTAAATATGGGTTCATGGGATGCGCATCGGCTAACATTATTTTTGTTTATTTTCATATCAGCTGGAGTCCCTGCGGATGATAGAAACTGGCCGCCCTTTTTTCCCATCATCCATCATGATATAGCAAATGAAATACCTATTCATGCACAGAAGCTGCAGTATCTGGCTTTTGCTAGTTGGCTAGGTACAGTAGCACATTCCTTTCTTTCCTCTCATCAAACATAGACTGAATTATTCTTGCGTTAATTTCCCCTGTTCACTATTGCTGATTTATTTATTTATTTATTTTACTTGAGGCTAGATATTAGTGAACTTAAGTCTATATTTGTGAGGAAGTTTCTTTGCATTTTTTCTTGGTGCTAATATTTAAGATTCTATAGAATTTTTGGGACGAAAATCTTCATGTGGATGGTGAAGTGTTTGAAAAGTGCATATAAATCAGAAGTGTGTGAATTCTATGGCATGCAAAGTTCATTGTTGTGCCTTTTCAACTTCATAATACAAATATCTAGGAGTGCTTTCCTTGTTTGCTTCCCCCATTTTTCTTTGTTACTAGTTTATCAGTATTATCTCTCATTCTGGTGAGTGTTCCTTGACGAATGATTTGTATATCCACCAAATAGAGAAACTGAACCTAAAACATTGTTTCCCCAAATCTCAAATTTTCCCTTTTAGTAGCCTAACATTATTATTATTATTTTTTTTTTTTTGTACTATGAGTGGACGACCTTTCTTTTTTTCTTTGGCTGGTTTCATATATGGCATTTGATTATACATTCAGAATATTTGAGTTAAAATTGAATGCTCCCCAAAGAAAAGAACAACACTGTTAAAGGGTGATTGAGCTCTTTTTTTTTTTTTTTATTTAAAATTTTGCAGTTGGCTCTTCACTAGTTATAATAAGACGAACCTTTCCTCTATATAACTTTGAGGTATATTTTCCCTTAGCCATTTGAGATGAAGATGAAAGATAAAGAGTACAGTAACTGTTCTCTTTTTCTGCATGTTCTTAGTGTATAATCAGTGGGTTTTGAAAGCGCAAATGCCATGTGACTGGTAGATTTGAAGGAAAGAGCTAAATGAGGATTATATGAGCCATATTAATTGAGCAACTATTCCTCTGTGGCAAATTACTGATCTTCTTTTGGTACTGCCTTTGCAGGTATAGTTCTTTGTCTTTCATATAATTTAATTGCTGTGATGGTCTGCTGGATTAGAGGCGGAGGTAAGCTTATCTTATCCAGTTACATGAGCATATTCAAGGTTATTTATTTCCAAGGACTGAAATGTGATTAAGAATTGTCTGAAATGGCTCATTATGTATAGGACCCAAAATTTTTCTGCTTGCGACAATTTATGCTCTGCTTGGGTGCCCCCTCTCATATGTACTATGGTACAGGCCTCTCTATCGTGCAATGAGGCAAGTATTTAGTGAGGAATTGTTCACTTTATTATTTAACTTTGAGTACTTAAATATACTTTGTAGATCATGGCTGCAGTGGAAGTGAAATAAAAAGAAACAATATTTGTGCCCAGATTGTGAACCAAATTTCTGTAGGTGTATGGTTTTGGTAGTCTATCATATACTTATTTTTCATGCTTTCAAACTTCCTTGGGGATTTAGTGTTGACAATTCTTCTGTGAAGTGTTCTATTGGATATGTAGCCCCTCCTGAATGGAGTGGTGCTGCAAAACTGATAGAGGTGACAGTAGTCTATTTCCATTTTCCTTAACCAAAGCAGCAAGTTATGGTGCAACCCTGGCAATTATAGGTTGCTTGGAAAGGAAAAATTGTGTGATAGCTGGTAAATTGCTTCACGAACAAGCAGGCTTTTCTGCTTTGGCATGGTTTCTTTTCTAGTCCAGGAACATAGGGTATGTTAGAAGTTCAAAATAATGAGCATTTTCTCTGATATTTGCTAATGAAGGGAGTAAAAACAGATTAGACAAACAGAAAATATTGGCAGCCAAACAAATGATTTGAACCTAAGTTAATCTTAGTCTGCATAGAATTTATTAGTGGAGAAAAATGGAATTATTAGTATAGTGATAGGCCAAACTCCCAAACGATAATAAGCTGAAGAATTTCTTGAAAATTACCTTGCCTTTTAAACTAAAGAATTTGGTTACACTGGATCAAATTACATATGGAGAAAAATATGCTTTTTATGAACAACTGAACATTTGATTGTTCATAAGAAAGGCTTTGTTTTGAACTTTGCAGGACAGACAGTGCCTTGAAGTTTGGTTGGTTTTTCCTCTTTTATATGGTAAGTTTTGACAATTATCATTGAGCAGAAAATGTATGGTCATGTGCTTGTCAGCCTTTTGTGATGTTTCTATAATTAAATGTTTATTGTAGCTTCACATTGGTTTCTGTATATTTGCCGCTATTGCTCCCCCAATTGTCTTCCACGGAAAGTCGTTGACGTAAGTGCTTACATTTCTCAATCTTGTTTTTGAATGTTGTGGTTGTTGGATGTAATGTGTCTGCATTTTACAGGGGTATCCTTCCAGCAATTGATGTCATCTCTTCCCGTCCGTTGGTTGGGGTAAGTTGGATTGTGTTGGCATTTTTCCATTGATTTGTGTGCTTAACTAGCAGCTTAGAATGAAAATTAATATCCAAACTTCAACATAAAAAATGCTTCCAAACACATTCAACTCTTTTTAAGTGTCTTCTGGAATGTGAAGTTGGATATTTGTGATTTTGTCTGCAGTATGCAGCAGAGAATTATTGAACCACTATTGCTTCCTTAACTGGTTTTCGATTTTGTTTTTATCCAGTTCTTGGGCCGTTGTCTTTATTTTTTTTTTCCCTAAAGAAACTGCATTTATTCCTAGAAGAACATGCAACATCTGATTTCTTCTGTTTGGTTTATAGAAATTAATATCCTTCTTTATGCTCATGTTTGGTTTACAATTTTTTTCTTCTTGGTTAATTATCAGTATTGTATAGTTTTTATTTCTGTACAGTTTCTTTTCTTTCTTTCTTTTTTTTTTTCTGCTGGTTTTTATTTTATGTTGTCTGATATGCTATTTTCACAGGTTTGAGTAGTAATGATGTATATTTTCCTATTACCATAAAATATGTTCAGTAATGAACATCTGCACTGTTGCGTTAATTATTTATTGAATTATGTGAGTTTTTGACATGGACTCTGGTATACTGATAATGCTTGGAATGAAGCAGAAAATTAAACTTCGTTTTCTGGGCTACTGGCCAAGGATCCATTATGCTAATTAGGTCATTAGTTTTTATGGCAGTTAATAAACTGATAAGTCATATAGCTGGAAAACGTCTTGCGTTGTTCTCATTAGCTGCCATTAATATGTGGTCATACATGTGGGAAACTCCAGTCATAATATATCAGGTTTTTTGAGTCCTTCTGTGTTGCCGTTCATGGTGTACGGTCTTCTTTCCTTTACTTCTTCTTTGAATCCTTCATTGTCAGTTTGTTTCCAACGGTGACACATGTTTTAAACCACAGATTTTGGTTTCTCAGTAGCTTCACAGTAGACCTGCAAAAATAAGAGCATGATATCAGATGCGTTTTCACGAATAGAATTACCCTTTGTTTGGTTAACAGAGTAAGGGGAGGGGAAAATGGGGAGAGAAAAATGGGAGAGAAGAATATTGGGGGAGAGCAAAATTTCTTGTTTGGGGTGTGGAATGCGAGGGAAAAAATGTTTGAAAGTGTCAATTTTACCCTTGTACTAAAATTGATGAGTGTTAATAAAAATAGTTAAAATGGGTGAAATTAGTCTTTTTATGGATCAATCAATAATTTTCCTACCAAAATTGGGAGGATCAGTGGGCTAAGGAAGCAAATAAATTGTTTTTTATTTTCCTTTCCTTGAAAATATTTCTCAAACACAGGCGTTACCCCTTTTCCCCTTATTTTCTTCCCCTCCTTCGCCTTTTCCCCTCTACCATTTGGTGGTATTCCCTTTCATTTTATTTGACTCAGTTTTAACTAATGCTTGCTTGTCTTGCAGATTTTTTATTTTGTGGGATTTGGCTTGTTTTGCTTAGAGTCACTTCTTAGCTTGTGGGTTCTTCAGGTGAGATATTGATGCCTATTATGTTAATGGATTATTTATTATTCCGTTGTCCCGAAAAAGATCGTGAGATGATTTGCCTCTCGAGTTTTTTCCCCCTTTGTGGGGGAGGGATCATGGTAATGGCTTGTTGCTTTGGGGCTGAAAGACAACAGGAATTGCTAGTTGTTAATTTCGACATTCTTCCTTTTGAGCTGATTATACTATGGTCTAGTGACTAAGCCAATGCATACCAAGTTCTTATCAGTCGGCTCTGTTAGGTTTGGGTTTATTCTCTCACTATTTGGCTCTTGATAAAACATCTCTGCAGTGGAAGTCTAGTCCAAAAGCGTGTTTGCACTTGAGCATGCAATCTGCAAGTAAGACTTTGGATATACTAGCTGATTTAAGGATGGCGTCCGCAAGCACACATCTGGGTTTAGCTAACTTGACCACTCTTTGGGCAGGCTAACTGCATACCCAGTGTTCATCAGTTAAAAATAACACTAAAAGGTCCTAGTTTTAAAATTCTATCAGGGTGAAATAGGAGTTTCAAGACTAGCAGTTTCTGACTCTCAAGCCTTCACAAGTGGGTCAAACTGACCTTAAGATGTCCCCAGTCACACTGATCTTTCTTTTCACTGGTAGGTACCACTGGAACAGAAAGATCAGTTGCTATAATTTTAGCCCTTTTTTTTGTTAAATTCCAGCGCTTGTATGGTTGGTACCCTTTGGTACCCCAACTGCCATTTCTCGATATCTATCCCTTTTGTTTTTTTTCTTATTTTCTTTCAACATTCCCCTTTATACATCTTTTCCCCATTTTCCATCTATTTGTTTCTACTTCATGAGATAAATTTTAGTTCTCGTTGCTAAGAACTACAAATCAGTTGTCGCTTAAGCCTTTTTTTTTTTCTTGACCAAAGCAAACAAGCATTCCATTAAACTAGAGATAAGTAGAAAAGGGCCAGTCCAGAGCCCACACCAAACTTTACAAACAAAAGGAGAACAGACCCCCTAAGCATGTACAAGATTGTATAAGTCTTTGATTAGTCCTCTCGACAACATTGTATGTACACAATATCCTTTGCAGTTGTCTTTGTTAAATGGTCCAAATGATCAAGTGACCGGCATTTTTCTTACACGAGAAATTATGCAAGACCAACCAAATCGCCCATGGCAGGTTGATAATTTTATATGCTGATCATTACTTTACAGTTTCTTTTCTACATTTGTCAACTGTTATCATTATTTCTTGTCAATGAATCTGCTTGTCAATTTTTCCTGGCATATCACAAGGATCTCCAATCTCTTTGATGAATGATGTTTTCTTTGTTCACCTTTACAGATTAATTTTTGGGGGCGTTAAGCACGGATTCATGCTATATAGTCGTTACATTATAAACGTATTTTCATACTCCTGAGATTTCTGACTTTTTGTTTATTTTGATTTTGTGGTTTGTGCAGAAAATTTATTTGTATTTTAGGGGGCACAAGTGAGATCATTTGTGGATTTGATAACCTAGTTCGGTTTCTCGAGGCGGTGCTTCTTCACGTGGTTCTAGTATATTCTTCTTCCACCATTCTCTTATTTTATTTCTTTTTTCCTTTTTTTGGGTTGTGTTGCTGAGTTTAACTTTGAAGGAGATGGTATAATATATAGATTAATGTATTTTATCGTGAGGAACCTGTTTGTTATTTTGAGGTAGTTGATTTCCCATTATATAAGTTTGAGTTCAATTTAGCATCGCATTGCGCGTTGGAAAGCAGTTTATGATTTGCTGCAGTTGATTTAAATCCTAATTACCGAGTCAACAAAGTTTTATACCGAAAAAGTGAGACCCGTTACCGGCAGGTCGGGCATGTAATAAGCCCGGTACATTCTTTTTGTTATATACATCAATGACAAGAATGGATCTGAAAAAACCAAAGGGCCGACTCTACCTTATTTTGTCAGATTGGAAGGCGAATGGCAAGGCTTGATTTGACTTCTTTTAGTCATTGTATTCTCCGTGAATGTTTCAGACAATTGCAAGGCTTAATTTGACTTCTTTGAAGAAAAAATCAAAAAGAAATAAATGCAATGCAAAGGAAATAAAATCTGTTGTGAGAAGATTCGGAGGATGGGTAGGCTTGCGACTCCTTGAGATTTGTACGAAGTCGATCGCATCGTGTGCATAAAATTTTCTCATGTTTCTCTCGATGTAGTCTTTTTTTTTTTTTTTTTTTAATAATAACAAATAAGGTTTATTGAGAATATGTCAGTCATCGGATTTATGAGTCGATGTTGAATTAAATTTTTTTTTTAATGTCTTATTCAACTACTTTTAAAGGGGTTGATATCAGAGTAATTTCTATTTGAGTCTTGTTACGTCGACGTGAGAGAAGATGCGAAGTAGACAGAAAAAAATTTTTGTACAATCAACAGACTTATTTGTACAATAAGATATCTAATTTCTGCAAAGAAAAATAGATGAAAAAATATTTTTAAATTTTGTTTCAATAATTGAACGTCTCATTGCACAAATAATTCAATTGGTTGTACAAAAAAAGTTTCTTATCTCCTCTGCGTCTTCATTTTTCTGGCCTCCTACATTTAGCCTTTCTATTTACAGGTATGTTATCGGATCAATAAGAAGTAATCTCTGTTTGTAATGTTTCATTCAATCACTGCTAAAAGGATACATTTATTATTCGGATATCAGTTGGATTGAAAATATATCCGTTGCAACAAACAACGGCTATTGCTGAGTCCAAAATTTATAGTTACGCTATAATTTTTAATCATTTTAGTGGCCATTTAGAAAGGCCACTTAGCCTTTCTATTTAAACAACGGCTCATTGCACAAATAACTCAATTGGTCGTACATAAAAAATTTCTTGTCTCCTCTGCGTCTTCATTTTTCTGGCCTCCTACATTTAGCCTTTCTATTTACAGGTATGTTATCGGATCAATAAAAAGTAATCTCTGTTTCTAATGTTTCATTCAATCACTCCTAAAGGGATACACCTATTACTCAGATATCAGTGGGACTGAAAATATATCCGTTGCAACAAACAACGGCTATTGCTGAGTCCAAAATTTATAGTTACGCTACAATTTTTAATCAGTTTAGTGGTCACTTAGTTATTTGTCATAAGAGAACATGAATGTGCGGACTCGAATCCAAGTCGCAAATGTGAAACGTATATTGACTTGCTACTAATTATCGCATTGGATGGTTCTTTAAGTGTTATCTATATTTATCAATATCAATATGTATATGAATTTTATTTATCAAGTGTGGAATAACGTATATCAACTTACCACTAATTTATTATATCAAATGATTCTTTTAGTGTTACCTATATTTATCAATATCACTATGTATATTAATTTTATTGGTATTGACCATTGTGAGCAATTCATGAAAGTAAAATAGCTTATATGGCTTTTATTTTTTGGGTTTATTTTTAAAGATATTAGAAGATTTTTATATTAATTATATTATTTCTTCCTTAATTCCTAATTTGAATGCCAATCATGGAAACCCAAATTCAATCTACTGTTCAATCTCAATTTCATGTCAACTTAAGCATGCTAAAGAAAACTAATATTTTAAATAATATAGCTCAAAAAGAAAACTTTAAGTAAAATTATCTAAGCCTAGTATTTATTATCGGAAATTTTGCGTAGTAAAATAAAAATATGAAACTTAAAAGAATTTGATAATAAGCATAGCTAAGGATACAACTTTTGTCCACTATTTAATTTTAATTTTTCAATATCCGAAATTAATATTGCATAATAAAATAAAGAAGATAAATTATAAAAGAGCATGAAATTTGCCAAAGGGACCTAAGAATGTCCTTTGTTAAAAAAAAATAAGAGAGAGAAAATGTGGAAGGTATCGAAAACCTTGTGTAAAAAATCAACCAATAATCAATTAGTCTTTGTTCAAGTGGGAGTGGGAGCACGTGAGAACGAGTTAGAATTTTACTCATATGTATACGTGAGATTTAATTCGAGATTTGCTGTGCAAAACCTGAATACTCTGTTTGGCAATTGTAGGAAAAGAAAAAGAAAAGAATAAAAAGGAAATTATTTTTTATTTATTTTTTTTATTAATTTAAATAATTAATTTTTAATTTTTTTTATAAATTATTATTTAATTTCTTTTTTACAATTTTTTTGAATCATTATATTTTATCAATTATAATATGATTATTATTGTATTATTTTTTATTTTTTTTTATTTATTTTTTTCAATGCAAACCGACCATAAATGTCAAAAACAATTAAATAAATAAAATAATGATCACTAGAAGTAATAGTGCGAGTTTGTCATTATAATTTTTTGAATTTAAATCTTTACGCTGTCATTCACATCGATTAAATAAGATTATATTGAAGTACAGTTGTAAGTTTAAGATCAATTAATATCGTAATTAGACGAAATAAAGGTTTATTAGAGTCAATAATATTTTGATTATGACCCAATAACATTTAAGTGATGATTTTATCTCTTAAAAGCAGTTAAATAAATTAAAATAAATATAAATTATTTCAATTTCATAAATTCAATCATGAAGGTATTGCAGTGATTTTTTTTTATTGTTAAAAATATAATTAATAAAATAACGTATAAATTGCAATTAATTATGAAGGTACCAGCTGCTGTTTCTCTTATTTCTTACGGCAAAGGCGAAAGAAGCATCGAAGAAGTGGTGATGTCAACAGCTCCACCAATTTCCAGATCTTAAGCCTTCCATGCGTTGCAATTACTTCTCCCCTCCCTTTTCCCCCTCTTCCATACAAAACAAATATTATGTTAATTCCCTGAGATTCTTATTCTTATAGCTCAAATCACAGAGATTCCAATTGACCGGAAAAGAAAAAAAAAAAAAAGAAAAAGAAAAGGAAAAAACTACAAAGATCAACAGCTCATCCGGTTCTCCACATAGGTACTGAATTTCTCGTTTGTTTTCGTTTCCCAAAACATCGTTGGTTGATTGATCGATTCATTTGCTCTATGTGAATAATTTGGCTGTGAGTTTGAGATCTTACTTCCCCCTTTGCTCATTCTGTTTAAATTTTGAATCTTTTTTTCCTTTTTTTTGTGGGGTTTTGATTGTTTTTGCTCAACTAGGCTGTAGAGATGAAAATTGGCCTTGGGAGTTGGGATCTTTGAGGAGTGATGAAGACTTGATCAGGTCTGAAAAGGGTTGCCTTCTGAATTCTTATTTATTTATTTATCAATTATTGTTGTTGTTATTATTATTATTATTTTCTGTTTTTGCGAATGGTTGGTTGTGTGGCTATTGCTCTTCATGTTTTCTGCATCTAAAAGTATCGTATGCAGCTTTTAGTTGACTCTGATATCCAGTTGCTTTTGCTTCATAACTGACTTTTACTAGATATCAACACAGTAGTGGCAAGTCTTCTGGAAACATGGAAAATAACCACTTGAATGGTGGTACTACCGCCAGTCACGAAAATGGTGTACATGATGAAGGAATCAAAAAAGATAATTACGTGCCCTTTGACGTTGAATATGGGGATTCTGACGAACTACACTCGTTAAATAGTGGTTTCGCGGGCTCTAGTTTTCCTAGCAATCATGAAAAACTGTCAACTTCTTCCAAGAGCCCTGTATCTGCTGCAGATGTGTTAAAGACTTTGTTTTTCATACTTGTTTGGTATACTTTCAGCACGTTTTTAACTTTGTAAGTTCGTCGTTTCCTCCATCAAGTTATGATTTTGATGCTGTTTTCTGTTGAGTGGAGTAGATGCCTATGCTGTCTATGCTGTCTTTCTTTCTTTCTAATAGTTTTGTTCAAACCTACCTTTGCTAGGTACAACAAAACTTTGTTGGGGGATGATATGGGAAAATTCCCAGCCCCCTTACTGATGAATACAATGCACTTTGCAATGCAAGCTGTATTGTCATGGGCAATCACATGGTATTGGTCTCACAGATTTCAACCCACCGTTGCTATGTCTTGGAGGGATTATTTTGTGAGAGGTAGCTTTTCATTTCTTTCTCTTTTTTTTCCCCTTTATTCTTTTAAATTGCCAAATTTATTTCATTTCATCAGGTTGCAAATATTCCATGACATAGTGTTTTGAGTCTACATTTTGTGAGAGTTCTTAGAAGTAAACTGGAACATGCCAAGTTCTTGTTCTTTGGTGGGCATGGGGAATTAAGGCTTCATTTTCGGAGAGCGCAATAAAAAATGTCTGCATAAGTTTTAGTTGATGTAAACTTCTTTAATTCTCTTCCGTTTTTCTTTTTCTTTTTTTTCCCCTTCTAAACAATCTCCATTTGATAGATAACATGGCTAAAGCAGCATTAAGGCCTCCCAAAGGGATGTCATAATATCGACCAAAGGTCTTGTGACACAGAAGGTCAGCCGAAATCTGTCATGAATTTATGTCAAGAAAGTATTAAGTATTACTTTAAGGTTTCAAACATGAAATATGAAGCCACCAACCCCTAATAAAAAGAAAATACTTCCTTGTGTTGAAATGCTTTCTGGTTTCCATTTTGTTTATGGACCCAAATATTGAGAGGTTCAGAGGCAGAGGATCTCTTCCACTTTCTACTAATAATTTCCACCCAAGATGTCCAATCTTTTTCCATCAAACCTGAAACTGCTAAGGGATCCTGCATCAATCACTTTGTGGAAGAGGATGTCGTACAGAGATTGTATTAGCATTTGATGCAAAAATATCCTATTGATAACAATGATTCCCTTCTGTTGGAGATTGTCAACTTGTAAGTGGTAGCTTCTGTCAAGTACTTAAGTAAAACTACTAAACTGAAACTGTGCTTTAGAAGGAACGAGTAGATTTTCACATGAATGGTGAGATGCTATGCATGCTGTTCTCTTAATCGGTAGATTGGTTAGATTGTGACTTGTCAAGTATCGTGGTGAAATACGCTTGTTGGGGAACCAGTCCGTCAAGAAAATGGACTGGCTATGGTGGTTAGGGGTGGACCAAATAGCAGGCATCATGCTCAATCTTTGTTACTGCTAATGATCAATAAGATTAGGATAAGCCAGTCCTTTACATAAACTCTGATTTACAAAATTCAACGCTTTAAAGGAGAAAAGCATATCCAAAAGTAGCAATTTGTGCCAACTTTGTAAGGTTATCTCAAGTATTATTTTTTCCCTCATCGGAAAATTTTAGGTTAATTGGTTTTATCTAGTGTGTGGTATTTCTCTTGTAGCAAGATCTAAAAGTTATCTAACATTTTCAACCCTTGCTTTTGGTTTGTCAGATTGAATTCCTTGGTTTATTTAACGTCCTTGTCAACTAATTCCACATATGGATTTTTGCCTTTCACAGTCGTACCAACTGCTGTTGGAACTGCGTTGGATGTTAACCTGAGCAATGCATCCCTTGTTTTCATCTCTGTTACATTTGCTACAATGGTGAGTTATATCTTCGTAATTCATTGGATATACAATGTCATCTGAAGGTTTTTCCTGTTATTCTTTGGAATAATCTGATCCTTGCAATTTTTTTGCGTTGAATTATCCTTTTCATATAAAATTCGTTCTTTTCCTTGCAGTGTAAATCTGCATCGCCTATATTTCTTCTTCTATTTGCTTTTGCATTCAGGTGAACTTGCTGTCAGTTTATTTTCTTCATTCCCATAACTTAAGCAGCCATATTGATATCCTCATTTTCTCATATCTTGTTTTAACTTGACCATTTCTGGTAATATGAAGTACATTTATTTTGATTTTGATTATGCAGTCTATTCTCGTTAAAGTTGGATTTTTTTTTCTTGTGGTATCAAGCCTAAATCACTAAGCTTATTGCAAGAGGATCGTCTTCACTAGATCATGAATTTGCCAATTATGATTTAGGCCGTATATTATATGTTGGATTTTGATGATATGTAGATATTTTTCGTTAAATCAGAAAAAAAGAGAAAAGTGATTTATACTATGAAGCTAATATTATGAACTCATTGCCCACACTCCCAACAAAAAAAAGAGAGAAAATTATACAGAATGACTACCTAGTAGATGGAAATTGAGTAGATCAAGGAAGATCTATGTTTATTTATGCCATGTGATCTCTTTGGTATATTGGTCATGACGTTGGAGACAGGCATTGCTATCTTCACTGCTAAAATTTTATCTGGCAATAGTGGGCACATTATTTTTTTTACCTGGTTTTCTTTTCTGATGGCAATAAAACTCTTGTGTTTTCCATAGGCTCTTTACATGTCATTTCTTTTTTAATCTAAATGATTTGGTTGGTAAATAACTGGTTTAATGGAAGAGTGCCACCCAATTGTTTAAAGAAAGGTCCACTTGCCATGTATGAAATCTTAGGTGTCTTTATTCTCTTTCGATTGCTCATTCTTTCTTAATCTTGTACACTGATTTTCCCTAATCCGTAATATGTTTTCCAACGTGTTAACTTTTTATCTGATTCTGCTTAGTTTGTCTTGTCTAAAATTTTGTCGCGAAATCACTTCTTGTCTAAAATTTTACCTGATTCAACACGTAATATGTTTTTCACCCAATCACCTCATCTGTCATTTCTAAGCTTTGCTTATACTTTTGTTTCTGTCCACGACATTTTACAATTATTTGTTACTTGTGGTATTTCACCACTTATTTCTTTCTTTTGATTTGTAGGTTGGAGTCTCCTAGCATTAAACTTTTAGGTATCATCATGATAATCTCCGTTGGAATTTTGTTGACAGGTATGTGGCTTTATTAATTGCTTCTGAGTATAATGGAGCTATTACAAGAATTGTTTGTAGTGGTTGTAGGTTACGATGCTAACCAGGGGACTGTATCATTTTTTTTTTCTTTTTCACAAGGAAATTGTTATACAGAGGGGTTACCCTTGAATAATAATTATAACTTTGTCTATTCATAATCTTGCATTTTATGCTCTAAATTGTGGGGTTACTTGATGCTATATCATACATTATATCTGCTGTTTCATAAGTTTTTTTTCCATAATTTTGGCTTTTTGTATCCATGCTTAAAAATTTTCGCACACAGTTGCAAAGGAGACAGAATTTGAGCTTTGGGGCTTTGTATTTGTTATGCTTGCTGCTGTTATGTCTGGGTTTCGGTGGTCCATGACTCAAATCCTTTTGCAGGTGTTATTAGATTCTGTCTTTGTTTATTTGAAATATCTTTTTTAGTTAGGCAATGTGACGTGCTTACTTTCTTTTTTCCCCATTTTCCCAACAACCTGGAATTGGATGCTGATTTTGCTGATACATCGTGAATCAAAACTGATGTAAAGAAAGAAGTCTATGGTAGGTGCCCTTATTTTCCCGCCATTTTTAGCACTCTTTTATGCTATTTGATTTATCATATTCTGCATCTAAAATAAACAAATTCTAATAATGACCTTCTAGTTAATTAAATGAAGGGTGAGCCTTGGTATAACACCATTATGGTAAGGTACTCCATTGTTACTAGAGCTCACAGGTTTAAGTTGTGGAAACAGCCTCTTTATAAGCATGAGGATAAGATTGCATATATCTTATCCTTTCCCAGACGTGATAGTATAGGAGCCTTGTGCACTGATATGGCCTTTTACCTTCTAGTTGATATATATATATATATATTTCGGCGTACAAACCTTCTAGCTAATTAAATGTATGCATTAATTGACAAGATGGGGAAGCAGCATATTGCAAGCCTGAACAAAAAAGAAACTAACCAGTGTTGCCACTTTGCTTAACAAGATACAGAATTTTTCATTCAGTGATCATTTTCTTTACCTACTACTCACAACACAACTTTTTTCCCTAACCAAGCATGCTCCAAAAGGCAAAAAAAGTTAACAGATTTTAGGTGCTTAATGTATAGATTATTTTGCACATAGGTGTAACTTCCAACGGCCTAGTAAAAAACTTGAATTTTCAGTTAGATATTTTTACACTGTTGTTTTATATAATAAAAAAAGTATATACCTCCTTTGGCATTTTCAGGTTTGAAGAATCCACTTACATTGATGAGCTATGTGGCTCCTGTAATGGCATTAATAACTGCTCTTCTGTCTCTTATATTTGACCCATGGTATCAATTTAAAAAGAGCAGTTATTTTGATAGTTCATGGCATGTTTTCCGGAGTTTGTTGCTGATGTTTTTTGGTGGAACACTTGCATTTTTCATGGTAAGAGTCTAGGCTGACCTTTTTTAATCTCCTAATTAGATATTTGGGATTCCATGTATATTTTTTCTCTTAATCTTTCTGATGTTTCTTCTTCACTCTTGAAGCGCTTCTTAGAACTCAGCCACCATGCTGGGCCCTTCTTGTTCCAAGTTCCATTAAAGTGCGTGTTCTGTGTTGCAGGTTTTGACCGAATACATTCTTGTTTCAGTAACTAGTGCTGTGACAGTGACGATAGCAGGTGTTGTTAAGGAGGCTGTAACTATATTGGTATAAGATTTCTCTAGATATTCTTTTTCTTGTTACAATATTATATTGGTATGGTTTCTCTTGTTGTTAAGGAGGTTTTTATTTTTTTTTATTTTTTATTTTTATTTTTTGCCCATGGATACATGTTAAAAAACTTATAATTCAGTTTTGCCTAGTTAACTCCAGTTCATCATTTAGTAAAATTTTTAGAATTACTCATGTTTGAACCTGTTGAAGCATTAGCTCGGTTAATCAATCTTGCTAACCTTAAATCGAGATGATCATAATCTTTTTTTATCGGTAGAAGCTGATGATCTCTTTTTGCTGTTTCTTCTTCTAACTGTTTGGTTTCAATGATGTTTGTTAATAAGGAGGCTGATCACTGATGATGGAGTCCACTTTGTTATGTTGTAACTTAATAATTCAATTGACATGCAGGTTGCTGTCTTTTACTTCCATGATGAGTTTACCTGGCTAAAAGGTGTTGGTCTTATCACTATTATGGCTGGTGTCAGTTTATTCAATTGGTACAAGTAAGTTGGTCATTGGCACAATCTTGAGATGGTTAACATCTTTTTTGATAGATTTGAAATGGCTTACATTTTGTTGCTTGAATAATTCTTTTTCTTTAAGCAAGCAGAAGTTTTTAACAAAAATATGAACTGTGACCTAAAATAACACGAATATTTGGAATTAAGCCTAAGAAATACACATTTAAAGTCTGGTTAAGATTTTTAATTATTTCCGATTGAGATAATCATCATTGAGTCATTGTCCTGATCTTAACTTGTGGCCATGCACAAATACGCTACATAATTATAGTCCCTTGAACAGTTTTTTTGATGATCGAATAATAAAGTGGCATCATTTGTCGAGCACTGATGATTGTGGTTTTGAGGGTGGCAGTGGCAATAGGGGGCGGTGATGAGGTTATTGGTGGTGGAGGTGGTATTGGTGGGTAGAGGTGAAGCAGTAAGCCGGTAAGGACAAGGATGATGCCGATAAGTTGGCTTGGATAGAGGCAATGGTTTGACAGTGATCACGGTGGTGGTAGCTTGGGTGGTGGTCATAGTGACAATAGATGCCTTGGGTGGTAGATTGGGATGTCAATGTCGGCAAGCCAACAACAATGGTGTTGGTAACAGTCTGTGGCTAAAGCTGTGGTGGTGGTGATGGTTGTAGTACAGAGCCAGTGGGAATAGGGTGGTGACGATGAGGATATTGGTAGTGGAGGCTGTATTGGTGGTTGCTTTTGACAGCATTAAGGTGACGGCAATAGGAGTGGTGGTGGTGAGGTGGCTGGGATGGAGGAGGCAGTGCGAAAATGATGGCTGTGGCGGTGGCAATGACACCAGATGCCTTGCTGGTAGAGATGGTAGGCGGGCAATGATTGATAGGCAAGGATAACAGTGTTTGAGGGGGTAAGCAGCAATTACCATACTTGCATTAATGATGGTCACAGTTATGGCAGTGGAGGAATGTGAGTAAGATGGTGAGAGTGGTGCCGATGGATCTGATTGTGCTCAATGAATTTGCATGGTTGATAATCCAATTGTTATGCACAAAACACAACTTTGAGGGTTACTCGATAGTAGAAACATATTGAAACTTAAGAAAACCTAAATTCTGCACCAAGTTAGCAACATTGAAGTAATGAATGCATAGATATAAACACTTTTTAACAAGCAAATTCTCTTATGCCTTTAGTTAACTGCTGTTTCAGTGATGTTGAGCTCATCATACATGCTTTCTCGCTTTATTATTTTGGTGTTTCATTAGATACCAAAAATTGCAAAAAGGCCAAAAAAGTGAAGACAGCTTTGCTGGATCGCCCAGCACAAGTGTTTCTGGGAAATATGTGATCATCGAGGAGATGGATGATCAAGATGACAACAGTTGAGAGCATTCCTCATCAGTTTAGGAAGGCTTCCTTCTTAAATATTGTGTAAGCCAATTGATGACACTCTGCCCATTTCAGCTTAGTAGCAATGTCTTGTCAGCTTGCTCTTGCACCTCTATTGCTTTTCCATTATAAGTTTCGTTTTAACCTCTATGCATCACGACTGTCCATTTCAGCAAGCAAATCATTGAGAGTCTCTTGTTTGAGAAGCTTTTGCCGAAGTGCTGGCAGCCTTTACCCTTGCATTTGCAGTGTCTGCTGGGTTCTTTGCTCTTCAAGCTTTAGAGTAGTACATGTACACTCACGTGGATGCCAATGAAGAAGAAATTTTGTAGGAGCTCTAAACATTCAAGGGAACTTCTTCGCAAATTTTGTATGGCGTGTTTTCTAATATGTTGAATACGTTACTTTGCATTTAAATCCCTGTATGTAATAACTAATAACCCTTTCTTTTGTCTCATTGTTCTTCCTTGATTATTGGGGAGCAAATAGAGTAAATTTTACAGCAGGTAGTGGTAGACAGAGGATTCCTTCTTAAGTTTCTCATAATTTTTCTAGTTGTTTTCCTCTTTGAATTGTTTTGCCTTCCCCAAGAGGACGATATTACAAATGTTGTGATATGCTGTTGAACAAACGCATAATTCTATATTTTCATTCCATTGTCAGCATGTATGGTCAAATAATGCTCCATTGAAAGTCATTCATATATTTGTAACTGGGTATTCGTCGATGCAGTGGATGTTTATTGTTCTTTGTGATCTACGGAAAATAAAGTCTATGCTAGAACCGTTAAGTTCATGTTTTCTTTTTCACTTTTGTTAACCCCTATAAAATTTGTGCATAGGCCTTTCGCAAAAACGCATGGATTATTTTTTTTTTTTTATATTTCGAGGTTTATGTATGGGAAATTTAATTGCACACTCTTTATTTATTTAAGATATGGTAACCAGCGGCATCTCATATTTTGTTAGTATAAGGCATCTCTTGACTAACTGGAGTAAGTCAACCAAGATTGTTGCATCTCATATTTTCCAGCCATCGATGATTGCTGGTTCGTTCAGATGCCTGATCAGTAGAGACTTTGATCAAACTATGTTTGGCGATAATATGGTGCGCCACTAACCATTAATCAACAGAATTTTGTATACTATCTTCTCAATTGTGCTATCATGTTAATATACTTGGTGAGATAATTTTTAAACAGGATACGGCCTTCACACCTTTAAATTTGAATTAATCATCGCTCCATTTTACTTGTTTAATGGATCAAGTTGAGAGTAGGTTAAAAAAAAATGTGTATACTTTTAATAAAACTTTAATGCTGTTTCAGTTTTAAAACTTTAGCAATTGTGTAGGCCACTACTTCTAACTCAGCAATTTGCCCAAGTCCTCGTTTACTAAAAAAATTGCAACCATAATGTCGCTTAGAGAAGGATTTAGTTTTGTATCCGCAAACCTGTGTTTTTTCATTTTTTAATATCTAGCAAACTTTTATTTTCAATAAAATAAAAAGCACGATAGATCTGTTAAAATTAATTACGCTAAATCACAACAAAAAAATATGTTAGATTACTTACACTAAATTCGTAAGAAAGCAAAATTCTTGAACCCAACATTACTAAACTATTTATGACTTCATAAGACAAGCATAAGCTTGGTCTTTGCACTTAACTACTTATAATTTCTTGCACGATATGGCTTTATTATCTTAACTACACAAGCAGCGGTTAAAGCCAAGTACATTAACCGAAAAAGAAAAGGTTGGACAAACAAGTAATTCAACATCGATGCGCCAGAGTGGCGCCTTCGGGCTCCTATGTCCTACTATATGCCACGCATGTGCATTCGACGTGGCGCATCATTCCCTACCAAATACCAACCCTATCCAACCCAGATCAGCAAACCACACGTGTGACCCCCCGAACCCACACTTGCAGTTGCGGTCAAAGCTGTGCCGTCTTTGCTGTCGACGGCCAATGGTCAACCTTCCAGATCATTCCCTCTAAATTTCTTTCTCCTTTTTTTTTTCTTCTCTCCAAATTATCGTGTGTATTTAGTTTAATGCTCTTTTTAGGAACTAAAGGAAAAGAAAAAGAAAAGAATAAAAGGAAAATAATTTTTTTATTTATTTTTTATCAATTCAAATAATTGAATTTTACTTTTTTTTTCATAAATTATTATTCAATTTCTTTCTCATAATTTTTTAATTTTACTTTTTACCAATCATAATATTATCATTACTATATTATTTTCTATTTTTTTTCCTATTCACTTTCTTTCTATTCAAACAGAATATTAAAAGAACACTCACAGGAGACTAAAGTAATTGTCCTAATTAAATACAATTAATAAAATAATATAATTAAAATATTATTATAGTGATACAAAATGAGTTCATTAACAAAGAAAAAAAGACAATAAAATTTGTATTATTTAATAATTATATCTTAATATCCAAATGTGTTTATTACTTCTAACGCAATTAAAATAACTAATAAAATAAATATACAAGCCCAAATTACATCTACATCTGCAATAAAATGAAATATAGAATTAAGATAACTAATCCTGCTATGTATTCTTTTATATATATATATGCAAACCGTGTTAGATCCGATAGATTCAAAAGTAGGGGCCATGTAATTTAGCCCAAAAAAAAATATTTTTGCCTACAAACATCTCATAAACCTACTAATTTGAACTTCAACCACAAAGTTTATGACATACGTATGTTTATGTGATCATCCATATAATATATTAATGTTACTAGCATAACTAAAATGAATTCGTTGGTGGGGTCCTAAAGAAATGAAGTGCGGAAGTTTAAGAAAAGAGTTTTATTACATTAACACATATTTTTAAACATAAATAAAGCATATCTCACAAAAAATTAAATTAATATCGTTAATTGTTTTAAAATGAAATTATAAATATACAATTCGATGTTTGTGATGATAAGTCTGTAACTTTTTATGTGTTTATGTTATTTTTGCTTTAAAAATATTTCTCTAACAAACATTTGTTTTTTAAGGAAAAAAAAAAAAAGAAATTTGCTTGGATTGGTGATGTGCGCCCGGACGGGACACTCCATGTGGCTGGCTGAGCTGGCCACCATGTGATTGCGGTTAATGAGCGCCTCATTTTTTTTCCTTTTGGTTAAGCTGTATTACGATGACTGCACGTGCTGTCCACGTATGATCTTTTTCCTTCTTTTTTTTTTTTTTTTTGCCCCTTCCAAGTCTCTTAGTTAGTCAATTATTTGTTTTTTTTTTTAAATAAAAAACATGAGAAAAAAAAGATAGTGCCGAATAATCTCACAAGAAGAATTGCTGTTTATGTTAAAAGAAAATATAAATAATCTAAATAATTACGACATAATTAATATCAAGTCAAATATAAATTTAATCGTATTAAATAATATAAAAATACTCAAATTTAAAATTTTATAATCAATACATTTAATATTCACTATCAAAACACAACATTTGGTGGAGGTGGTAATACTCAATCATTTCTCAGGCATTCACACCCATTCTCAATGAGTCAAAATTCGAAAAACATACATTCACGTGCGGGTGACAAGGTTAGTTTTGGAACCTAAAAACTATATGGTATGTGTTCGAGGATTTTAATTGGGATCGCATGTTTGGTTATGGACTTTTCTCTTTATGAAATTTTTGGGAAACTATGAAGATCCTCATAATCGATATGATGGCACATGATGATATAAAAGTTTCAACAGCTAAAATGCCAATTTTGTCGGGAGAAAGCTTCACGAATATTCTATAAGATAACAATTATTATCTTACACTTAACCAATCATAACAAATTGCCAACGCTTCCAATGACGAAAAGTTACATCCTTCACAGAATCATTCCATGACCATATTTTTTACAACACAGAAGGCCCCACTTGAAGATACTTTGGATTGCAAATCTATGAGAACCCCAACAACTTATGATCATAAAAGAATCGCTTAATGCGGAGACCACTAGCTAGTGACCATTTGAGCATAACAAAACATTTTCTCGGTTGTAACTTGTAATTAAGCATTTAAAGAATGATTAAACCATCCCTACTTTGCTGGTTTTCTAGCAAGTATGTCCCCTATAGCCTTGGAACAATGCAGCTTCATTTGGCCATGAACGTGGCCTACTTGCAATACTTAAAAAAGAAAAACGAAAATTAAGACAGTTATCAAGTTGGCCGGAACCTTTTTGTTCATAATACTTTAGATCAAACTCATTGGCACGGTTAGTAAACATTAATAAAAATTGGTTTTTGAAGACCGTTAATAAGACCTTATATCATTGATGCAAAAAATTGGTACACCAAATCTTGTGTTGTCCCTTTTTGGTTTAATTAATGTTAACATTACATGCACTTATAATGTGTCGTCGTACCTTTGCTTGGATAAACGATTCTTTATTTTTGATTTATCTTAAAAAAGACCTCAGACCCTCACCACATTCTAAGACAGTGCTTTGGAGCAGGTTGGCTTATGTACAGGCCTGACAAACCTACAGATGGGTTAAACCTATAAGGGCGACCTTAATATTTAATGACTTGGATGAAACGGTCTTAAGTTAGAATTTTCGAAATAAAATACGTTCTTAAAAGTAAGTATGATGGTAAAAATTAGAAGTGTTAAAACAGATTGTGAGGTTTGGATGTTAAATCACTTTAAGTTTAAATCATTCAAAATTGAGTTAATTTGAGTCAAAACTATTTTGGGTTATTTTGAGTAGATTCATTTTAAATTGGAATTAAATTTGGCCAAACCACGGATTGAAATAACGTGGCATTTTTCATACAAATTTAAAAAATAAGGAAAATTTGCCTAAAAAAGTTAACTCGTGGGCCAAAAAAAAATGCAAGCCTGACATATGCAGAGCAAATTTGGACTATATTAACTTGGGCCACATTGATAAGACCCATATATAGACATGGGTCTAGGTGCGAAATTACCATCGTTGGAATATAACTGGCCTGTACCAAAAGCAGAAGCTGAAATTCTCATGAGACACTCTATAAATATAAATCCTAAGAAATGACTAATAAACTTAATTACTTAAGCTATGATCAGAGCTACCGAGATTTATGAGGACATAGCTTAAATGCTGAGATACCAAGACAACTAAAATCCATGTTAGAGAGAAGGCCATGTAATTTATTAACAGAAATGACCCATAAATTTAATACCTTAAGATTTGTAATAAGATGTAATGTCAAACTTTTAAGTAATAACACACTTAAATTATAAATCAAGTTTAAAATTCTCTTTAAGTGGAGTCTCCCTGAGCTCCCTTTTTGCCCATTGCTTTCTAAAATGTTTTTTTTTTTTTTTTTGGCTTTTAGTGGAAGAAGTAAGTTTTGTGAAAATCAAATGATATTGGTCTATGTCTTCAAATTAAACCAATTTTATCAAGTACCAAACTTATCATCAAACCAGAAAAATAATTATATATTTATTCGTTATTAATTGAAATTTGAAACAAGAGGAAAATTCGTTAGTTTAGCTTACGTGCGCCATGATCTCACTACATGCATCGGGAGGCTGTATTGGTCAGATTTATTTCTTGTAGCGTTTCGTGCCTCGTTGTAGGCTTACTACTCCTTGTGGCTTGGTTTTGAAGGGTTTGGTCGGTTTTTGGTTTGGGTATCCCTTTCCCGACGTGTTTTGCTTAATCTCGGCTTTGGATCTGTTAGGTTTTGGCTCCCCCGTCTTACGCCCTTCTTCTCGTTGGGCAGGGGTGGGAGAGGGGTGGTTTTGCCGCTTGTGGGCATCAGTGTATAGGCCGAAGGTAGTTTCGGTTGCGTCCTGCCCTGTCACCGATATATCCTGGTCACCACTCGTTTTGGTCCCCATCTGGATGCGCGGCCTCTGCTCCGCAACGTTTGGTCTCCTCATGCACCTTATGGATGGCGCGTTGGTGTGTTTGGTGGCTTTGTTGCCACTGACTGTTACGACCTTGTTCCCTTTCCAGTTTGTTTGGCCTTCGCCGCCTTGTGCGGCGATGGGACAGGTGGCTCTGTTACCCATTCTTCTTCTCCTTCTGGCAGGCCTTTATTCTGTTTGGGCTGGGCTTGGACCTGTTTTCCTTTTGGCCTACCAGCTTGGCTGTTGGAGCTAGGTCTGACATTGTGAGTTAGGTTGTATGTATTAGGTGACTGGTTATGTTATCCTATATATTGTTGAGGTGAGCTTCTTAAGATGACTCATTTTGTAGCTGTTATTCTTTTAATGCAATATATTTCTACTTCTGATCAAAAAAATGAAAATTAAAATAAGATGGCTCAGGTAACTCATAGTGGTCTAATTGGCCCAATGCGCAATTGCTAGCCTTTTACATACAACTCAAACTCCAGTCTGGTTATTCGATGAAGGCACAACAATGTATATACCAGTTGCTCTCGATCCTCGGGCCCCTGAACAGAAGTTTTGGATAAAATCGTTGGATTTTATGTTTTAAGTAGGAAATCACAGCGGTGGTATTAGCAAACTTATGCTATCCACCTCAAAATTTGTCTCAAAACGTTTTTTTGTCTTTAAAAGAAATTAAAAAAAAATGGTTAAAAGTGGGTACCCCAACTAAAAGTAGGGGTGATCACGGATCGACTAACTCAACTAAATTATCATAATTATTTTTAAATTAAAACTTTCAATTATGTAAAATTGAAAACTATTTGTGAATTGAAAATTCAGTTCGATTTCAGTTAATTGTACTGCTAACTGAATTTTATTTAAAAAAAATTTAAATTATAATCTAAATGTAAAAAAATATTTTTGATATATATATATATATATATATATATATATATATATATATATATATATATATATATTATAACAATCATTATATATAAAAATAAATAAGTAATTATTTGAGATATAATAATATTTTATTAATATTTATTTGTTAATAATTTTTATATTAGTAATATTTTTTTTATTATTAGAAAAAAAATTAATATATATATATATATAATAACATTTTAGTTTGGTTCGGTTAACTACAGTTTTTCAATATTAGAACTGAAACTGAAATAAACATTTTAATTTTTATTCAGTTCGATTTACTGATTATAAAATTAATGCGATTAACTGAAAATTCAATTCAATTCAGTTCAATTTTCTTAATTAACTAAATTTTCTTTTTGAACACCCTATCTAAAAGGGAAAAGCCTAATAGAATCCATTTTATAAATTATTTTCATAAAAAAGAACTCTCGGAAAGCAATTTTCTTTTTACGTTGTTAAAAGATGCGTTCAACAATATGTATCCGGCCATTCAAATATAATTACTTTTTTTTTGTCTATTAAAAAGTTAGTAAGATTATAAACTGCACAATTAAAAATAATTTTTTTTATTTTCATAAATCTCACACATACTTTTATAAAATTAAAATTTAAGATCTTTAAAATAAAAAATTTTAAATTTTAACCTTTGAGATGTGACTAAGAGATTGTAATAGTACTTTTTAATTTTTACCTAGCAGTTTATTTTCCATTTTTGGCTGTTTATTTTTTTTTTTCATTTAATTGTGTACTTTTTTTCCTTATGAGTCGTCCAGTCCATGTTTTTGCCGTCCTTCGAGAAAGAATATACGGTTAAGTATTCATAGTCTGTGCTTCTCCATAATATAAAACGTAATTTATATGGGACTGCTTTAACAATCCAGGGATTTTTTTTTTGAAAGTAATTTATAAAATATAATTTATATGTAATTTATAAAATGTACATTCTAGGGATTTTCAAGTGCGTTTAATACGATTAATTAGTAATTAATAATTGTACTAAAAAGTAAAGAAACTTCTGCCGCTCCTCAAGTAAAGAAACTTCTGCCGCTCCTCATGAAAATGCAATGACTTACCTGTAATTTCCTACAAGGTAAATAATTGAACAAAAAGAGTTTGTTCTCAAATTTCCTTTTTTATTTTCGCTTTCTTTTTAAATCCTAAGAGGTATAGTGTCAGTATATGAATACAAAACAAATAAACAGAGGGGTTTTAATAATAGAGTATGTTTCTGTATCTCAAAAAAAAATAATTGAGTATATTTCTATGATCAGTTTTTTTTGTTAATTTACCTAAATTAGACTCAAATTTGAAACCCTCAACTATGAAATGACTACAGTTTCAATAAACTATCACTTATTGGAATAAATATATGATCAGTTAAGTATATCCATCAACAGACGGCTGCCCCAGCCCCTGATTTTTTAGGCTTAATTCAATATAAATAGTTCCCTTCCCTCCAACCCCCCCCCCCCCCCCCCTTTTTTGAGCAGTGAAATGGAGGCCATTATATTTACATTTGGTTTGTTAAATATGATCTACAGTGTCTCTTAGAGCTGAAAGTGAAATTTACCGAACCATGTTTGGTTAAGGGATAGTGCTAACCCCACCACACACATTACTTTTAGAAAAATGATATTGATGAGGGTTTTCTTGCTTGCTTGAGTTGAGTTTTCTAGAAATAGAAAATCTAGCTGTCAATGTCTGCAGTCACAATTGAAGTTGACTCCTTCAGAAAAATATCACTGCTCGTGTGGCCTATTTTTCTGAGATGATGAAAGGAAAATAAAATATTTGGGGTTGAGTTGGTCAAATTAAGCAAAACAATAAAAGCCCCTGCAAGAGGCCGAAAAACTTTGCTTGTCTATAGGTCCATGCTTCTTTTTCTTTTTTTTGACTGGCTATAGGTCCATCCTTCCATCAAAGCAAAAGACCCTTGATGCATGATATTGGACTAAAGCGAGCAACGAGCATAGTCATAAAAATAAACGTAACATGCACCATTCCAACTTCCAGCACACTTACATACATTTATAAACAATAATTTAGTTACTACTAAAATCGTCTTCAAAATTGAAAATTTAGGGTTCAAATCTTAGTTAGAGTCTTTTTTCTTTTTTTTTTTTTAAGTACCTTTGCTTCCCCAGAAGTCAACATTTTGAGAGGAAAATGCAAAATTTTCTGTGCTTCCCATTCAAGCTTGCAGCAAAAGTTGCCTTGCTTTTAACCCATCTACAGGAATCCAAGAAAAGGATTTCCACAAACAACTCCGAGGATCAGCAGAAATAAGATGAAAAAATTTGTGGGTGGGAAACTTGGCTAAAAGGCTTAATGCAGTGTTGCTGAATGCAGATGAATGATGTTGTAAAAGCCACATCAAACAAAACTCAAAAGGCTCGAATCCAAAAAAAAAAAAAAAAACAAAACTCAAAAGGGAACACGAAGACTAGATTATTGCAAAAAGCCTAAAATGCAGGGGCATGGTTCACATGCCAAAGGAACGGATAAACACACGATCCTCACATTGTGTGGCACAAGGAAGGCCACTGCCCACAGAAATGCTAAACCAACCATTTTTAGTATTGGCAATGGGGAGAATCGGGGACGGGGATGACCCCCCATTTCTCGTACCCGTTTATTACTCTCATTCTTATTTTTGTCTCCGTCCCCGTCGGGTATGAAATTTTAATCTTCGTCCTCATTCCCGTCAGTAAATGGGGATCCCTGTCCCCGCCCCGCACCCTTACAAAAGAAAATTTTAAAAGTCATATATTTTTACAATTCAAATTACTTGATACTCATGGTCAATGACAAACCAATTATTTATATTACAAATCTCATGTGATTTAAAAATATAATGAATAGGTGATCTAAATATTGAAGTTTAAATGCACGTTAAGAATTAGTAATAGAAATTAAGGTAATAAACTTGATGCACGATGTGTATAAGAATAATGACACTATTTTTGAAGATGTTATATTACTTAAGTTTATAATAAGTAAGTATTAAAATTATGTTACTCAAATTTATATATTGATATAATGACACTATTTTTAAAAATGCTGATATAGAAAATAATTTAGACAAATTGTATTTAATATTTCAGTTGTTATATAATACTAAAGTTTAAAACTGCATTTTATAAAAATATGGATCACATAAAAAAAACTCAAATATAAAAAATTCAATAAATGAAAATTATAAAAACATCACTCCATGATTTTGTATTTTTTCTTATCTATTTTCTATATATAGTGTTAGATTTCTTATAATGTTGGGAGTTTTAACTTCGTTCCTAATTTTTTAAACAACTTATTCTCATATTTTTTACACTTATATACTGACACAATTGAAAAAAAAGAAATAATAGTATTTTAAAACAAGACTTTGAATAAAAAGATGGTCTTTCTAACTTGTATATTCGGGGACAAGCCTTCAAATTATTGGTTGAGAATTTATGAGACAAGTTGTTGTGATTCCTACAATATCCATTAATAATTTCGTAATTGTAATTAAAATTGGTTATTACTTGAATCCTTAACCCCAAAACTATCAATATTTTGAATAAACCATTGAGTTAAAGAAAGTAATTTCATTAATAATTTTAAAGTAGTTAAAATATAAATTATTAAAAAGTGAATGCAGTAAATATTAAATAATAAAAACGAATAAAGATTAAAAGTTAAATAAAAAATAAAAAAATAAATAGGTCGGAGATGGGGAGGGTATGAGGATGGAGATAGGTAAACTCATCCCCATCCCCATCCCCATACCCGCTAAAAAAATATAGGGATCCCCGATCCCCACCCTATTCCCCGGTCAACTGGTTTGACCCCGTACCCGTCGGAGCGGGTATGAGTAATCTCCGATGGGTATGGGTAAAATTGTCATCCTTAACCATTTCGTGCACACAAACTAAAACTAACATTGAATGGGGAGCTCCAAGGTCACAAAGTGGCTTTTGGATGGAGTCATTGTGGCAATCAAAGGTTGCTCTTATTCAGAAGAAGGCTACCATTTAATCCACAACAGATAGCAAGTAAACATGTAAAAAGTTGACACAAGCCAAGGTTGCCTCCAAGATTGCAAGGACCATCCACAATTTCATAAATTCTAAATAGGAAACACTAATAAGATGCTCTACGTTGCAATCACACAAATCCAAATTTACCAAAACATTCCGACTTTCAGTAGATAGCCATAAAAAGAAACAGAATTATCCAGAAGATACAATTTTGACAAATTTAAGTCTATCATTTTTGTTTCAACTAACATTTAATAAAATAAAGTTATTAAGATCATTTGAAGTTATGCACTACTAAGGTAATGACGACCATTATAAAAAAAAAAATTATCGGTACATGCAGATGGTATATGAACAAAAGCAATTTTAATGGACTAAATTCCATAAAATGTATTCTTTAGCAAATGAATTATATAATTTTTCATCTAACTGAACGACAAAGTGAAACAAAATAGAAGATGAGTGATTTAATTATAACATACTATATTGAGCCAAAAAAATGAAAATAAGTGACAAGTTGAAGTTAGTAATGAAATGGTAAAATACCCTCAAATACAGAATGTAGACTTTAGCGCTACGTAAATTAGTTCATAATATCAACCAAGCAATAACATGAGAAATAGATAGCATATAGAGCATTTATTTCCCTCCTTTTCTAAACTTCCAAAAACCATGAAAAAATCAATGAAAGGAAAAAACTCTCAATTTCCGCGAAGGACTTCCATGCGAGAGACGGTGCAGAGAGAGAGGGGATTGGATATGACTAAAATTAAGTTTTTCTTGGCATTTGAATTACCGTTTGCAGTTCAATTTCTTGCCTTGAATAAGTACACCAAACATAAGGGAGTGTTTTCTAGCATTCTCAATGTCAGTCTCCCAAATTGTTTTTCCTCAGACAACAAATTATTCTCATTCAAACAAATGGAACGAAAAAAGCAAGGGACAATAGACGATTCATACAATCTCATCAAGCCAGAACTCCAATCTTGACTTACAAGAAACACCCAAATAACAATATCACAGGAAGCCTAGTTCTTCACAGTTGTCACATGTTTCAGGAGCATCTGTACAACATCTTGGGATATTCTGGCTGCCTCATTCTTGAGGTGATGGATTTTGGCATCAGTTTCCTGCTCCAGCCGCTTCACATTAGCACCTGAGTCCCCACTCCTCTGTTTCATAAGAAATGAGAGGGTTCTAGTCACCATATAAACTGAAGGATAACAAAAGGACCAATAGAAGGCAGCTATGATTGAAACATATAAGGAGACTAACATAACGAGAAAAGAACACAATGATTGACTGAAATTGACATTGATATACGTAGTACAGGTCTTATCTTACCTCTGCAAGCTTTCTTTGAAACTCAGCCTCCACTTGAGCACGGAATTGAGCAGCCTCCTTCTCAGCCTCTTCCTTGGCTTGTTTCAATCTAGCCAATTTGGCTGTGTCATGAGAAATAAAAGTAAATATTGAGATGTAAAGAATGCAATACGTAAAGGGCACGGGCATAAACTTGTCCTCTAGTTTTAGCACTGGCTTTGTTGTATCGCATTATGGGACACTGAAAATTACATGTTTCACAAGGGTTTCGTATTCCAAGGTTTACAAATGGAGCTTAACAGTTCAATTAAATGATCTTTCTCAAGCACTTGCTCTCCATGAAGTGCACTTGCAGGTCCAAATTCACATGCATCACATAGCAGATTCCTCTGAACTGGCAGGAAATATATAGATGGTCAATTGTAACTTCTGCCCACAAACTTGGTGCAATGGGCAGCAAGGCTTTCTGTTTAACTTAATGTCAAGTAAAATTGTATGCTGTAGCATTAATCCAAGAATTTCACCAATAAAAAGTTGATAAACAACTTTAAAAATTGACAAAAGATGTGCCTTGGTCATTAAGATTGTAAAAAATCCAAGGCTTTTCCCATCATCAAAAGCGCTTACCATTTCTGGCAGCATTGACAATATGTTGAGCTTCTTGTTCAGCGGCTAGCAGGAGCTGAATTCCATTTTGACCACCCCGGCTGCTGTCCATTGTTACAGTGTTTTTGAATCCTACTGAAATACAAGTAGAAATTCAAATGAAATTATCACTCTTCCAGCAACATGATTATTGGCCTACATGTAGCAATCAAAAGGCGGATTTCCACAACTTCAAAGTCCATTTTTTTAAAACTCATCAGACCAAGAAATAAGCGATGAATTAAATACCAAAAACCAGCACTGGACTGGACACCAATTTAATCCATAACATCTTCTACTATTCACAACCAGATGAATTGCAGATCCATATATTAAATAATACCCTTTAACCGATATTTGCATTCCATCATATTGTTCACAGAAAACCAATAATCTTAAACACCTAAGAATGGAAATCTGAAAAACTTTTTTGCAAAAGGCGATCCTTGGTCCTAAGACAGCATAAGAAGTTTGATTGAATTTAGTTCCACAACTGGAAAATCACACATCAATAAATTCCCAGATGTTTTCAATCAAGAAACAACAACAACAATCAACAAATCTACCAAACACACAGAAAAATGAATGGGACAGGACAAGCCAAGCCAAAGATTTTTCATAAAAATTTAGTTCATAAAACAATTAGCCCAAAAAAAAAAAAAACAAAGATCCAAAATTTCAAGATAGATGCGAACGGATCCATGAAAGGATATTGAAACAATTAAAAAAAATGGAATTTTAATATACCAAAATTTCGGAATTGGGTTTCTGGTGTGGGCTGCTTCTCCAAATCACAGGGAATATTAAAAAAAAAATAGATAAATAAATAAATAAATAAATTCAGAGTTAATTAAGATAATATAACTATAAGAAGAAAAGGAGAAAAAAAAAAAAGCCCAGAAAGTACCGGAGTGAAGGCGAAGAGAGCGAGTGCCCGAGCGAAGAGGACGACGCGATCTGATGTTGGATCGACGCTGTTTCGCTTGTTCCGTTTCTGTTTGTTTTGCACAGGCATATAAAACGTTAAAAAAAATTATGTTTTTCTTACGTTTACTCCAAATTTATTAGAGTTTTTGCAAGAAGAGAAATTCAGTGAAATATTCATATAAGCAAAATATCTCCCAATTTTAGAGCACATTTTGGCAATTCTTATACAATTTTAGTTAAGTTTAGTTATATTTCTAAGAGTTTGACTAATTTTTTATAAAAAATAGTTATATGAAATACAAATTTAGGATTTAAGACTAATTTAAAATTTTTTAAAAGATTTAAAATATAAAATTTTTAAAATTTTAAGACTTTTTTTAACAGCTCATAGATATATATTGATTATAATACTCGTGAATTGAAACTAATTTTTATACCATTAATATCTTTATTCAATCTCTCTAATTTATTATATATTATTAAATTTAAGTAATTTTTTTAAAATTTAATTATAATATTAATAAATTTAAATTAAATACTTAAATCTTCTTTTTATTTGAAAAGATACGTCAATTCAAAAATTTGAAATCAAATTAATATCGAGGTTGAACGTTAGATCACCAAAAATTTGAAATCAAATTAATATTAAAACTGAATATTAATATTGAATATAATACTTATAAATTGAAACTGATTTTTATATTATTAATATCTTTATTCAATCTCTCTAATTTATTATATATTATTAAATTTAAGTAAATTTTTTTAAAATTTAATTATAATATTAATAAATTTAAATTAAATACTTAAATCTTTTTTTTATTTGGAAAGATCCGTCAATTTAAAATTTTAAAATTAAATTAATATTGAGACTGAACATTAAATCACCAAAAAATTTGAAATCAAATTAATATTGAGACTGGACATTAAATCACCAAGAAACTGTCGCCCTCAATTTTCCAGACTTTCCGAAAACTTATCCCTTTTAGTTATAGTCGCCATGTTTTGGTCTCATTTTCCAAGAAGTCAACCACTCTTCAGTAGAAGGATAAGGTTCAATAAATTAAGGCAACTTGTGATTTTAACAAAAAAATAAAAAAAAAAAAAAGATCAGAAAGTACGGTCATAAAATTTTTTTGAACAGAAATATGGTCATAAACTAGCTTCACATGATAAAAGAATAACATTTTAAATTTAAAAAATTTCTGTCAAAATATATCTATATGTACACCAAGCCTGACAAAATATGTCATAAAAATAAATATATTTAATAAGATTTGAGTTACTAATCATCCACAGACATATTGAATGTAGTTAATTTTATGGTAACTAGAATTTTCATTTTGTCATGTTTTCGTGTATATTATCACTGTTATTCCAACTTTTTTGACACATTGGGACTTATTCTTGTTATTCTTGTTGTACATACCAGTATGTTTTAATGGAAAATTATGAACTCAAAATTTTAATTTCTCTGTGTTGAGCTCCACCCAAATGCATTGAAACTTTAAGGAAATAAATAGCAAAAGTGTGAGCTGATGTAGATGGTTGATTAAAAAAAAAAAAAAGTTATGGGCACGCATCAAAACACTAAAACATGAATGGTGATTTTTATAATGTATTATCATAATTGTTAATTATCTGTTATTTTATCTTATTACATAATTTGAATTGATAATAAAAAGAATAATGTTATTCATCACAAATTGATATCGTTAGAAAATTTTTATTTTGACTTCTTTTTTTTAAGTAAGTGTAATTTACTCATAATTTTACACCACACAATAAGTAGGATCTATTTGAATAAAAAAATTAAAAATAATATTTAAATGGTGTTAAATTATGAGTTAATTTTACTAAAAAAAAAGTAAAATTAATAAGTATCATATCATTGAGTACATCAGATACATTAAAAAAAATAATATTAACTTATAAAATTATGTTTAATAATTTTCTCTTGTTCCTTTTAATTTCATATTTTTTCTTGTAAGTATAATATTTAATTAAGGTGAATATCATTGTTCACAATAAAATTACAAATTTTAATGGAATAACATAAATTTGTGTTTTTGTAGTACACTTGTTTAGGTGCATTTGAGCATTTATTATCCATTGCTTTCTTAGGGTCTGTTTGGGTTAGCTGTTGAATGTTGCTGTTACTGATTGCTGTTGCTGATTGCTGTTGCTGATTACTGATTACTGATTTCTACTTACTGTTGCTGATTGCTGATAAAATTAATGAAGTGTTTGGTTAATTTTATATTTGCTGTTACTGTTGAATAATGAAATGTCTAATTTAGACATATAATTTGTGTAGATATATTATATAAAATATTTTTCTTTTTATATTTTATAATTTAATATTTTAGAATAATATTTTATAAATAATATTGAGAATTATTTTACTTAATTTTTAATTTTTTTAAAAAAATATTAATTTTTATTAAATTATAAAAATTATTATATTTGAACTTTTTTTTATAAATGTCTACATTAAAGAAAATTAAAGTAAAAAAAATATTATTTAAGAATATTTGAAAAAAAAAATTATTGAAATTATATAAATACTAATAAAATAAATTATCATATCTAATTCATATGTGAAGTAAAAAAAATAATAGTAAAATTATGTAAATATTCTTTAGGGGTAATTTAGTCCATATAAATTATTATTAATATTAAAAAGTGAAAAATAATCTAAAAAGTAGTAAAAAGTAGGTCGGAGCTGCTTTTCAATCAGCTGCTGTTAGGAAGTCAAATAAGGAAATAAGCAGAATCAAAAAGCAACACTAAAAAATTTACCAAACACCTATCTTCCTACTTTTTGAAGATGAAATGCAAATGCACCCCTTCAAAAGCTAACCCAAACACCCCTTTAGTTGAAACTAAGTCAACATGTTGAGTGATGAAAGCACGGATTCGGCAAAATGCATAGGTATGTTGTGTGTTATACATATGTTAGATACAGACACATGTTTAAAATATTTTTGATATAAATCGATATGATAAAAAATGCATGTCAAAATAATATTAAAAATTAAAATAATTTTGTAATATTTACAATCAAATTAAAATCTAACAAAAAATTTTCATCATATCTTTAAATAAAGTCCACATTCTACGTTTATATTTGTGAACCATACAATAATCTATTTGTTCGGATTTATGTTAGTAATTTTTATAAAATTATATATAATAAAATATACAAGAATCATACAATAAATATATAGAGTAGCTACATAAAATCATTGGACGCATATTAAATGCAAATCAATGAATCAGGATTAGGTTGCAGAAGCCGTAAGGAAAAATTATACACAAATCAATGCAATCATTCATGAAAGCAACAACAGAACATTAATAAAGCAAGATTTAACTAATTATTTAGTCATGCAATTACATTTTTGTTTTTGTATTTTGATGACGAAAAATCCCACGCCTCATGTTCAACTCCGAACCCATTCCAATATAATATGGCTATTACATTGAATATTTAGAACCAAAATTTTGAACTTTTTTTTTATTGGAAAAAGAAAACTAAAACAAGAAAAATTCTATCAGTAAGCTAAATAACCCGATTCATGGAGTTCATGCAAATGCACATTAGCTAAAGATGTTGGCTGTCTGGTAGTTTTAACATAATTAGTTTTGATACTTTATTGAAATATTTTAGTCTTATATTTAAATTTTAGTAATTTTATTTGCTAGTGTTTCGGTTTTCTTTATAATAATAATAAAAAAAATTCTTGCTAACTATTACATAACAAAAAAAATATTAATAATACTAATATGGATCATAGTTTCTCTCTTCCTTTCCTGACTTAATGTTGGGTAGAAAAACCAGAGGCTGCTAATAATCAATCAGTTTTGCACTTTCTATTCTATGAACCTGTTTCAAGGAGTCCAGCCTTTTAGCCAGAACTACAGAATTCATTTCTTTGCATTTAGAAGATACCCAGAAACTACACAAATATGAGTTATGATATGTACAATGTACTGAATAAACTTTAACTATCCCACACAGTTCCACAGTGAGCATGGTCACAGGATTGAGTTTGGGATGGCATTGGTCCCATATCTCCAACACTCCATCCCACACCCCAAACCCCTCATCTTCAACAAGCCACTCCCTTGATGCCATGTGTCAGCCCAAATATCCAAATTGCAACAAATAACCACCAAGCGTGTCCATGCCTCTGTCTATCACAAAATGATATCACCTCATCAACAATTTCATTTCAATCAATAGAAAATTTGAGTTCTAATAACACAACCCACAGAGAAATTTCTTTTCTGTTGAATTGACAATATTACCCTATGGGTTCTTAACCTTGTCCAATGTCCTTCCATCCTGCATGCCACTTATATTTTCACCTTAATATTACCTCCAATTTTGTCCAAAACAAGGGGTAGTCACAGAAACCCATAGCAAGAAGACAAATCAGCTCTTCCTCCCCCCCCCCCCCCCCCCCATCACTGAAGCAAAACAAGCACCTTTCCTCTACAAACTGCCATCTGTTTTTTTCCTTGATACCTTTTCCTCCTCATATTATAGCGTTCCAAGTTTCTTATTTGGAGGAAAAGGGCATCCACATATGTTCTCCTCACAATTTTCCTGAAAATTTAGACTAGCTGAAAAGATATCTGTCATCACAACACAAGAATTTAGCAAACCCCATCTCTTCTTCTTCCACTCTCAAAGGGTAGCCCTCTCTGAGAATGGCAATCTGTACAGTATACACAACCCAATCCCTCAATTCAACATGCTCAATCTCAACACCAACAAAAACCCACCTTGGATTCACGCAGAAACATGTTGTGTTATATAGCACTAGCAAGAGATGCAGCAGCAAAAGAGGCAGCAGCAGCTGCAGTGTGATAACATGTGCAGCAGCAGCAGTAGAGGACTCAGGCACAGTAGTGATAGGTCTGGCAGCAGACTCAGGGTGTGGGAAGAGCACCTTCATGAGGAGGTTGACAAGTGTGTTTGGAGGGGCAGCAGAGCCACCAAAAGGAGGCAACCCAGATTCAAACACACTCATAAGTGACACAACCACTGTGATATGCTTGGATGATTATCATTCACTGGACAGGAAAGGAAGGAAGGAGAAAGGAGTGACTGCTCTTGACCCAAGAGCCAACAACTTTGATCTCATGTATGAGCAAGTTAAGGCTCTTAAAGATGGGATTGCTGTGGCGAAACCTATTTACAATCATGTTAGTGGTCTCTTGGACCCTCCTGAGCTCATCAACCCTCCTAAGATTCTTGTCATTGAAGGTCTCCACCCTATGTAAGTACTCAATCTATAAGCTTTTTTTTAATTAAAAAATAATAATTTTGTGGCTATAACAATGCCTTATGTTCCTAAAATCATTTGCATGTGTTTTGCCTTCTTCTTTTTTCTTTTTTTTTTTTTTTTTCTCTTTGTTCATAAAACCAGGAACACTTTTGCCTACTTTTTTTCCTTGTTTTTACCTCCAATGACAGAAAATTTCCATGAAAGCTGAAACTGAAATTGTTTTTTTTTTTTAAAACATAAACAAGACTAATGTTTTGTCCTTTTTACTCTTAAAATATCACATAAAATTTATTTATTTATTTATTAATCCGGCAATTATAACAAACAAACAAAAGTAGTTTTATATGTAGGCACGTGTTCATATGTACGGAAAATAATAAAGAACTAACATGCGGATATTAATTTTAAAGTAATAATTAAGTATTATAAATTATCAGATAATTAAATTCATAAAAAAATATAAATAATATTATTAAATAATATTATGTTAAATAATATTGTGTTAGTACTTATTATCACGTAAATATAATCATTACTGTTGCTTAATAATAAATTTCACATACAACTAGCCGGGATAAATAAGGCGGCCACTGTTTATCTTGAGACTGAATTATGGCCACTATACATTGTCAAATGAATTATGGCCCATTCACATACCTCCTTGTGAACCAAATCTTAGGAATTTACGGCCCTTTCTTTATTTCCCCTTCAGGGGAAATGAAAAAGGAAAAGGAACGATACTTCCTCCAACCATCAGGTCTGACGCATCTTCTTTTTCCTAAATTAGCTGGACTCCAACTTCTATAAGACTAGAAAACAAAAAAAAAGGAAAAGGAAGGTTTAAGAAAGCAAAGTAAATGGCTATTTTCGCGTAACTTGTTTACTTAATAGTAAAATTTTTTTTGAATCAATAGTTTAAAGTAGTCAGTTGATTGGTATTATATCATGAAGAAAGTCGGGAGTTTGACTTCTACTTCTTTTAAATTTTTTCTTCTCTAATTATAATATTGCGTGACTCTCTCTCAAAACCAAAAAAAGGATAGTAAAATTCTTTACTTAGGAATTTACCTTCGCTTTTATTGCTTCTCCCAACCCTCACACCCCTTTCATATTTAGGTCATAATAATGGATTTTTTTTCTTTGTTCATTTTACATCAAAACTGAACAATGTTAAATGGACTAATTATATTGAATAATAGGTGCCACTAAATTAGTTGGGTTGTAAGAACCAAGAAAAATACACTTATGGACAGTGCATGTTATTTGACAAGTTATTAAATATTAGAAGTCCAATCAGTTAATGTTGCCCCAAATATGTAGGTATGATCAGCGTGTGAGGGAGTTGCTGGACTTCAGTATTTACTTGGACATCAGCAATGAGGTTAAGTTTGCATGGAAAATTCAGGTAAGACCCTTCACCTGCACATCTACTTCTTGCAAACTTCAACAAGTCAATTTCTGTCCTTTTTTTTTTCTTGAATTTTCTGTAATCTTACATTAATGAAAAAAATTGTAGAGAGACATGGCAGAGCGAGGACACAGTCTTGAAAGCATTAAAGCTAGCATTGAAGCCCGCAAACCAGATTTCGATGCTTATATTGGTATGCTTCTTCTGATCTAATCTATCCAACTAGATTATACTACTGGAATCTATGATATCTTGGTCACTTTTTTTTTTTTTGTTTCATTATCATTTGTTCTGCGTACGTGCAGATCCACAAAAGCAATATGCTGATGCTGTCATTGAAGTGCTGCCAACCCAACTCATCCCAGATGACAACGAGGGAAGGATCTTAAGAGTTAGGTTGATAATGAAAGAAGGGGTCAAGTTCTTCAGCCCTGTTTACTTGTTTGATGAAGGCTCCACCATTTCATGGATACCATGTGGTAGAAAGCTTACTTGCTCTTACCCAGGCATCAAGTTCTTCTATGGCCCCGAGACCTATTTCGGGCACGAGGTATCTGCTCCGTAACTTCTACGTATGCTCCTTTTAGTTCACTACCACTGGACCGTATCTTTAGTTTTGTGTCTATGATTCGACTTCTGTCTTTCACACATCCACTTTCAAGCCAGAGCTAGCCGGTCTTTCCACCTCTAAAGAAATTGATGTTAACGGATATTTTCTTTGATTAGAGGCCTGGAAAAAGGGATGTTAGATTCTAACATTCTACTTCGTTTTTGTTTCCTTGTGTTAGGTGTCTGTATTGGAAATGGATGGGCAATTCGATAGATTAGATGAGCTGATCTATGTTGAAAGCCATCTAAGCAACATCTCCACCAAGTTCTATGGAGAAGTGACCCAACAAATGCTGAAGCATTCTGATTTCCCTGGCAGTAACAATGGAACCGGACTTTTCCAAACAATCATTGGATTGAAGATACGAGATCTCTACGAGCAAATCACTGCCAACAGGGCCAAGACCCTGGTAGAAGCCACAAAAGCCTGATAAAATTTCATTACATAATGAAAAATGCATACTTTTTCTCGAAGAAAAGTTCCACGCATTTTTCTTTCTCAACCGTACCTCTCATGCTTCAGTTGAGTGTTAGGCTCGAAAGAATGAGAACACTCCGTATCTATTTGCTGTTGTACTTCTGTGGAAGTCTGTATAATGTAGAGAATTAAAAGCAGAGATGAAATTCAGTTAAGATGAAATTCAGTTAAGAAGTCTCATTGAAGATTTGGAACCTTTTGCATTACATTTGCTTTTCAGTTCCTGAGCCGTTTTTCTTGCATCGTCAGTTCAACAAACTGTAAGATCCTATGTTGGTCTACCAGGAAAGACCCGTCTGCCAACATACTAACAACAAATCATTTGGCACTGCATAAAAAGAAGCCTAGACATTGGAACAAATAAAACCAAATGCCAATCCAGGGAAGTTTCCAAATTGGGTTTTGCTGTGTGAAGCTCGCTTGCGCGGCACTCGAGCAATTTGATGGCTTGGAAGAGAAATGAGTTCATGGTGATGAGTACAGCGGCGTATGGCTCTTTAACAAAGCCAATGCTAAGTTCATAGCATTAGCATGACCTTCTCTTATCTCCTGAATCCAAAATTAGAACAATGTTTCTCTCAGCGAAAGACATAAAGGAAGCATAAACACCTATCGAAAAGATTGTCCTTTGTTTCTCCTTTATTCTTTACCATTACCATCTTTTAGTTCCCAATCTTACTGCAAACTTCGAATGCTTTAGCGTTGCCATCTATTGGTTCCAAATCTTGCTGGAAACTTCAAATGCATAATAGGCATTCTTTATGCTGCAAAGTACTAAGACACTCTAATGGCATCCTAACCATCAGCAATAGTTACCTGCATTTAATAATGTAATTGACCGTAACAGTCTTCTGCAAAGATTGCTTCCCAATTTTATGGACAATTCCGGCATCCGATGTTCACCTATGCATTTCTGTATGCAGCTTTGTGCCTAAGGTCGTCCACAGAATTTTGCTTGGAATGAAGTAAGCAGCCTCGATGAATTGTTAAACATCAATCTAAGAGCGAAGGCAAGATTTCAACAGGCCAGAATTTTGATGCCCACATTTCCTCTCCCACACTTGCTGCCTAGAATATAAGCACAACAAAACAATGCAAGCATAGACAACATAATCAAGGAAGTTAATATCTTATCATAACAAGCATCTACATCAGAAGTTCATTGTTAGACACGGGATCCATACTAGCCGATCCTGAGAGTAGTTAAAAAATATTTCCATACTACATTGGAATTTACATGGCACATAGAAAATCTCTAGGACACAGCGACAAACTACATCTTACTAGAAAAAGATGGGATACATATTAGCAATTGATACATTCCTGCCACCTTTCTGCATCTTTACTTTATTGTTACAAACTTGTTAGTGCCATGCCTAGCCCAGTGGTCCTTCAAATCAACTGGACGAGAAAGATCGTAGCCTTCACCTGCCAACTTTAGTAAAAGTTTCATATATGCCCCATTGCTCATTTTTCTCCCAGCCAGTCGAGTTCCAGGCCTTTTGGAGCTCATGGGGAGCGGATACTCAGATAAGCTGGTGGTGCAGCATGAGGATTGCCATCCACTAGCGCCCCATTTGTAGCAATTTCTAGGCATCCCTGTGCAGGAACAGAATGGGGAAGGCACACAAGAGAAATCAATGTTTATTCCATCTGTATCGATGTTAAGGTTATTTTTCACACGATTTGCTTCAAGCATGCCCTTTTGTTTTTTCTTCTTGGAAGACTTCTTTTTGGGTGTCTTTGGGCTCAAAGTGTGTGAAGGAACTCTATTAGAACCTTTCACAGAAGTCTTCTGCTTCTTTCCCTTCTTGGGTTTAGTACCCGAGTTGTTAAACTTAGCTGGCTCTGCTGTCGCAGGAATAGAACGGATGGGAGCAGCAGAGAGGCTTGATTGTGGATTAAATTGTGTTCCGGGAGGAGGGCGTGGAGAGCTTCTCGGAGCAGAAAAAATGGTCCCCGGATAAATCCAGGCAAAATGGGAAACAGAAGCCCCTGCATTAGCTTGTGGCATTACATGGTTTCTATTGGAGTATGTCCCCATCTCAGTACTAAAGAACTGCTGCTTGGTGTCCAGGCAGGGCATCCACATTAGAAGACCGTTGGAGAAGTCAAATTTCTTAGCACTCAATAACCATTCACATCTATGTCAGTCATCTTCGTACCTAAAATCATTCTTCCTTTTTGAGTGACATAACCACACAAATTGCAGTATTTGCTCATTAAGGCAAAGAATAAAGTAACATTTAAATGTTGGACTTGGTTCACGAACATAATTGAAGTGAGAAAATCTAAACCAGCCAAAACAATTGTGCAAACAAACTGAAAGAGATAAAGTGTATCGTCATTCACAACAAACCCTCATGAATTGATTCTCCTTTGCATGCCACGGAAGATCGCATGAATACACACATAAAGGAAGACCATAAACGATTCAACAGTTAACAGCAGATTGTTACAGTAAGGAGTTCATTATTTCCACACCATTTGTCATATGCTCCCAAAAGATGAAGCACTTAGCATCTCATGAACCTGTAAGCATTATGTTTACAATTTCAACTGAAACGTCTTCTAACAATTATGAAACCTCTCTCTCATACATCTTCCTGTTAGAACCTCATTCTCAATCATTTCGTGGTGACAATTTGCAGCAAAGCAAATCTTCATTATAAGGTTTGGAATGAAAGAAAAAAAATTTTCCTCTTCACAGATTAAAAGATAATTACAGAAGACATTAGGTTCTGTTATATTATTCGATAAAAGCAAGAGGGGATAACTAAGAAATTAAAGCTTAAGTGTCCATTGCGTCTCCTCCATTCCCCAAGCCCCAAACTTTCTCATCTAAACACAGGCAAACATGAAAACCAAAAGCATTTAAAGCATCATAATCACAAATAGGCTGAACCAGCAAAGCACGCAAAGGAACAAACTTTAACACAGCAGAAAAAAAAAAAAAAAAAGCAGCAGATCTCAAACCTTTACCAGAGAGGTTGAACCCACAACAAAAGTCAAAATCTTGAAACAAACCCCATGAAAGAAAACCACAACCACACCGAGCGTAAGTAAGGTAACCCAAATCCCATGAAGAATAAGGGTAGAAGAAAACGAAAAAATTAAGCTATGCCCACGAGAGAAAACAGCAGAGTAATCTTTAAATGCACAAAAATGGCCACAAATCGTGAGCTTACATACTTCAAAGGTCAAAAGAAGGCAGCTTTTTTTTTTTTTTTGGCCAATTTGCTTCCATAAATTTGCATTACCTGTGACTGTGAGGCTGTGACTGTGAGAGAGAGAGACAAAGAAGTGTAGTGGGTGAGTGCACAGCATTCACTCTTTCTCAGTCAATTTCCCATTTTACACAGTTTTTTTTTTTTTTTCCCCTTATGTATATTATTGTGATATCTCAAGCAAAGCAAAGCAAAGCAAGGCTGCTGTAGCGGTATTAACTATTAATTAATGTTTGCTGGCATAAAAAAGGACACCTATCTTTGCCTTTATCAGGCACAGGCAGGCATTTTACTGCCCCACTCACCACTTGCCTTTTTCAGAGAGCACCTAGTAAAGGGTATTTGTGCTCTCTTAGATGCAATGGATATGTGGAGAAGTGTCGTTGAGTTGGGTCACTTTTAATTTAACTTATTTTGGACTGAATTATTTAGTAGGAAAAAATTAGAGTTTCAGAATTAGATATATGTCTGAATATTTTTTTATACAATAAATTTATAATTTTGTGTAATAAGATTACTATTTTGTGTAATAAGAAAAATTTGTATTTTTTTATATTTTTTTTATTACACAAAGTAACAGTCTTGTTGCACAAAATTATAGTCTTATTACACAAAAAAATATTCAGGCAGATATCCAATTCTGGAAGTGCAATGACACTCTATTTAGTATCATTTTGTATTTAGGTCGTTCCGATTCGGATTAACTTGTACACTGACAAGTTCCTTTTTAAAAAAGGTAAATATACATGAATTGAGAAGGTAAATTTATAAATTTTATTTATTATTTTTTGACTTTTTAAAAATTTTATTTACAATATTTTTTTATTTTGAATTTTATCCTCAACGTTTTTTTCGTCAATTTTTTTTACCCTTTTTCGTTAGTTGACCGTTAAGTGTGATACGTGACAGTCCAATCAGTAATAAATTATTCTACTTATAACCCACATCAGTAATACATAATCACCTTACAGTCGATAATCTGTTTCCTAAAATTTTTTTTTAATATCTTTCTTTCAATTATATAAAAACATTAAATATATCGCTAATTAGACTATTATGTACTACACTTAACGATCAACTAACAGAAAAGAGCAAAAAAAAAATTGGCGGAGTAAACGTTGAGGAGTAAACGTTGAGGGTGGAATTCAAAACAAAAAAATATTGTGGATAAAATTCTTAAAAAGCTGAAAGATGGTGAGTAAAATTCATAGATTTGCCAATTGAAAAACATCAAAATATAGATCAAGTTAATTATTATACACATTATTTATAAAATTTTTATATATTAATTTTAATAATTTTATATATTATAAGTTTTTGAAAATAAAAAAATATAAAAATTTATGAAACTCATACACTTTTGAAAATTAAAAAATATAAAAATTTATAAAACTTATAACTAAAATAGATCTGCAACAGACCTATTAAAGATATATACAACATTTAATTCAGTCCATTACTCAATTTATGTCCCTCAGCAACCTTTTTCCCTTTAAAAATTACTATTTCATTTTACTATATATTGGAATATTTATAAATATTATTATTTATTAATTAATATTTATCTTTTATATATTAATTTGTATCAAAAGCATGTAACTTTTTTTTTTCATACTAATTATTATTTTATCACTAGGGTGTAGTCACAGGTCAACCCGCCAAATAATTATATTAAACAAATAAACTACTATTAATATAAAATAATTAAATATACATATTAAAATAAAAAATATGTAAATTAAATGTAATATGTACTTGTATAATTTACAAAAAATAAAGTAGTATGCATGTGTGATATGTAAACTACTAATTGCTATTTTCTTGCAAACAAAATTTTATAAGATTTAGAGTTAAAATAATACAAGCTTGCTTTTTTTTACATAAAATTTATAATTCAAATATTATAATATTTTATTTTATTTTATTAATCTTTTGAGAAAAAAAAGTTAAGTCTTGCAGATCGTAGCAAATTAAGTCTAATTTGACCCTAAATTTTTGGGTCAAACTATTTTCAGTGTTAGAGCAGAGCAAAAGCAAAATATAATGTGAAAATAACAAAAAAAAAAAACTCATACATTGATCTATTTTTTGTTGCACTAAAATGATCATGTAGTTTATCTGGTAACATCTAATAGTCTTTTTTTTTTTTTTTATATATATAAATTCAATCTTACAATGATTGACATCACTTCCATTCTGTTTTATTACTCCTAAAGAATCTTGTAAATTATTTTCCATAGCAAAAATATTCCCTAATTTCGTTTTTGCCTGTTTTTAAGCTCTAACCGATTTCTCGCGGCGCCCGGCGGGCTATGGATCCCTAATGCAATGGGCATGGCCCATTTTTTGCCAGCTGCGACCCCTGTCTACATTCTACAGATGGACAAGTAAGATTTTTTTTTTAAAAAAAAAAAACAAAGAAATTTATGATAACCAGAATTTAATCCCGCGCCGGTTTGTAAATATTTATTCATAAACATTAACATAAACTCAATTAAATATAATATGAGAAATGATATAAGTTAAGTATTTAAAAAATTATAAATTACAATTATTAACATCTAATTCTAATCGTAACTTTTGAACGTTTAAAAATTTATATTATATTTATGTCATATTATATTATAATTAATAAAATAATTAGAATGAATGTCTTTAATTACAGTTATCAATAGCTCTCACAAGTAATTGAAAAATTATGAATTATAATTATTTGCATCAATTGCAACCGCAATGTGTTCAAAAACTTATATCATATTTATGTTATATTAAATTAAAATTATTAAAATAATAATTAGAGGGAATGAAATAATAATTCTATTTATATCATTTTTATATTATCTTATAATTTTAAAATAATTTTAGAAATAATAAAAAAATTAAAAGGAAAATGTGTTGTCGTGTCACGTTACAGCTAAAATTGTGGGAAAATTTTATGTCACATTAAATTGTAATTAATAAAATAACTATAGAGAGTATTTTTAATTGTAGTTATCCATAACTCTTAATGATAATTAAAAAATCATGAATTATAACCGTAGAACATTAAAAATTTTATATCACATCTATGTTATGGTTATATCACATTAAATTGCAATAAATAAAATAATAATTAAAATGAGTGGAATCATAATTATTTTTATGTAATATTTATATCATATCTATATTAAAATTAAAAATAATTGAAAATATGGTAAAAGATGAAAAGGAAAATATATGGTTGTGTCCTGTGGCAGCTTAAATTCTCGGGAAGTTTTCTTTAAATTTCCTCCTTATACTAAATAAATAAATAGATGGCACACGATTCCTACGAGGCTTTTAACATTCCAAGGAAATTCTCTGCAACTAACTTGCCATTCAAACATGGAAGCATGGAAATTCTAAGAATGCAAGAAGAAAACACCATGAATTAAGCAGGTTTAGATTTACAACGTTACCCCCATAATTACAGTGAAACAATCTCAATCAGTGGTAGTTAAATAGTCCAAAAAAAAAAAAGAAAACAGAAAAGAAAAAAATGGTTAGCAATTTTTCTAGTAGAGCTGGGACCCCAATACCATTGAAGTTCAAGGCTCATTCCCATAATGATACAAGTAATGGTGTGGAGAGGGTGGTTCATAGATATATTGCGAAAACGAGGACGAATGGGGCCCATGTTGAGGTGGAGAATTGGGATGGTAAACTTCGTTAGACGGTGAGTGTGGATGATAGACATGAAGTGGAGGGGAAGAAGAATGATAAATATGATGTTGAGGGGAAGAAGCATGCAGTGGAGATGGAGAGCTCAGCTCACTAGTTGGAGCACCAGAGGCTTGTGGTGGTGGTGGTGGTTCTTTGTTCACTCTGACCTCAACCAAATCCTCTTCCTCAAAGGAATGGAAAATGGGGTGCAGATAAGCATCAGCCAAGTGTGCCTTCAAATTTAATTCGGATTCCGTTGTCTGATCCAAGAGGTCTTTATCCATCGCTTCCTAAAAAAGCACCAATGAAATCAACTTGTCGGTAAGACATATGAAACGCCGAAGCCTCCTTTTGAATCGAACACCGAAAGTTTACATTCTAAGTCCAAATCCAACCAACAGAAATGGAAATAAGGCATGTGAATCCACCATAAGAAAACTATTATATTTATTCATCAGGAACGGTCCAGGCATCAGCCTAGCACACGACACAAGTAGGCATGCAGGCAAAAGATCATTAGAATTGTCTTCTTTGCGCTAAAATGTATCAGACATTTTCTGCTATTTTGATTCCCTAGAAAAGGAAAAAAGGTCCTGAAACTTTTGATGAAGTTCCGGATAAGGTGTATTTGTATTGAATTTTATGGAGCAAGCTATGATAAGGCATAGATGATTTACATACCTCTTAGCATACCTGCAAAGCACGTATTAGTAAGAAATGACCAAAACTAGTCTTAAATAAAGCCACAAAGTATGTATGCAGCTTACCTCCAGTGGGTACCTCCTAAATGCAGGTTCAAAGCGATTCTTGCAGTATTTGTGGAAGACTAACGTCAATATGGGCAGGACAACTAGCAAAGGAGTGGAGTTAGCAGCTTTCTTGGTACTCAGCAGGCCCATCAATAGAAGTTGAGAGATCAGTAAGCTTCCTATTATGCGGCTGTGAACGTGTGGCCAGAATGCAGCAGCACTCTCATATTGTTGATTGTAGACATTAATTATCTGCAACATCAAGCATGTCATACCACAAATAACAGGCATAAGACACATGCAGATATGGGATCCTAACATGGAATCCAACATCAATTATTACCTTTATTTTTCCCACTTAATACTATGCTATTTAGAAAATTTTTGCAACCAAACTTGTGATCATGGACATATTAGCTCTTAAGATGCCATATTAAATGAAGAATTATATGATTGTTGTAAATGCCAATAACTAAAGAACTATATATATATATATGTTTGATAAGTAATAACTAAAGAACTATTAGAAATTGTTGAATATGTTACCCAACAAGAATTAAGGCTCAGTTTTGATGAGTTGGGTATCAACTTTTTGTAGCTACAAGCAAACACGGAACTGAGAATTCTGCTGCAAATCAATTCAGTAAATGGCTGATAATACAAAATTCTTAAGTGGAACCAAGAAGCTATGGGACCAGTAGGTGACTTGACATAATCTTCAAGAAGCTCATAACCAATACAATGCTAAAATACGTAGTAAAAAGTCGGGGAATGATCAGTTTCGCGAATAAACTGACCTGGTGACGGTACACCAAGTATGCTAGTGCAAAGAACACTAGTATAAAAGGAAGCAAGATTGGAGTAACTACTGCATAGACAATCCCCAAAAGGAAGTACAGTTGGAGACTAGGGAGAGTCTCTGGGAACTCTACACTTCCAGGGTCCATTGCCTTCTCTCTGTCTCTTTCTGTCTTTACCAGAAACATGTTCTTAAGGTGATATATGACCAAAGGCTTCAATCGCAGGATCTCACCCGCAATACCAGCCCATCCATCAACCATTATATATGTGATAAAAAAGGTAGCCTTCATTGGTATTGAGACCCCAATTGTTCTAGGAATCCTGCAATATATTTTATATCCTACGTCACGAATTTTACATTACACATGCAACAAAAAGATCCAATAAATGTGAGTTTTCCTATTAGAAATTCAACAAATTCAATAGGTCATGGGACAAAGAATGCATCACATGACCACAAAGCAGCATCCCCGGCGTAAAACAAATACTATGTCTCGAATGTTGGTTTACAAATGAAATATATATTCATGCTTTTATCTCATTGTCACGACCAGCGATGGAATTGTGCCTAACAGAAGGACTCCTCATAGATACATAGATTACAAGAAGCCACTTCTTGGTAAAATACAAAGAGAATATGCAATTATGCATGTTAATGAAAATTCTCATGCAATAAAAATGGAGTTACAAGAAAAAGTTCATATAGCTGACCAATGTTAATTTTGAGATTAAGACTTTCGTGAGTTAAGTTGGTCATTTTGGTCTGATTCAATTCTCCAAAAACATATGAAGTTCCAAAGAAATGTGTAAAATTAGCCACCAACTATAGTGAGTATGGAGAACAATGATATGATTGGTCATAGAAGGTGGGCCACCAATGACAACAGTTGTCAAACAGTTAGATATAAAAGCAAAATGCAAAGACATGTGCAGGCACACAGAACGCAACAAAACATCCACAGAAAAAAATTATCAGTCTATTTCTAATTGCAATATGGTCTTTGCTAATTCTGTGGAACAGGAATTCTGCGTGATGTAACTATGGAAAGAGTAAACCATAACCGGATAAACTACCTAAGTCAATCCCAGTTAAACTTTTAATTGTTGAACCCCTCCGCTTTTTTAGTTCTTTGACCATTCCATTTTTGAAAACAAGATGGCAAATATGTCTTCAACAACAAAACACACTATATCGAGCCACAAGGAAAAAGAATATTACTGTGTAGGTGATTGATGAAGGAAAGAATACAGCTGCTCAAAAGCTGTTCCAGTTATTATGCTCCCCAAGAATACGTTCACCAACATAAAGTAATAGTACTTGGCAGCTGCTCTCCGCTCCAGAGTCGAAAATGCAACATATCCCTCAATCTTGGACATGATCATCAAAATTGTAGGTAGAATATACAGAAAGATTTTGAGAGCCAAACCAGGAAGGAAACCCTGTAGGAATGACTTGATGAATTTCCTGCAGAAATTCTCAGCACATTCTTTGTAAGAATTACTGCAACAGACATCAGTAGGATGCAGATAGGGTGACCTTCAATCAGGCTACAGTTAACATGACATCGATGCATTAACTGCCAAGACAATTGAAAGCAGAATAACAGAGCACAAATGCTGGTGGACACCATATCCTTCCTAAGATGGTCAGGTATTGGATTCCATTTGTCAACTCGTGAGCACTTTACCTCATAGCCTGATGAAACATAGGGAACACAAATTCCAAAATGCACGGACAACGAAGAAGTTGTAAAAAGCATCATGAAACAAATAACAAAGAAAAAGGTATTAAAAAATGATAATGTAAAAGATGCAAAATCTAGTTATGCACATGGCAAAGAGGAAACAAACAAAAAGGTCTTTGAATCAGCTATCCTAAAGAGAAAGGTAAGCATCAAGTGTAACAGCTTTGTTGCAATCTCACATGCAACAACGGGAATCACAGATTAAACAAGATGATTTGCTAACTTACAATTCTATTACTGGTCTGAGGAAAGGAGCCACTTTTTCAAGACCATCCAAATTTGCCAGGGATTGCACGAAAGCGATGGGTATCATGTAGAAAAACACTAAAGCAAAGACTGACAAAGATATGATAAGTTTCCGTAGGCTCAATGAAAAAAATGGAATAGCCAAATTACGCCAATAAATGTCACGAGGTTCCGGGGCCCAATTTGTCAACCATAGAACTGGGTTCTTGCTTTGTTGTGTCTGGGCACAAACAGCAGCCCCCCACCGGGACTTAAATGACACAAAAGCAACTGGCAACATTAGTTTTGGGTCTTTAAGAATTTTCTCTCGCTCCAATGCCATCTGAAATGAAAGGATGGTGGTCACGTGCATAGGCAACGGTGAAAAAGTCTGAAAACAGACTTGAGAAATCTTTATCAGCAATTCTTAAGACTAAGTAGGTAGGCTTTGCCAACAAAAATAAATAGGAAAATAGGGCAAAACATCATGAAGTATTGACAGATTCAAACAACAAGTGCCCATGACTTACTCTCTTTTCCAGTTCCTTTATCTGCTCTTTGTAATAGTCAATAGAGTCCACTCTTTTGCCACAGAGACCCAAAAATCCTTTCTGAAAATGACAGAAGATGATGCCATATAGTAAGCATCAAAATTGCAACAAAGATCTTATAATAAAACAAAATGAATACCAGAATTATGCATATAAGTTCATATTACAGTTGTTCTAACTTAATTAAGATTTACACCACTTCGTTTTCTCTTTTCAATTTCTACAATTCAACTATAATTTTGCCAGTTCTCAGGTAAGCTAGACATAATTATGTAATTTTTGGATGTTGTCATTGTAACAAAAAGGTCCAGCTGCATAGAACTTGCCTTTCGAGTAGGCCTCTTGTCTGGATGCCTCTCAAACTTAAGTTGGTTGTAGTCCAACCAATTTTGGAGCCTATCTCTTCTCCTCACAAGCTTTGCAAACTTGTTCGCATTATAGACTGCCTGAAAAGAAAATTCACATTTCTTTCACACTTAAACATAGTGAAGTATCGTCTCGGATGATGATGATGAACAGATATAAGTAACGACCATTTTAATTTAAATCCAAGTTGCTGCTAATCGAAAAGTTAAAAGAACTTTTTTTTTTTTTTTTTAATTAAAAGATGATAAACACGTACCTGTTGACAAAGGTATGTATATGGGTGATTTTTCTGGAAAAATTTTTCCACTGTCTCTGTTACTGACTGACCATTAACATGAGGAATATTTTTGATCACTACCTGAAAAGATATGGGGACAACAAGAACAGAGAGACAATTTAACTAATCATGCATCTATTTAAACAACAGAAAACTACACTAAAAACAGGTGCAAACCAAGAAGCCATCTTTTGTGGAAATAAAACCAAAGCAAGAAAAGAGATCATGAAAAACAAGCAATAAGGATTTCTTTAGCATAAATACTTCAAAAGAAATTTTGGCAAGTGGAATGACAAACAAACAATGGATGTCTTTCATTAATTGATAACATGCATAATTGTTCAACTCACAGTGAACTGCTCGGCACGTCTTCGTTGTGAAGCCAAGAAACGCAACCTCATTGATGCTACATAACCATATTCCTTGTAGAGCATAAAGCATGTCCATATTGTGAACAAGTATTGCAATCCAATGTGAATAAAGAATCTGCAAGTAACAGCAGAAGTTTTTTAATAAATTTGCAACATGCTCCCAAAATTATTTGAGTAACAACTTTTAGTTTTGTAATGTTGACTTTTAGAAGATAAACCTCAAAGACATTTAGACAAAGTATCAAGGGTAATATGGGCCAAAAAAAAATGTATGGATTTACAGGAATCTGTCTATCATGGTAAACACCATTAAGACAAAGCATACCTCTATCGGAAAAAACGTGAATAAAATGTGAAAACACAAAACAAGGTGGAAGAGAAATACAATGTTCTTTTACCAGATAGAAATGTTCTGTACATTTATCCCACCGTAGAAGAAATTAACTTACCTTATGGATTTGGGTCGAACATTTGATATTGAGAGCTTGTCAATGTCACTGACCACCAATTCCTTCCTCAGAAAGAACAGTGTCCCACTTGAGACATTAACAGGAATAATAATGAGAAGTGCCAGAATGGTCACAGGCACAAAAATCTTTAACCTGCCAGATGTTTGCAGAACATTACTGGTAAGAATGTCTGTCAACATAAAAACCATATATTCTCAAAGTCTTAGCGGATGTAATAAAACAAAACTAATTCTATGTCCTTTATTTCTTCAAACTCTTTTTCTTGAGCTCATCGTAATCCACACGCATAAAGTAAACCACCTTAGTTTGTGAGGGTTAGCAATGTGGGTTGTTTTTCTCTGTTCTGTTCTGTCTGTGGCCAAAAAAATTTCTCTCTTATATACTATAGCATTTTACTGCTTCAGCAACATCATGTTCAGAATCTCTCTTTCTTGTTCACACCTATCAGAATCCATTATCTCTTATGCAGTTACGTACTTAAGCCTTATGTTGGTTCAATCATCCCCAACCACACCCCAAACACAAAATTCCCCATTGGGCGCTACATCCGCTACTCTCATGCCATGCTATTTGCTCACATGCATATAACATAGTTCAAAATCCAGTTCCAAGGTACTTGTCAGAAATAACTTGACTGCATCACAACAAAGATATCAGCTCCACAGAATACCCAAAACGATGTCAAGCTTAAGGTATGCTTGTGTCTAAATGCAGTGACTAACTAAAAATTCATATCAAATCTTCAGAATAAGCACTAACCGCAGTGGGAAAAAAAAAAAAAAAACTTGCAAAAAGAAAAGCAGGAAGACCAAAAGCTAAATTGACTGCCCCAGAACTTGTTAAATAACAGAAAAACAGCAAGAGTTAAAGAACATTAAATTAATCCACAGCAAAGTGCAAAATTTTAAATCACAGTCAGAGTGGTTCGCATAAATGAAGTCCAGATTACAGGTTCTGCCCCAAGGTTCTAGAATTTTGTATGTAAACTAACATCACAGGAAAACTAAAAAACTGAAGAAACATAAACACTACATAAAAGAAAAAAAAAGGTGCCCACTAAGTCTAGCCACATGCAAATAACTGAAAGGAAAGCAAAAATCACAGTTAACTATGAAAAGAAACAGAATTTAGTGGCCGGGGGGGGGGATTGGAAGAAGAAAGTAGGGAGTACCCAAGAGTGTAAATCCTCAAAAAAGCAGCAGAGTCAAGGCCAGCATGGTTGATAATCTCAGCCTCACTCATCTTCAAGGCCTGAGGCATCCAGTTCAGGAAAGTGAAGTAAGTCTTGACATTGAGGTTGACAAATTTTCCCACAAAATTCCTCCCACCCTTTCTGGGGCTGCTCCTTGCCCCAGTAATGTACCATTTGGGAAAGTAAACTCTGTCATTGATAGGTTGAATTCTGAGCAGAGCAAAAGCCAGTAAGAATGCAAAAGCACTCAGTATGTTTATCAAAGCTGAGACTCCTATGTCCTCAAGAGTTGCCATTCGGGAGGAGGGGAGAAGAAGAGAGTAAAATGGGAGAAAAGATGTGGAGGAAGATTGGCTTGCAAATTGTAAAAGGACAGAAGACAGAAAGTTGGTATAGGGAGCTACAGAAAGGAAAGAATTTTTCTTTTATGGGAAGAAAGGAAGTCATGAACATTTGATTTGTCCTTCCTTTTCAGTTGTTTAATATGAGTTGTGATCCACAGCATTAAATTTTTTTTTACAATTCTTTAAAATTTGACTTTTTTTATTAACATAGGAAGGAGTTTTTAGTTGTGAAAAAAATTTTATGACATTTACTGTATTTATTTATAATTTATATAAAAAACAGAAAAAAAAATATTAGTCATTGAAACTGTAGATGTTTATATAATTTTAATGTGCCGAATAGATTTGGGTCCTCACCTAGAACAGATAGAGGAATGGACATTTTTCTCCTTTTTTTTTTTTTTTTGAGATAGCAATGAAAATACATGTGAGTGTGAATGGTTTTGTTTTGGGATGAAAGTGGGCCTAAGAGGAAAGAAAGTAGAAGAGAAATTACTTTATTGTGGTTTGGCCTTTCTGTTGTCTGGATAACAGAGTGGGGAATTCTATGATCTTTTTAAAAGGGTTGTTTGTTAAAGATGCCTTTGCCATTGGTTTTGATCCTGTTGTGTTTATGCTTGCTTGTCACCCACCATCTCCTCCCCCCTTCTCTCTCTCTCTCTCTCTCTCTCTTTGGAGGAAATAAACTAAGTAATCGGAATAAGTAGTGGCATTATGGTCTTGCTCCATTGCCTTTTGTACTAAAAAATAAACACGTTTATCCCACTAACTACAACAGTGCATATGCATGTGATGATGATGTGCGGCTTTTCAAGTTAATAATGTATATTGATAGGATGACGGCCAGAAAGTGATGGTTCATGCGTGGTTCGGTTTGGTTTAGTGTGTGACTAAATAACAATACAATGAAAGATACGTAAGGAATATGCAATTTACCTAAAGATTTATATATTATTTTTTATTTAATATTTTGTTATTAAATTTTGTTACATTAATAAATATTTACTACATTATTTTTTCTACGTTGTTAGCAAATTTTTCCTGTATTAATTTTGCATGTGTCTAACAGTCAATGCGTCATGTGGCTTCCCTTCGCGGCTGGAAAAAGGCGGTGGATGCCTTCTGTTTTCTTGCCTAACGTCCACGTTGTTGGGGAAGAGAACAAAAAGCTTTTGAGGGTTGCTAGATATTTGTAGGTAACTAGGTATGAAACAAAAATAGACTAAAACAAACTGATTGTAAACTGTCCCAGTGCCACCTAATCACAAAACGTTAAAAAATAGAAGGTACTACGGGGGCCAATTTTTCAACACGCAGCTATAAAAACTACAATTAAAACTGTTAGTTATACAAAAATAGCACCACAATATATATAATTCAACAATTATAATTACGTTATTTAAGTCTACATAATTCTCAGTCCATTCGCACTAAAAACACTCATGATTTCAAAATAAAACCTAAAAAGAGAGAGAGAAACAAATAGAAAAATGAAAATAAAAAAAACTACCAACTTCTCTTTGGTCATCGGCCATCTGGGCGAGAAGAGAAGCGAGCTTGAAATCCTGTTGTCTTCAAATCGCTCTTCCTTATGTATAGATTATGACACTCTCCAAGACCGAAAAAATAAAAATAAAAAGAGCTGCTTGCTTTCACACAGTCACTGTCTCTGTCTATGGACAACAAGCAACAGTGTTAAGGCGGACCAATGTTTATCCGTTTGAGTCGTAAGAGACTCAGTATTTTTTTAAGTAAGACCTCATATTAGAATCTTATGAATTAAAAGAATGATATTAAGGGTCGCCCTCATAATAGGTCTGACAATACTCAAATCAGATTAATTAAAAGTCAAAAAGGCTTCCAGATACCAATGACACCAAAAAAATCATTGTTGAGGGCCGTTTAATGAGTATGGAAAGTGTCATTTTCAGTTTTTAGTGATTAATGAGCAAAAAAGTGCCATTTTCAGTTTTCACTTTCTAATATTTTCCACGCGGGATGAAAGCTGGACAGCAATGGGGACAAAATAAAAGGAAGATCGCTAAATCAATGGCATAACATCAGCTAATTTGGGAACCCATCCTCCCATCAAACTATATTTTATAAAGATCATCAATCTAGATTTGATCCTACCGAAGAATTTAAGCACCAATCACTTGCAAAGCGAATGCATGTGCGAATCTTATAACGTTTTCTGATCCCGAGATTCAAATTCAATGATCATACAATTCGGAAACCAGCGGGCCCGTATGGTGCAATCATATGTGAAGGGCCTGGTTTTCCAACTAGATTGCCACATTAATTTTACCACTTATGCAACAAAAATTACTCAAATTCAATCAAAGGAGTTAAAGATTGCCTAAATTTGAGTAATTACTGCCACATAAGTATAATATATTGATTAAGATAAATTAATTGTCACGTTAATTATCAATTTATTATTAATTAACAACGATTTAATAATACTGACAGATTTTTTTTATCAATAATCTTATTTAAATTATTTTTTTATTATTGATTAAAATTTAAAATTTTTAATAATTACCATACAATAATAAACTTATTCTAAATAGTTATATAATATGATTGTCAAATTTAATAACAAGAATGGTTATTGTCTATAATTTAATTGAGTTGATGAATTAAAGTTGTCTAATCACTATAGATGAGACTAGGGTCGGGGCCATCACGAGTCATAATGAGATGGAATGGTGGACCTTTTACAGTCATGGAAATTGAAAAAGGAATAGTGGTGGTGGCCACATCGTAGGCCAACGGCAATAGTGGACGGCGCTGCTTGTCGTGGTTTCTATGGTAGTAAATATGAAATAAGAATATAGTTTTAACTGGCAAATCGTTGGACTGGCTTTCACAGATGAGAGACCCATAGATACTGCAAAGCCATAGTCCCATTTATTAGATGAAAACTGTGGTGATTGAATTTAAAAAATATTAAAAATAAATAAATAATTAAATATAATTAAATAAATTAATTGATTATTTTAATGTTATTTAAAATACTATCATAATAGAGTTCAATTTCAGAAACTTTTTTCTTCCCCCTCGCAGTATTAGATGGATAGTCTTCCACAATCTCGACTCAGGAAGCTCAATGTCTCCCTTGGCTCCCTTTGCCCATGCCTTGGCTTGTCACACTGGAGATTCTTCTGTCCGTGACACCATGTGATTTTTGTCTTGGTTCTCAGCCACTTTTTGGCCTCGTGTAGGTTCTCTCACTGCTGCGAATTTTGGGTGGCTTCTAGTGGTGTCAATAGTCATAAGAGTTGTCAGAATCGGACCGGTCATCGAATCGGAAACATTAGTAGGTCAAGATTCAACCAGTCGAACCGGTATTTAAACCGGTATTTATTAATATATATATTTATAAAAATAATTTAAAAAAATAATACTTATACATGATTATTAAATATTATTTTTTTAATTTTTAAGGATTAAATTGAAAGTTTTGATAAATTTAGGACTAAATTGAAAGTTTTGATAAATTTAGGACTAAATTAAAAATTTTAATTAAATTTAAAACTCAAATTATAATTTAAATAAATATTGGGATCAAATTATAATTTATAAAACTTTATACCGGTTGAACCGGGTCCGATTTTTGACCGGTTTTCAACGGTTTTGACCGATTTTTGACCGATTTTTGACCGGTCCGAGTTAAAAGGTAACTGTAGTCATAAACCGGCCCGGACCTTTGGCCGGTCACCGGTTGAACCGGTCGGACCGAACGGTCCGAGCCGGTTTTAACAACGTTGATAGTGACAAGACCATCAATTTTTTTTTTTTAATTATGTAGCTAAAGTTACATTCCAACGGCAACAAATTATTGAGGTGTCTGATGAGTGAGAGCTCTAACTAAACTCTTACATTGTAAAATCTGAAAAAAAAATATGGATTTTTTTTCTCAAAAAACTTGCACAACTCGATCCGACATATGACTTTTACACTATACTTGATTTGAGAAAAATGAGTAAACAAAAAAATAAATAAAAAATAATACAGTAATAATAATATTATGATTGATAAAAAGTAATGATTAGAAAGTTATAAGAAAGAAAATGAATAGTAATTTATAAGAGAAAAAGTAAAAAGTAATTGTTTGAATTGTTAGATAATAAATAAAAAAGAAAATAAATAGCAAATATTTTCCTTGTATTTTCTTTTCTCTTTCCACCGAAAACTGCCAAATAGGTCCTTAGGTCTCGATTCTTTTTTTTTTTTTGTCTTTGACTAGGGTATTCACTGTCGATCACGATGACTAATCCCCTCGCTAATTTGTAGGCACCTTGAAAGGTGAGATAGCTGGTCCAAGGTTTTAAAACTGCTCCATATCTAAATTCAGGAATTAAACTCCTAACCTTTAATTAAAAATGGATGAATTCTTTCCACTCAAGATGTTTTAAAAGTTACAATCCTTGATGGGGACTTATAGTGGATCAGACCATGAAGCACGGGCCAAAGCTCACGGCTACAACCGACCCAATTAGATAATTGGGCTGTGGCCCATGGGCGACTCGGGAACCTCCCTGCTCTTGATCTCCAACTACGAGCCTTAAATCACAAGTAGCCTCGTTGCAGCCGGCAGCCCAGCCGCAGAGCTTGGACCCTCAACCCCGGAGCCAACGCTCATCAATCATCTTTTCAAGCATTTAAAACCCACATTAAGCCCTGGAAAAGACTTGGTCCATCGAGTTTCTTGAGGGGATCTTTTGTGTTCACTCTAGAACTGCTCTTCCAGTCACTGATTTGAGCTTCGGAGTTCTCACTCCAAGGACCACCCTAGATCCAAGCTTTCCATTGTTTTGTAAGTCTACAGTCCAAAGTCTAAGAGGCAGCTGAGCTGCTAGTCAAAGACGGGATCAATCCTAGATAAAAGTTTTTTTTTTCTTGGTTTGAAAACAAAGCATAAAATACACATAGATCAGGAGCATGTTCATGTGTAAACATATAAACCAATCCTATATTCATATGGACGTGTATGATTGCCAAAAGACCATAGCAAAGCAACTAGAAAATTTGAATGCATGCTTCATGGGTTGTTTGAAGCCCAATGATAACTAATGAAAATTGCGTAAAATGATGAGTAATAAAATGAGTGAGTTAAATTAGAAATTCTATTTAAAACAAAACAATTCGATAACTAGTTCAATTATACTCTTTTTTTTAACGAAGCACATAAAATGTTATTTCTGAAAAACTTGAAAAAAGTGTATCTTTATATATTAATCGAAAAGATACACGTCATGTACAAATATATCTACAGATAATTAGATGCAGGTAAAACTTTTAAGCATATTTTTAGTATCATGGGCTCAGGAAGCCCCGGAGGCTTGTACATATGAAAGTGTTGGGTGATGCCCATTTTCCTTACAAGAATGCAAGGAATCTTGGGGCTATAGGATCATGGTCCTCCACCGTCACCCCCCTAACACAACCCCCACAAAAAATGTTTCGCCATTTGGTTTGATTATCATATTTGTCTTGTTTTAAAGAAAGAATATTGACTATATTGAAAAGGGGAAAAAATTGAACCAAAAGGTATAGTATTAAGTATACTAAATACTTAATTATGTGTTTAATGGCAACCCCATTCTTCGTACAACAAGCAAATATTTAGATGATTGATTTATTGTATGTCCAATGAAAAATTTCTTATGTTTAAACTAGACTTATCTCGGTTGGTAAGATAAATATAACCTCCAATCTATTACCTTACATCACTCTAAGAAAAATAAAACTAAGATCTTGGTGTCTCCTCTCATAATAAGCAGTACTTTGTCATCCAAACATCTAACTTTAAGAGGCGTGAGAGTGTTTGAAAATTGGTAATCCAATAATTAAAGACGAGGGAAGTAAAGGTGCGAGCGAAGGGTTGGACCCGTTCACATGGTTGAGATATACTGCTTTTAGTATTTAAGTTGAGCTGAATCCTCAAACTTTAGAGAATATATATATATATATATATATATATATATATATATATATATATATTAATACGAAAAATCGTTGCATTGATATTAATTAATTTTACATAAATCTAACTCAAAAAATCAGAAAGGTCTGCATAAACTAGGGATCCAACAAGGCTAAATTAGCCCATGACAAATACGATCAAACTAACCTTAGAGAATATTACCTTTCGGCTTTTGCGCATGCCCATACAAACAAATGCAAAGTAGAATGGAAAAAGACAGAAAAAGAAACTCGAATTTTCTGGTCCTTGCTGACTTAGGCTGCCGTGTGTAGGCCTTCCACCTTTATCTCTTTAATTTATCAAACAATGGTAACGGCAAGAACGTCCCTTTTGTTTTTTTTTTTTTTTTGTCCAATAAATAATAATAATATTACTTTATTATTTTTTGAAAGTCATTGGTTAAAATTTATAAAAATAAAAATAAAGTCACATAAATCTTTTTTTTTCAACATAATGTAAGAGTCTATGCACTGAAACGTTTTTTAATTCAATAAGAACTATAACACATAAATTTTAGTTAATAACATAAATGAATGAAAAAAAAAATTATGTGACCAATCTCATCAGGACTGGTATTTATTGTCGTTGTTACAATATTTCACTAGTGCCAGTGAAGACCTGCCAGAAAAGTGTTCCAAAGCCCCCACTAAACAATTGAGTCAATGAGTGGGAAACCCAAACCCCAATGACTGACTAGCTTTCAATTTTTAATTAAGCAGGCCATATATAATTAATTACGAATAATTATTCCGTTGCAGCACAATGAATGATAATTGCCCCCATTCCTCCGCATGAGCTATAATCAGGATCTACCTCACGCGTAACGTACTTTACAAAAAAAAAAAAAAAAAAAAAGAAAAAAAGAAGTCTAGTTCACGTGTGGACTCAAGCATGCTAGTTTATTTTGCGAAAAAAAAAGAAAAAAGAAAGAAAAATATAATTATAATTATATATATATATATTTTTTTTTCTTAATTTTTTACACTACTCTAAATAATTTTATTTTCTTCACAACTTTTTCTTTTAAAAATTATTATTCATTTTTTCTTTCACTATATTTCCTTTCTTCTAACCTTTTTACACAATTTCAAATAATTTTATTTTCTTTACCACTTTTTTTCTTATAAATTACTATTTATTTTTTTTATTATACTTTTTTTCTCTCAACTTTCTCTACTATTCTAAATAATTTTATTTTTTTCTACTTTATTTCTCTTTCTCTTCCTTTCCTGACTCTTCCTCTTACTCCAAACACACCGCTAGTTACCTCAATGTGAAAAGTGAAGAATGCCTCGAATTTTTCATGTTCTGGACAGAGATGAATTCAAAGTTGTGACCCATGTCCAATTTTATGAAGTATTTTCGGATGGAGCATCATTACCGACGCGTCCCTCTTTTCTTTTTCTAAACTTTTTGAGTTTTTTTTTTTTGTAATTTAAGTCTTAAACGTGTTTAATATTACACAAATCTCAATTTTAAAAAAAAATGCTACACATATATTTAATAAAAAATTATTGTTTTTACCAAGGTCACGTTATCCTTATTGGAAGCGTGGTGGAATTCCGCACCCCGTCTCGTTTTCGTTTCGAATAGGTGAGGTACATATACAGAGCATTTGTTTCGGTGAAAAAACAATGGTACAGCGGGAGTGCCCCAGAAGTCCAGCTAGGGAGCACTGTATCCTGGCCGACAGTACTGAATTTTTGACTGATTATAATGAACCCAATATTAAGGTGAAAAAAATATAAATTTAATCTTATCCAACGCTCCAACCGCACTCGAATTCAAAATTTCTCAATTAACATATTAAGCGTGATACGCTTATATTAGAATACTCGGTATACAGAACTTTTAGTCTCAATCAAAGCTACAAAGCAACAGACGACTTTATGTGGGTTAAAAGACTAATTGTTAAAAAATTATTTAACGTCATAACGTGTATTATTTTGAATGCACAACAATTCGTTATTTAAAACGATCGTTCACAAATCCAATTATTTTTTAAAAAAACTTGAATTGTCTAAATTTAAAGTGATTGTTCACATATCCAATTATTTTTAACCAAAAGTTGAATTTTTGAAATAAAAAAATATATATTTTAACAAAAGTAAACTCACATCTCTTATATTTTTGATCGAGTTTAACAACTTTTCTCTTTTCAAATACATTATGTTCCTATCTTTCTTCTGCCTTTTTTTTGTCATTTCTCGTCGCTAGAGATAATGAATCATTTACTTGTTGCTTAATTATTTCACTCCATTCCAATTAAGCTTGTTTTGTTGTTTTAATTGATTCAGTTTGAGGCATAATCTCGAGAATCCACATCAATACTATGTACTGCAGCAAAAGCCATTGATAAAAATCAAGCTACCATATGCTGTCATTTTAGATCCAGTAGCACTACTTCACCAAATTGCAGTTGATTCAAACTCATAGATATCTTGCACCGTTGCACGGAAGATCAACTTGAAGCTGTAACAAAATTGTACCAATTCTGTACCCATTGGGAATTCAAATCCCACAATCATAAATGCCATAATTAAATGAAATTGCCAAAAAGAATTAGATTGAGACGAAAACTCTCAATCCAATTTTGTTATATGTATATGGAAAAAAATTTTGACTTTATAATTGTGGCTTCAAAAGAAAATAGATGTATAATCGTATGTCGTTGAATAAGACTGTATTACTACTTAAATATAATAATCTAATCTTATTTTGGTGTCTAAGTAATTGAGTTACTTTATTTTAAAAAAAAAACAGGAGTTTTAAACTTCAAAAAATTTCAAAGTAATATAGCTTAGGATGGTTGAATTGAAAAAATATAATGAAAAACTAATAAATTATTAGATATGTTAGGTGAAATTGTGATTCTAATTTAGTTTCACTTAAGCAAGTTAGTTATATATATATATATATCTTGCAAATATCGAACAAGGCCTGCCGAATTGGTTTTGATCATGTTAAATAATGGAGGAATGAACAAGAAGATGCCAGTTCAATCTGTTTAAGTCACTTTGGACGAATCGAGTGTCGTTGTAGTTCTTTGAGAACTTCGTTAAATTGATGTTTGTCTTTTTGGCTCAAACTATATAGTAAGTAAACCAGCCGGTGTACAGCCAAACCGAGGCACCTGGGTGTGTTGGGGGCTGCAAATTACTATACAATTGCGTATGGTGTTAATCATTCTTATCCCCACCACCACCTCAGTCTCAATACTTTGGCAGGTCTGTCTCATCGATTTCTCTTTCTATTTTCTTGGCCAATCCAATCCAAGCAAAAGGGTCTGCTTCTGATCCAATGCTGTCATGGCAGCAGAAGGCAGGAGTAGTTTTCATGAGATCGAAAGCCGTCGCGAAATGTCCTTTTCCAGGCGAAGTGAAGATGACAACAATGATATGGAATCGTCAGGCACGGCTGATGTCCATGACACTGGCTTGAAAATTGAGAGGGCTTCTGAGGCCTATAGGGGTCATGCAGAGGTTATGGACAGGCCTGGCAAGCTTGAAGTTTATGTTTGGTTTTTTTACGAATTTTGCTCTTATTTCATTCAGACTGTTCTTGTACCGATCTGTTTCGCGCTGCACCTTGGCGAGATCAAGGGAATGCCACCGGAGCCTGCCAGAGGATGGAACGTTAGCCCAAAGGGCTTGTCATGTCATACAAAGGAAGCTCGATTGTAGGACATTCTCTTCTCTACTACACATACTCAATGCATATATGCTGCTGCTGCCTACTCTTTTTTCAAAAAGATTAGAAATAAAGGCTAGACACTTATGATGATTTCATTTTTGGGACTTTTTTGAATAGCCAAATTCTATGTGGAAACAGGTGCATTAATTGTTATTAAACTCAATTCCATATCATTAAGAAATTGCCAAAATCGGCCGATTGTTTGCATGTATGCATATCAGATATGACATCTAGCAAAAGGCTTAACAATGTTTAAAATCAGCCAGTTCGGCTAAGTCACCAGTTTATTCACTCTGTTAACCATCATCCAACTAAGATTGTTGATTGATGAAGGTGATCCTTGCACTTGAATTGCAGGTATGTGTCTCTAACATACCGTTCCATACCGGTCAGCAACTCAAAGTTCTCTCCATTAGAGTGGACATCCTTTTCGTGGGGTATAGGCTTGTTCTTGGCGGCTCCTATACTGGGTTCAATATCCATTCACCTTGACCATGGCCAGAAACAAGCAATAATTGCTGGGGCTTCCATAGTTCTAGGAACTTTCTTTTGTTTTCCAACTGGATTCTTCAATGTCACGTGGATCTTCCCTCCCTACATTGCATTCATTATCACAGCCAGCATTATCGCTTCAGCATGCCATACCAGACATCTCGGTACAATGATTCGATGTTTCACCGGACCAAACGTTCAAAAAAGCCAGCTTCCCTTCCGACGCGCAGTCTCCAGTTGGCTCTCACTTTATTCCACTGCTGCTGGTAGCTTAGGGGCTGCCATTATATCAGCCTTCATATTTTATATGCTTCATTACAAAGAGAAAACTTTAAGTCTTTGGGTAGTCTCAATATTCAGTGGCATCATATGGATCCTTGGAATAGCCCACGTTGCTCTATATAAACCTGGACAATTCACTATGTCTCCTATTTCACCAGTAGCACATTTTCTCTCCATTTTTAAGTATCCACATGCTTGTGGAAACCTCATAGTTGCTTTCATTTCCTCATTTACGACAATGTGCATCTTCACTGGTATGCTCCTCTATGTTGTGGGCCAGTTATGCATCAAACCAGTCTTTGTACTCTATCTTTGGCTAGTTTACTTCATTTTCCCTCTGGTTTCTCTGCCACTGATGCAGCCATTGCAACAACTTATTAAGTCCAATGGGGTGAAAATGTACTTGCTTGGTTTCTACTTATCAACAGTCACATCTGGGTTTGGGTTCTACTTCCGGGGCAAGGTTTGGGAGAGGAAGCACATACTGATTTTTGCTGGATTACAAAGCATATCGGTTGGGCTGTTGCATGCTTTTGGAAGGGTCCTGATGCTAGATTGCTCCCCACATGGGAAAGAAGGTGCCTTTTCTGCATGGTTCACATGGGTTAAAGCATTTGGCACTTGTGCAGGCTTTGCAGTTGCATCAGCAATCCCGGAAAGTCCCAGCACCTCTTTCGCAATTTCATTCTGCACTGCCATTGCTGGTGGCCTAATCTTGATTTACAGCAACATCAGTGATTCTGGAGGAGCTGCTGCTGCTGGGAATGTGATTGAACACTACAGAGGAGTGCCTGGCTCACCTGTACAAGGCTTGGATAGTATGGTCAAATCATCAAAGGAAGACTTGACACAAACACTAGGCTAAAGCGAGCAAAAACCAAAGTTCCACTCAACTTTTCTTGCATCAATTTGTGTAATTCTGCAAAATAATTACTGGGGGCCGGCCAATTCGCATAATTTCATCCCCCAACGTTGGCTTGAAATTGTATTAAAATTATGATGTAGCCTAGGCACTGCATAGGATGTGTACTCTCCTAACTCGTAAACAGATTGTTAGTGTTTTATTATTGTATTTGATGGAAGATTCTTTTAGATGAATAATGATTCTTTGGATTCACCAAAATCTTGGATCATTTCCAGTTTCCAAAGTTGACACTGGGAATTTTCCCACCTTTTTTTTTCTCTTTGTGAATATGCCCATTTCGATAATCTTACAGAAGGCCGTCTAAGCGGCATACCATGAAAGTCCTAAATTTGTCTTATTGAAAGAGTTTATTCAAAAAAAAAAAAAAAAAAGCCTTGCTTTTTTTTTTTGTTGCAAACCAAATCGTTTTTTTTTTTTTCTGCATCATGAATTTTATTTGATCATAAGTTACGCAGTAATCCTCTCCTATGTCTTGCTAATCCAGTGATTTGATCCAGTTTAAACTAAGATCACAACCATAAGGTGTTGCCCCGAAAACTTCAAGATTTTTGTCTTTTCTTTTACATCACTAAAAACTACATTGAGTTAATATCTTATGATGTATTTTTGGTCGGATATTCGAGGAGTTCAGCAATTGTTCTTTTTTTTCAATCTTTATCCGAGATTCTTTTCGTATTATTTTTTCTACTCCAGAGAGTTAATTCGATCATTTCGCAATGACGAGAAGGTTTTTCGTGGTCTCTCAAATTTTGTGGTCCCGAAATTTTGTGGATCTTGGGTAGGGTCCTGTTACATTTTTATTTTTAAGAATTTATTGTATTTTTTTATTTTCAAAAATTTTCAATGAAAATGCCTTGCCTTAAAAAATGTTGACGCGGCCGATTAGTGAGTCGATTCAAATTCGAGATGATCAGAATCCAAATTAAGCCGGGCATGGGTCACTTTGTCTAAATTGTAAGCCAATTGGATAAACTTATTGACAACTTCCGAGAAAGTAGGTCACGTTGTCTAAAAAGTAGGCTAATTTACCCAAAAAAAAAAAAAAACAAAAACCACTTTGCAATAAAAAAGTTTGTCATATTGACAAAAAAAAGTAAGTCACTTTTTTAAATGGTAAACTTATTATTGTGAAATATTATTAGATAAATTATATAATTATTGTATTAATATATAAAATTAAATTGTATAGTAAAACTCGAAAAAGATATAGAAGGACGACGACACTAAGCAAAAATTATAAAGTTATACTTTAATATTTTATAAAATGTCAGAAATACCTGCGTACAGTAAAAATACAACACGGTTCAAAAGTTTACAAATTATACGGTCATTAAGACCTTTCACTGACTGGGTTCGAAATTCAAAAAGATACAATACTTTAACAATGATACAAATTGACACGTGACTAAACTTAACTAATCACAAAGAGTTATCTAAATTTAATCTGATCAAACGAAAATGCACATAACAGTACAAACTGCATCTAAGCGAACATGTGATGAAAATCGATAGAACATATCAAACACTAATTTTCCACCAAACTAAACTACAACCCACATAATAGTAATAACAATACACCAAACACAAAAATGCACAATAAAAATCTTCCCAAAAGGCAACAAAAGACCCAACAACAGTGACAATTCACTGGAATAGGGGGTTGACGGCGACACGCCAAAAAGAGTCGATGGTAGATCAGAGGAAGGCGGTTGCAACTGGGATATGGACGACAATTGTAGAAGAAAGGGCGGTGTAGGTAACAACACCAGCAAAAGACCTATCGGCAGAGGCGATGCTATCTTTATTACCGACAAAATTCGACCAAATGATTACGTCAGCGACCATAAAATGGCACCGATAGCAAGAACATAGTTGGAATCGATGATATCGGTAGTCGGTACGAAGGCTCTGGCAGTTGAGATGGCAGCTCCGGCAGTGGACACGACAACTCTAACGGCAGAAAAAGGGCAAAAACGATGGAATGAGAGGTAGTACGTTGACAGCCGTGAATCTAATGTTGGGAAGACTTTGAATGGCTTTATTTGAGCTAGACCTGAGAAAAAAAGATAGAAAACTAGCAACCACCATAACAGAAGAAGAGAGGTGGAAAAGGAGAGGGTGGGGGAAAGAAATGGAGAGGGAATGGAGAAGAAGATAGGAAGGCTTGCTTGAAATGGTTGGCCGGCGATGGTGGCAAGCCAGTAAGGGGTGGTAAGATTAACTATGTTGATAGGTTGAGAGAATTTAGAGAGAGAATACTTTCAAAATAAGTTGAGAGAATTCACTACTTATGATTAGACATCTAACAATTAACCTCTTCTTTTCTTTCTTCTTCCTTCATTTCTCTTTGCTCTTTAACAATCTCCCATAATCTCTCGACTTTTAGCCTTTAAATCAAACAAATTAAATGTCAAAGTGAAATCATTAATCTCAAAAAATAATTAGGAACGTATAGCAAACACAAAAAAATGGTTGCACCAAAAACCACAAACCCCATTACCTCGAAAAGCAAACACAACCAAAATCTAAACAGGCCGACTAGAAACCACTAAGCCCATTTACAGGCCGTGGTGTCAACCCAATCGAAGCAGTACCAAAACCAGACCTAAAAATACACTCCTTTTCGTCTCTGTAAAATTCCAATCAAAGTGCCACTGCCAAAGCGCAAACGCCAATTAATTTGGCAGAGAAATGCAGAGATTGTGCAGCAAGCTGCGCCCTCTGGCAGCGCTATCAACCCAACCGCTCCACTCTTCTTGTCGCCTCCTTCACTGCTCACCACAGTTGCCCCCTCATCAGCCTCTCCGTTCGGTTTTCTTCGGTGAAAAGTCGAGCCTTTGCGCCCAGCTTTTCAACTCTTCTTCTTCTTCGTCTTCTTCATTTGCTTGTCGCTTCGCTCTGCACCCTTTACCTGTAAGCTTTCTGGGTTCATTTGTTTTCGGGAATTCTCCTTATGGGTTCTTTTTTGTTTGCTCTATCATTGTTTCCTGTGTGACTAGGGAGGAAATTTCACAAAGAACTCTGCTTTGTAGATGAAAACTTTGTTATTGCTCATCAGTGCCAATTATAATTTTTGATCCATTATCATTGAAAAGAGATCCAAAAGCATAATTTTTTTATCGGAGTGGAGAGATGAGTGTGGTTTATGCTTGATGGGACTGTGAGATTTTTTTATATTGATTTCATATGTAAATACTCAGATTTTCATGTTGTTGGGCTTTTCTTTTACGTAGTTTGTACTCTTGATTGAATTAGTTGCTTCACGTCCGTCACGTTTCATCAAGGGAGCGGCGGAAGAAAAGGAAGCCTATGACTCCCATTACGTCCAAAGTGAAGAAAACTAAAATGAAGTCCTATTCGTAGGTTTAATCTATTTTAGCATTTCCAATGTATGTCTTTGAGAAGACCTGTAATTGTGGTTGACTAACTTGGTCGAATTTGCACTGTTCAGGTCCTACAAGTCCAGATTTCGAACTATGAATGATGGGACTATCCGCCGCTGGAGGGAGGGGAAGAATCATAATGCTCACGAGAAGGCATGTTTTTCTATCATCAGCTCTATGTTTTGCCAAGCTTATGCATTCAGATTTGAGACTTTAGGCTATTTGATATTTCTAGTTTGAGTTAGACTTTCAGTGTATATCCCTGCCTTATGCTGAATAAGTTGACTTCCAAATGGTGTGTCAAGAAAAGGAAAATGCAAATTCATAATTTTTCTGTGTGTCTAATACACAGGTTCGTCAAGTGTATACATTGTTTTTGATGCCCATGGCTACTTAGCTACTATTAACATGTCAGCCAATGTTTCTTACGTTACATATTAACTTCTTGTGTTTTGACTTGAGAACCAAGAGCAAGCATTACTTTAACTTGTAGAACTGCAATTTTAAATTCTTATGCGGGCAGCGAAGATTTAGAATCTTTTGCCCTTTTATTCTTCATTCTATTTTTTGGATTCTTCTACAATGTAGTAGAGTCGTATTCATTTCAGTTGATTTCAGTTGGACCATTAATGGATATAAAACACTATAGTGTGTTCATTTAAGGACCAGAATGCTACTGATCAATATGATTCTGTCAGTAGGATACATGTGTTGGCTAATTATCCATCTTGCCAAAAATTCAAAGACATCTATATGTCTTTCTTTCTTGAATTCATTGTACTCCTTTTCGTTTTTTCCCCACATCATTGGCTCATATGATTGGAAAATGCCTTCTCTCGGTAAGTGTTGAAAATGATTTTCGCCCTTTAATTGAGGTCTCTTTTAGAAATCAAGGGTTGCCTAGTCACTTACTCCAATTAAAATTGAGATTCGATCCACACAAGTCTAGAAGCATGTTGATCGATGTAAAAGAGAATGCTGCAGAATACTCATGTACTGGGACTCCTATGCTTGGAATTTAAGGCCGTTTGGTAATAAACCTGGAAAGCAGCTAACTTTATTGGGTCCAAAATCGAATTACAAGTTGAGACTTAAGTGCTCACCGTAGGTTTTTTGTAAATATTATGTTCTACTGTGGATAAGTTATTGATATAACAACCCTGAATTTCTTGGTCAAATGGTAGACAATTTTGGTCATGCGTTAGAGGGTTCTAGGCACAGGGGCCTTGTTATGTACCATTATATTTTAGTGGAGAAGATAAGTTGGAGAGGGATTGGGAGGAGCAGCGGGCAGTCTTAGAGGACTTAAGGGTTAAGGAATGTGAGGGAACAATGTTGGGAGATATTTCAGGTATGAAGAGGTTAGATAAGTATAAAGTGTAGTCTAATTAACTGTTTTCAAAAAAGAACTGCTCTCAATTGCCAAACTATATCAAATGATAGGGTTACATGGATACTGCCATGTCTCTAGGAGGACATAATTCATTTATGAGCCTACAATGGAGGCTAAACCGCTAAGGGTTACACTAAGCCTAACAGGATCCACTTTGAGCGAAGTCTCTAGATTATCCTGTAGAACTAGAAGTAGGCCCATAAGCTTCTATCTAATAATTCAGACAATTAATAGTCCGACGTTGTCATGCCTGCTTTCTCCAATTACCTTTGCTTTCAGATGTGATTAGTGTCATGGAGATTCTTGCAATCGTACTCCTGCATTTCATTCTTTTCATTTGCACATCGTTATGTCAACTTCAAAATTGAGAACTTGTGCTGTATTTATAACATGCACACTAGGTTTGGTGATGTCTGGGTAATGGAAAGAAAAGGTTAGTAGATGGAATTCAAATGCAGAAACATTATCTGTATGATTATGTGAAATTGAACAACAAAATGCTGTCAAATATGAGTGAAGTTAATTGCCAAATGTCTCTCCCATTTTCATATTGAGCCCTGCTTCACATCAACAGAAAGAATACATCTCAGGTTGAATCTTTTCCCCACAGAATGCGGTTTAATTTGCATAAGCAATGGAGAATTTTTGACCTGCCCTTGGCAAGCAATTTAACAAGACCTAGAGTAAAATTTTATGCCAAAGTAATAGCCAATGACGTTGAAGTAATTGCATTCACGGTCACAGTATATTAATAAGCCAATCAACTTTTAACTCTGATTTCACAGAAAATATCTATTGAGCATAGTTCATTTCACTTGTAAATTAACGGAAAATTTTGTTTTGCAGTCAAAGAAGGCAAGACGTAGACTTAGACGGCCGTCTACTGTCCCTGCAGCCTATGCCAAAGTCATGAAAAAGCTCAATTTCTGTGGTTGAAGCTGTTGTGCTTGCGTACTAGTCGGTGGAAAAAGAGAGGACAGTGTTCATGATCCAGAACATGATTATTGTCGCATCAGTTGAAACTTGTTTTTACCCTGTGGGCGGCTAAAGAAACTGATGCTAATCGAATATTTTGGATTTTGGCAACTGCTGTAGGATCAATTGATGGCTAATAATAGCTCTTTTCTGCTCATATTTCCATTCAATCTGATCTCCAGGTGGTGTTTCATGTTAGTCATTTTATCTAGTTTTTCTGTTAGCACATACAGATTTGGATATTTGGGTCATGAAAAATGTATTGAATTGGAAAAAAAAAAAAAGAAGAAGAAAACAAATAAACCGTTTAACCAGCTATGTCTTCCACGTGTCACAAATTGCGTAGCTGCGTAGTGGTGTTTATGTTCAAAATTCTGACTCCGATAGTTTACCTATTCATTTGGTCCTATGTTGGAGGAATACCATGTTCTTCTTGAACCAAAGTGGTGAGACAATGCGTCCAAGAGGAGGAAAGAGTTTTATGTTAAGGTTACTTCTGGAATGATTTCTAAGACGGCACAAAAATAACCGTTCTCCTGCAAAATGAAAATGTATTCTTTCTCTGGTCTTTGATAAATTTAGTGACAAATTGAAGAAGGAATGAAATTCTTGTTTTTCATTCCGTTTTTTTAATGTGCCCATTAGAGATCTTGGAATATAGGATTAGGCGGTTTTGAAACATATTTTACATCTATATTGTTAATGACAGTTTCTCTAAAATAATTCCAATCGTACTTAATCCATTAACCGGCTTAAATCATCTAAAACGACATGACAATTGTTGATTGGTTGTTGGCTGTTTGAGGGAGTATGGGGACTAGCAAAATTAGTGAGCATGACAACAAAGGATGGTCTTTCCTGCATTGTAATAATAACGGTAGATGTCGTTTGAAAATTGAAGGGTTTGATTGCACAGTAGGTGATGCTTGAGGTGGTTCGGCCCGTTTGTTTCATGGAAACCTGCAACCAAATGATGAGCAACTAGTTACTTTGATCCCCATTTCAGAAGCTATTTTATGGACTCTGAACGTTATGGGAACTTAATGGTGTGTTTGTTCATTTTCTTAAGTTTTCTCACTAAATTGATGATAAGGCTTTCCGGTAGTCTCTATGGGAAAACGTTCTTTAATTTTCTCGCAGGTTTTCTTCTTCACAACTCTCCTAACAAAATAACTTTTCTTAAACACTTTCTTTTTAGTGGTTTTCTTTTTCATGTCTTTCTCTTAAAACAAACCGATGGTAAGTGCCAGAAAAGATACTAAAGTTCATGTCTCTAATTTTCAAGATGGGAAAATCATTATCGGATACAAATTTTACAGATTCATTTGACACAATAAATTTTACGATACAAACAAAATATTTTTATACTACCGGATAATATTTTATACATTATAAATGAATTTTATAGTGATATATTAGATATTAAGATAAGATCTCTTTATACTATATAAAATGTTATATGTTTAGTATAAAATGTTTTGCCTGTATCAGACAACTTTTTTATATTCAGATGAATCAATAAAACTATATATTTGTATAGTCTAAGTTCTTTTTTTTTTGATCAAATAAAAAAAGATTTATTATAAGTATGTCGTCATTAAATTTTTATGACAGAGTTAAAATAAATGTTACTTGAATACCTCATTTAATAACCTCTATAAGAGCTGACCTACTACCCGAATACTAATGGGTCTGAGTGTGACTGCTCAAAGTTTGTCACGGTGATTACTAAATCTATAACCAAAGGCGCGCAACGTCAGTCATTGCAGAATGGGAAGATGTCTAGCGCCACACACTACTAATGTGATTTGAACTCAGGTCACAAATAAGAAAAATACGTCAAATTACCATCAAATTACAATATTATTTTTGTGTATATCTACCTTAAGTGCCAGTTCTAAGAAGGGGCACGAGGCAAAAAGTTTAATTGACTTCCATTACTTAGCATAAATCTAACATAACTATTAATTTCAAAAAAAAAAACCCCAAAAAGGGGCGAATTGGATTGTTAAGAACATGTGCCAACGGTTCTTTTAGAGTGAACAAATACATATAAAAACAGTATGAAAGACAAGAGTGGTGTGCATGTAAATCGTGTGCAAGAGAATATGATCAACCACCAAATAAATAACCAAGATACGTCGTGTGTATATGTGAGCAACAATAACAAGAACTAAGGAAAAAAGAAGGGAGACACTATGGGAACTTACGCTCCTTTCCTCAAAATCACCACCTTGAGAGTTTTAATCCACTATTGTACTGCTCAAACCGAGATTAGAATAATCACAATAATACGATGATTACCTAACTACCCTTACACGATCACACAATACTTTCAAGCTCTCAAGCTCTCGTTCTATGCACTTGGCTCTTACCGTTCTCTCTTTCATTTTGAGCAACTCTTACTCTAATACAAAGGATTCTATCCTTTTCTGTTCTCGATTTTAGCTCATGCTACGTAGATCACTTTTTATAGTATACAAACGGACACATGGTCTCTTAGTTTTATCGGAGTAAATAAAATAAAAATATAAGTAATTGAAAAAAAAAACACTAAGTAGTTTGTTTACATTTAACTTTATTTATTTGCGTGACAAAATGGAATGTGATTATTTATATTTTTTATTACTATTATATTGCTCTTTAGTTTTTAGTATTCTTATATGACTTTTCTCTTTAGAAAAAAAGGTTTAGGGCATAACTATTAGATCAAACTTGATCATCGACCCAACCAAGTAGATGAGTCATCAGGTCACTAGTTCAATATTGAGTCACTGATTGAACCGCATATTTAAAATAATAATAAGAATAAATAATAAATACATAAAAAATGTTCTTTATCTAACAAATGTAGTTAGAATCTACAAACAAATATAAAATTTTACTTGCAAAATATTTGTGAAAATTAGACAAAAATGGAAAATAAATTATTTTATTTTATAATATAAAATTATTGTATTCAAAATATATATTACCTAGAAAAAATATTATATATATAAGGAGACAAAAAGATGGTGGTACTTTTCATAACTATTAAAAAATCACTTGTAATGCTCCTTCTATCAGTTGGGCCAGTCAGAAGAGTTTAAAACGGCAACGGAACAAGTGGTAAACAATGATCAAAGTAAAAGAATAGAGCAATTTTTAGTCTAGAACAAAACCCAGATGCATTTATATGGTCGGGTGGTTGTCTAGTTTAAATAAGATTGTCAAGTTTAACTAGGTTTTAACTAAGTCGAATACTTTTTATTCTAATTATATGACTTAACCTGATTTGATGTTCGGGCTATCGAGTTTTCAATTGGATCGATTGAATTAGGCCAAGTTTGATAATACTAATTTAGGGTTATCTGACATTGCCATTTGACTTTAAATAGACAAGAAAAATAGACAACGCACCAAGCCAACCGGGTATGTAAATTTCTGGAGGACAGGACTAGAAAATGGCATCAAGTGCCAATATAAAGTGATTTACCTTTTCATTTGATTTCCTTCCCTCCTTCATGTGAAATTCAAAATTCAAATTTTTATTAATATTGCATTCGAAACTTTCCTAGACACTGTTCACAATTTTTCGCTCTACATCTTAGCTCGGTACATTTACCGAATACACTAAATTTTTCTTGGGTAAAAATAGAAAAAGAAATGTAAGAGTTGTATCATTTAGTTTGGTCAATAATATTGCATTGTTCATACAATAAACTTTACGGTGTCTAACAAAATCCTCAGCCTCTTTCAAAGGACAAAACTGTACAAAGATTCAAATTAAAAAAAAAAAATATTTTCAATCTCTCGTTACGGTTGCATGCATTTTTTTCCTTGCTCGATAATATTGTTGTCAGAATTAGACTAAACCGATAAGTTTGATTGATTAAAATAGGAATCTATCAAATTTTCAATTCAGCTTATGGTTAGTTTTCAGTATTGAATTAAAATAGTCAAAAATTAATTAAATCGGTCAAAATCTGTTAAAAGTAAAAAAATATCAACTTAGTCTGATGGTTAAACCATACTCATAAATATTATAAATTATAATTTAATACTAAATTTTTTTAAAATACAATTAATTTTTAAATTTAATCTAAATTTTTAATCGAGTCAAAAATTTGAACTAAACTTTAAATTTAGTCATTAAAATTAAAAATTATTATCCAATCAATTATTTCTATATTTTTTGTTAAAAACATTTGAATTTAATTATTAAAAATTATTTTTTTGATAATATATCATATGTAATAATTATTTTTCAATTATTTTCATAAATATATATTTATTATTAAATATTAATTTCACTAATTTAAAAATTAATTAAATTAATTAAACTAATTAAATTATAAATAATTAATTTTTTTTTAGTTGAATGATCAGTTGACTTGAAGAACATTACTCAATGTATCATTTTATCTCGTTGCTAACATGGCCTGCCAAAAAGTTTGGTCAGCATCAAGTACAGCTGTACAGGTAGATCATCTACGTCCGACACCTCCGTCCACAAGGCCCCTCCCCGCTTACAAAGTCCTATAAAGTATAAACAATTTTAAATTACATTTGTTTCTTGCATTGGTTTTTATTTTTTATTTTTTATTTTTCTCTTTTTAAGATTATAAAGTAGGATATGTTCATAACAGTATATTTTTAAATTTTCACTTTACCTTGCATTTAATAAAAGATCTTTTAGTTAGTAATAAACTAGTTTATCTATTTTTTCTTCATAGTTTTATTAAATTTATTTTTTTAAAAATTAAATTTTAAATATACTTAATATTATTTTAAATTTACTTAATATTATTATAAAATTAATTTATTTTATAATTTTTTTTTTTGATTATTTATAATTATTGTGATTATTTTTTATATTCTCATAACTTTTTTCTTTATTTTTATTTAAATATTATTACTTAAATATTATTTCTTAATATTTCCTTAAATAAACAAGAGTACAAGATAAAGCTTCTGTATGCAGACCTGATCCTCCTGCTACATCACCATTCATCATCTGCACTTTTAGTTCCTGACCCCACTGAAAAGAAAAGGTCTCAGCGATCACGTTTGCACATCTTTCTATGTGTGATGTGTCTTTTTAACTATTTACTTTCCTATTTATTATTATTATTATTATTCATTATTCATTATTCATTATTTAATGTTTTCTGTTTGAGATAACTCTCTCGTTTATTTTATTTCTGAAATGATTTTTCATTTCTGAGATGACAAAGCAGTGCTGCCATATGCACTCTCTGTCAAAGAGAACCATACTGCTATTCTAAGTACAAGATCCCTGTGTTCCGGTGGGGTCTTTTTTTTTTAATGAGATAAATTGAATAAAGATAATTTTAATATAAAAATTAATTTTAATTTATAAATATTATAATTAATATATTATAAATGTTTGTTTTTTTTTAAAAATACAATAGTACAAGATCACTTTATTCAATTCGTGACATTAATATTAGTGAATTTTCAAGAAAAAGAATTGGTAGAGAAAGAATTGATTTTAAATTTGCGTTTGGATTTAATTTTAAATACTCTAAAAATGGTTTCATTTACAACGTAACCACAATTTCTCAGAAGCCGAACCAAATAGTTTGCTTTTGAGAAGAAATTTAGAATTATCAAAGAGTCTAACCCTATGTTTGAGAGAAGAAAATCCCTGGAATGGGAGGGAAATGAGACAACATATTTTATTTGGGAGAGAAATGGAGAGAAAAAAAAGAGAAGTGGGATCCAGAGATACCATCATTGCCACCACAAGCTACTCCCCCCATTTTTGGGGGAAATAGCGTCGAAAGTGGGCTGGCATGCTGACAGCCGCCTTTTCGTTTTTTTTTTTTTAATTTAAATAAAAAATTATTTTTTTATCATTATTTTTTATTTTTTAATTTTTATTTATAAATAGTAAAATTAGTATTATAATATACATTATATTATTTTCTCTTACATTTCACCCATTTACAAAATAAAATAAGTTTAATTTTTTTTCTTTATATTATACTCTCCTAAATATCAAAAGAATAAGGTAAATAATTTTCTTCTAACGCTTGTTCTCCACACATTCATTTCTTTTATATTCTTTTTTTTTTTTTTTCCCAAACATGGGGTAAATGAATGTATTTGATTTTATCTTTTTTAACAAAATAAAAAAAGAAAGTTGAGGGGTTATTTTCCTATTTAACATATATTATATTTTCTTTCCCTTATTTTTTTGCTGTATACAAATAATAAATTTATTTTTTTATAATTTTTATAATTATTTTTTATTTTTTACCACTTTTTTTCTTATTACTTTTTTTCTTATCTCAAAACAAAATCTAAACACACTGTAATTTCTCACGAGATACAGAATCAGAGATAAACGCGTCTGGTGCCGCGGAATACTAAACAAAAATTTAAATCTAACATCGATGTTAACAAAAATTTAAATCCAGCATCAAAGCCACATCTTGTGGCTGGACTTACTGCGTCGGACTTCTGGCGTTTTAGTCGGAGTTCAACGTCCATCAATACAAGTGTTAACTGCATCGAAATTATCCAAATTATTTACGCACTTTCTAAATACTAATACAATTTTATTTTTTGGCCGATTGTAAAACACTATTTTCACTTTTCCTTTTCAAGAAACTAGCAACACAAATTTGACCACTGCATCACCAAGCGTGCGTCTCCCTCCGAAAAAAAAAAGAAAAATACAACCGATAATAGTGTAGATGATAAAAATCTGTTATTATTTAATTAAAAATTTTAAATTTAAATTATAAGAATGCAGTTGCGTTAAATTTGTACTAAGAAATTTTTGTCATCTTTCAAAATTTTACTCTAATTAATTTAAATAAATCAGTTAATCTAATAAATTGAATATTAGACAGTTTTAAATAAAAAAAAATAAAAACGAAATTCACTTTTAAGTTGTCGAAATGCATGAAACAGAAGATTGTACTTTGTCTTTGGCTGTTGAAAAGTGAAAACACACACAGAGACGCCAAGCACAATGCTCTGCTGGAAAAACTAAAGATCCAAAGCAAAGCAGAGCAAAGGGGCCGATATTTTCTTCGGCAATGACGAAGGCGAAGAAGTCTAAATCGGAGTCCAAAGCTTTGGTTCTCAGCTTGGTAGATAGCAGCAGCAGCAGCAGCATCATCAATGTGGGACAGCTGGTGGTGGCTCAGAACTCGTTGACGACATTGAGACGATCCCCAAGATTCAGTCCATCACCTTCCCAAACCCACAATGTGGGTCCCCACGACTCCAAATCCCGGCGGCCGAAACGGGGTCGGGATTTGAGGACCTGCTGCCTTCGGCGGTCCCCGAGATTCAACCCGAGTTCGGAGAGTGGGAGATTTGACCAGGATTCGATTGTGGCGTGCCAATTCCTCGAAGGAAGGTCGCGGAGGAGGCTCGGAAATGGACATGCAAGCGTAGAGGAGAAGAAGAAGAAGAATGCTTTGAGTAATAAGGTGGCGCGTGGTAAATTCCTGATGGAATCTCCATCGTCGAAGTTGGTGCGTTGCCTAATCTTTCCCATTTTTTGTCTTTTTTTTTCTTGGAATTTAGGATGGTAATAAAATTTGATAATTTCGAAATGAAAAGAAAGTAGGAGACACATTTTGAGTAAGTCTGATCCTGTCTGGGTCAATTATTAGCTTATGGAAGAGTGTTTGTAGCAAAAAAGTTAAAAAGATTAGATTTTTTCAAGTGGGTAGGAAAAAAAATGGCGATTTTAATGGAAGAGTCAGCTTTTTGCCTTGACGATTTGCGGAAGATAGGACATTAACGTCAAAATCTTTCTATTAGAAAAACGAGATGAATACTGACTGAATTTTTAGCTGCAAATCTGTATTCTAATTCGAGAGAGTTCTTTCTTCCAACCGATTAGCTATTACTTGTCAGCCAAATAATAAGAAGAAGACATTATTTTGTTTTGCAGAAAAGTCAAAGGCACAAGGGACGAAGCATGGCTTTGGAGTAAGAAATAATGATTATTTTCCTTGGTTTTGATTAATTTTAGTGTCTCCTCCAGGCCCCTTAATGCTAATTCATATTTCTTAGGTTGTACTGCAAAGAAGAAGAACAAACCAAAACTTGCTTCAATGAGAACTACTTGAGGAGATCGCCTAGACTGTCCTCACATGAATTTGGAAAGCTAAGTAATTCAGTGAAAGCTGCGTTTCAAGCCAACTCATCTTCAGTAAATAGTAGCTTGTCACTGTCATTGGCAGCATCTTATTGCAAACAAAGTGTGCCAGCAGAAATTGAAACTAAACAATTATCTTTGACTTGGCTTGGACATGACGACAATAAAACTTTGCCCAACTCATGCTATATCTCAACCGTCTCTAGTATAAAGCAGCAGAGGAGAAGGTCTCCAAGGTTCACTTTGGAAACTCAAAATGTTGCTGATAACAAGTCTTTAATCCCAGTTGTTGAGCAATCACAGGTTTCTCCAAGACATGTCTCATTATCGAATGGCACTTGGAAAACAGAGATAGATATTTATTCTAGTGAATCATTTGATTTTTTAGATGGACGGCCTTCCAAGAGGACTAAGGCCCATCTGGAAAATTATGATTTAGAAATAGTGGATAAAAAATTCTTAAGGCAAGCTGCTAAAATAATGAACTCTGCTTCTGGGGCTGTAAGTGATAAAGTAAACTGTGCCTCCATTGAGTTGCCTAAGTCTACTAACAAGAAGTCTTTAACGAAGTCAGCGAGACAATGCTTCTTTGAAAAGATTAATCTATTGTCTTTAAAGGAGAAACAGAATATGCATAGTGCTTTGCTGATTGGAGAGCCCGTTCCAAGTGATGAGGCTCAAGAAAGGTGGCGTTGGCGGTATGATTACAAGGTGACTGATTATTTGCTCATACATTTCTCTATTTTGTGTCATTTGATATCTAATATGTGGTTAGTAATCATTTTTGATTTTATTTTATTTAATGGTTTGATGAATACTAGTTTACTTCTATTAGAATATCAAATTCAGTGGCCAGCTTAGAGCATTTTTTTTGTGGATATTGCCATTTTATTACATTTAGCTCTAAGGTTGTTTGCTGATTCACTGGATGTTATGCTCTTCTCCTTGGCAGACAGATTTCCACCCTTCCTGTTTGTTTATATAAAAAGCTGAATTATAGCAGTTTGTCAAAGCTTAGGCAGCAGTTGACATTTGGATCTCATCTATTATATTGTTACAGGGACCTAAATTTATGGTGTTTTCTGCTATCACCTTTGTTTATAACATTGTATTTTTCAAGCCTAACAACAATATCCAATAGGTCAAGTTCAAATTTTTTGTGCGAAAAGGTTGCTATATCTAATAGTTCCAAGTGGCCAATTTTAGAGGATATTTGGTGGCCAATATCAGAGAGGGTGTTTTCATGAAACAATTCTTTGCTTGCTTACCTTTGTTCCCAAATTATCCAATAATCGGCTATATGCCAAAGTAAATGCTCCTTTGGAGCCTTAGCCAATGCTTTCTGCTTTTAAGAAGATCCCTCAACACAACTTGCCTTGAATATATATATATATATATATCAACCATATGCCTCATACCATATTGGCTGCTTTACTCTCCACGCAAAGGAAGCATCCCTAGGAAAAGTGTTTCCAGATTGCACATACATGAGAAGAAAATATGCACGTGCTTTTCTTTTCATAGATGATCACATGGAATTGACACAAAAATGACATGGGAAAATGCAAATGAAGAGGTAATGGTTGTTTGAGTTAGAGTTGTTTCCAAGAAAATGTGGTCGATTATGCAAACACTTTTGTGCAATTTTGGCTTGATGAAGAAGCTAGAAGAAGGACGTTTATTAATTAGGATAGTTTCCTTTGTTTTTCTATCCTGTCCCATGCCATGTATATTTAAGTAACATCCCTAGTTATTTGTTGGGCATTGATGTGTACTTGAAGAATGCCAGCAAACAAGAGTAGCAATGGATTTATGAGGCATACTTCGATTTTTTAACATTTTCTGGAAACTATCAGAGGATGGAATAAGGACATTGTAGAGTTGCAAAGACGTACATAAATTCTTCAAGCCATGGAGAAAGTCAAAAATTCCAATAAAGGATTTGAACGCAAGTGTAATCAATTTTCTCGGGGACACTGAGCCTATTTCTGAATTTACAAGTGCTTTTTTGGGTGGCTTGTAATATGCATATGTTTGACTGAACATGCTTAAATGGTTTTTCCCCATCGTTTGTGACTGAACTTGCTTAAATGCTTTTGTGCTGATGTGCTTTTAATCTATTTAAAGATCTTAACTTATGCTAGACACTTGCTCATATAAATGCTGATGATGGACGTTTGGAGTTTGCAGAGTCAAAGATCTAGTTGTCCAAGGGCCGCATTAAGGTAGTCTGTATTCACGAGCTTACATTTTGTATTTAATTTTTGTTCCTTCCTCTCCCTTTATGTACTTCAACTATTTTCTTACCTTTTACAGTTCTTTGCTTGCACCATTGTAGTGATGATGAGGATGATGAAGACAAAATAGTTTGGAATGTGGCATGCCATTATACTCAAGCTGAAATTGATGGGTCTATACTTAATCTCGGAGATTGTGCATATGTGAAGGTAAATATGCCTGATTAGTTTTTTTTTTTTTTTTTTAATTCTTTTTCAATAATTCTGATGTTACTTTCTCACTTTAGATTGCACCTTTTTTTTTCTTTAGGGTACATCAGAAAAATACAATTTTTTTCTTTGACATTTGTGATTTGTATCTATTTCAAATTAGAAGGAGAATCTGGATCGTATGATGATATTAACTATTTTGTGAACAAGGGAACCCTATTGTCTGCTTCACATATATCTCATTGTTTTAATTGAAATTAATGGAGAAAATACCTGCTTGCTAAACCCCATTTGTAAGTTTGCTGATTCTAAATGTCTTAGCTTGCTTGTTTGGACAAACAATGGCACAAATTGCCATCACAGTGAAGATTTTATTCATTCCTTGCCCTACACATGTTCAGACTTTATTCTCCAATCACACGAATTGCATAAAAAAATAATTTTTTGGCAGGATCAGGTAGAATCGCATGGAGGATCCTAGGATCAGATTAATTGTTTAGGATTGTATCAGTGTCTTAAATTTGTAAGCTTCAAAATTTTTCCTTATTTTTGTTGAAAAATATTTTGAAGTTAGTAATTAATTAGCAATATCTCATTTATTATCATTTGGTCTCATTAAAATTCATTTATAATTTTGTTTTGGTCAATTATATCAAATTGTCAGTAAAAGTACTTAATAATATTATATTAAAAAGGAGTCTAATACAAAAAAAAAAAATGAGAATAGTACATTCTAGTGTATCCAAACATAAAATATTATTCAAATACACATGACGAAATATAATGTTTAGGAATGACTAAATTTCGATTGAAACTTTTACTCTTCATCCTACTCTTTTTCGATTTTTTGATCAATCATAGTTGTGAAAAAGTGACAGTTATATGTTCTTAATTCTTGAACTGATGCATTGTACATGTTTAACGCTTGTTTATTGTGTTAAATACAATTTTTTACTTAATTTTTTTAATTGTATATTTTCTTTTTCGTTTTAAGTAAAATCTTACGATTCTTGATCCAATTCTACAATCCGAACTTGCCATATCAGTCCTAGGCAGGATCTCAATTTTAATATCTCAATTTTAATAACCTTGCAGAGGATGATACCAATTCTTGATGTGCCTTGCTGAGCATATGTTGTACGTGTAGCAACTTATGCTGCTTGAACATTTCCAACTAAGAAACAGCATGGGGCATGGGGAAATGTTCAATGTTGTACGAAAAGGATCAAGTTAGAAAGTAGCGACCAGTAGCACTGGAAATTCTGCTTGACTACTATCTGGCAAATTTTTTCTCTATCTTTAATTATGGGATGAAATTAGCTTGCGGAATAAAAATGACAATTGCACATGGTTGATTGCCTGGATATGCTGGTAAATCAGCATTGATAAAGCAAGACAGCAAGGAAGATGACCATGTGAACTCGAAGAACAAATCAGGATTTATATTTAAGTTGTTCAAAACATGCTGTCTAATCAGATGAGATTCATGCATGAATGAAATGCTTATCAATAGTTACCTAGGACTTTGGGTGTTTGGAATGTTGCAATCGAGCATTGATCTATGATCGTGAACCAACTATGCAAAATGGGCTTTCAAATGACTTTAGGGTAATGTCTCATGCAAAAGAAGAGAGTTCCTACCTTTTCCCTATCCCTCTTTTCCTGTTGCTCAGTAAGCTTTTCTTGTCAAATGAACAAGTTCTACATTCATTAAAGTGCTGGTTCTCATAGACCACTGGGTTGATCAATCTGATATTGTTTGCAGCCTTTGGCATTCAGCTATATCCACGTTATAATTAGTGCATGAATTCACATAACAAGTGGCCTTAATATTTAGCAGCTTATTTGTTTGCTAAATCTGAAACAGTAAGAAAAGTAATTTGCCATTCAAGGTGCCTGTCAATTCAATTCCCATTATGCTCTTCCATGATCTAGCCTGTGCATGACACTGGAAGTTTGTACTACCTATGCTATTAGTTCCGAACAGAAGAGAGTGGAAAGTCATGTTGAGTAATGAAAAGCTCTCATTATAGTGAATTTTGCAGGGTGAAGGAGAGCAAAAACATGTTGGTAGAATCGTGGAGTTCTTCAAGACAACAGATGGAGAAGATTATTGTAGGATCCAATGGTTTTACAGAGCTGAAGATACGGTAAGTACATGTGTTTGGTGAATGCTAGGTCAACTAATGTAGTTTACTTGGTACCTGTTGCTATTCGTATGCAGTCTGAACTATTGAATTGGATTGATTCATCGATAAGCTATTGAACATGAAGAAAGATTTATGTGTGGCCGTGAAATGTGAGTGAATTAATTAAATCATAAGCAAAAATGATGGAGTTGCTTAGTAGACATATCCAGTAGAATTAAAGTTAGTGTTTTTTTTGGAGGGCAAGCTTCAGTAATGAAGGGGTGTAGTCCTTTTGTTGATGTTTATTGGTTATGGGAATTTCTTTCCTTAGATTAAAGGAAAAACTTTGATTGGCAGCTGGCTATCATTTTTTTTTTTTTTTTGGTTGGAGGTGCTTGACTTTCCTATGATGTTAAATACAAGGCCACTACCCTTGCTCTTGACTGTTTTCTGTAATGGTAGTTGTACTTGGAAAACTTTTGTGCTTAATTTGATTGTGAGGAGTCTTCAGGTTTGCCTCATATATTTTCTTTGTCAGCAACTTGATTAAAAATCACATTTGAATTTTGAAATTCCTTCTATTATGTAAGATGTGCAATCACCAATCCATGACCCTGCAACCATTATTTGTGACCTTTGTTATTCTCAGTTAGGGTTCTTCAATTAATACACAGTGCAAGCCAGAAGGAGAAGAGGCATTTTATATTTCATTCCCTTTCATTTACACTCTCTCTCCCTCCTCCCTCCTCTGTTTCTCTCTCTCTCTCTCTCTCTCTCACACACACACACACACACACACACACACACACACACACACTCACACTTAAGCCAAATATGCAATAATGGCAAATGCTATCTGCTTTGCCTATCCATGTAGTTTTTTTTTTTCCTTTTCAGCTTTTGCACTTTCTGCACGTATAATGTGCAAGGCAATGGCAATGCTGATACTTGTGCTTCAATATAAATTTAGGTGAAATAGTAAGCTTTGTATGAGGATAAGTAGATTGAAAGCCACTCTCTATTATGAACAGGAATTGCATCTATAGAGGTGCCTTTGCATTGGTGACATTACCAATCAACATTTTGAAAGTTTTTGTTAGTATGTGTTTTGTTTCTTTCACATGTATCCTTGTAAGGAATTTATCATGATAAGTTCATATTCTATCATATGATATGAGCTGGTTCTTGGTTTTCTATTGGTTCACAATTTGAAACTGACAAATATGTTTTTCTTGCATTTGCTTCCTCAGATTATGAAAGATGAAGCTGCCTTTCATGACAAGGAGCGATTATTTTATTCCACTATAATGAATGATAATCCTATTGACTGCATTATTTCAAAAGCAACTGTTGTACAAACATCATCCAAGGTAAAGTTTATTCTCTGTTGTTGCCCTCTTCAATTGATTGTGTGGCTGATACTTGGTTCCGCAATTTGTATATGGTTTGAAGGCATCCCTTCTTTTTCCACCCTTGAGGTAATTGAATCATTTATTTTACTCCTTTAATATCTTGTTTCATGGTACAGATTGGTGCAAAGTCACGTTCAGTTTCAACATTTAATTTCTATTTTGACATGGAGTACTCTCTTGATTATTCAACATTTCGAACCTTGCCAATGGGTATGTACTTTGTTGCTGGTACTGGTTACCAACTTGCTTTTTGTGGTTTTTAAGGCTTGATGTCAAAGAGGGGGCAAGACTATCCTTAATTAAGGAAAGATATGGAGAGCCAGACAATACAATAGGAAATAGCATATAGTTATCAATGCTCTTTTTGTATCCTTTTCTTTAAATTATTAGACAAACGGAAAAATAATTAAGCAAATTTTTTGAGTGGAAGGGGACAAACCAACATGGTTTAAGAATACGAGTTTTTGATCAAATGAATCCTCCTATGGCTTTTCAATGTAGTTATGCAAGCAGCACTTAGCTATATATGATTTATTTGGAATAAAATAACAAATCTTAAACGAATAAGTCTACTTTTTGCTACATAATTAAAGTTTTTAGTGCTGGTTTTCTTTTTGTTTTTTTTTTTTTCATTGTATTAGTCATTGTCAGCAGCAGTTTTGTTATGTTTCCTTTCTGGTATCCAGGCTTTGCTCACTGCAGCTGGCTTATCAGGGTGTACATCAAGATTAATTTATTATTCTCTGTGAAGCAATAGGTTAAATTTTAAGTTTGTAAATTTTCATTGACTGCTGGTTGGCAGCAGGTTAGGAAACACTAGAATTAGATTACATATGGTTAAAGCAAATGTCATCTATTGTGCCTAGAGGTGTCAAATCCTAACCTGGCCCCACGAGTCCACCCGTAGCCGCCCCAAAAGAAGCTGACCCGAAATGCTATGTGATGCGAAAATAACCCAACCCAATTGACCTGAACTTGAAGTAACCCAAACTCAACCTGAAAAACATGACTTTCTCTTTCAATATTGAATTTTTTTAAAAAAAATAATAAAAATGTTATTTTTTAATATTTTCTTATATTTTAAGTAGTTATCTTTTTATTTATGACATCTATAATGTATAATTTTATCTATAATATATAATGTGTATAAATAAGAATACAATTTACATCTTCCAACGTATGATAAAATAGTAAATTGGTGAAAAGAGAAAAATTATTGTTTTGAAAAATTGGCTTGTTGACCTGTGGTGACTCGAGCCCAACCCAAAGTAGAGTGATTTGAACCCAAACTTGACCTGAGGGCAATGTGACCCGTAAGTAACATGGTCCAAAATGACCCAAACATGAAATGACACAACCTGAGACCTGACCTGCTTGATACCTCTGATTGTGTCCCAATCAATTAACATTCTTCTGTGCCATTCCCTCAACAGATTATTGTTTGCATGCACCTATGCATGGATATTTGTTGGCCCATTGCTTCATGCAATGATAAGATTTCTTGGGCTTGCAAGAAATGGTGCGTGTGCAAATCTTGAGGCAGCTACTCTATGATGAAGTGTTGAAGGGTGGGTTGTCTCCAAATTTTCCTCCTAGAAACCCACTATGAGAGGGGCTTTAACTGGTTAATTGCCTTTTTTTATGTCTTTTTCCTATGCATGCATTAACATGCATGTGCATGCACAATGTTTTTTCCCCTAGCTGTCCTAGCTCACAATAGGGAACTTGATTAGTGGAACAAACTGAGGCTTCGGGATATCCTCAGCACTTACATCTAAATTGTGATATCTCCAGATAATTCCATCAGGCAACATGATCCAGCTCCACCTGATTTCATTAAAACTGATTGCTCAGAACTTGGTAATGATCTACTGAAATATTTTCCTAGTTTTGGGAGGTACAAATCCGAGTTAGTGCTGTTAGATCTCTTTTCCGGTTGTGGTGGGATGTCAACTGGATTATGCCTTGGTGCAAAAATATCCTGCATTGATCTTGTGACGGTACTTTTCTTAAGCCAACACATTGCAGCTCCTGGTATGTCTCTTAAGTGGCCTTCAACTGTTTCTTCATGGGATTATTTGCTTTATTCCATTTGCTTTAGAGATGGGCTGTTGATAGCGATAAGTCTGCATGCGAAAGCTTGAAGCAGAACCATCCAAAGACACATGTGAGTATATCTTTGCCGCTATGGTTGTCATCAAGTTGACAGCACTTGTAAACTGGGGAGCTGCGTAAGATGCTATTATGCTCCTTTTCCTAGGTTAGAAATGAAGCTGCCGAGGATTTTCTTGAGCTGCTGAAGGGATGGGAAAGACTCTGCAAACGGTATGCAGTCAATTGCACCCGGACAGCATATCGGGCAAGATCAACAAACCCACGATCGGCTAGAGAAAATAAAAAATCTTTTGACCATGGTGATATCCCTCCTGGTGAATACGAAGTTTTAAAACTTGTCGATATTTGTTATGGGGATCCTAATAAGACAGGAAAGCGTGGACTAAAATTTAAGGTAGCTGGCATGATGGCTGCGCCTTTTTTTTTTGGGTATATGTTACTTTATGTTTTAAATAAAATTGTCCTGGCAAGTAACGTGATGATTGTGGTGAAACAAATAATTAATCCAGAGGGCTTGTTTTTAAGGCAAGACCGGTTTCTTGCATCTAAGTGTCAGCACAAGATATCTGATGTTACCTTTTAGAAACTGGATTATAGTTCAGTTCAGCCTTGTGCAAAACCTGTGACATATTACAGTATTATGAAGTTTATATTGCACATTGGCAACATGGAGAATTGATATCATCTAAGGTAAAGTATAACGTGGATGCCAAAATTTTATAGTGCTACAATGATACTCTAACAATGGTGAGCCTAGTGCCAGGGTATGTTACTCTATTGCGACTTGGTCGCATTTTTAGATTGTAGAAACAGTCAGTTTGTGAAAACATAGGTAAGGATGCATCCATCTGACCTGTCAAGAAACAAAAATGGATCTTATATTAAATTCTAACATGACCCTTCCCCAAACTCCATAGCGTGAGAGTCTCATGTACTAGGACACCCTCTTTTTCTAAGATACTATCACACCCTCTTTTTCTATGATACTCTCACCATGCATTAAGTCCGTTCTTGTGAGACACATTATTTATAGTTAATGCAATGTAGCCGGTTCATCAATTTGTCCTATGAAATTATAGTGCTACCTATATGTTCTCTTGGCATATAAATGGGACATGCTTGTTTATAATTTGTGTTTCGGCACTGCAGAAATCTTGTCACCCTATTGATTGTTTCCTTCATTTTTTTACCAGGAGCGGCAACCTAACAACTGTTATCCAATTTTTGTTGTTATGATTTGGCAAATATAGCTGTCATTAAATATGTTTTGTCTTGTTGAATACGTCATTTGACGTTCTATTTTCTATTGAGAAATTATAATTTCAGTTCATTTAATTATGCTTGATATTGTAGTTTTGTGAATATAAATTATACTTATAGCTATTTCATTAGGTTCGTTGGAAAGGTTATAGCGCGAGTGAAGATACATGGGAACCATTTGAAGCCTTAAGGTATACTCTCTTATGCGGTGGACTGGTTTTTTTTTGGTGTGCTATCAATTAATTTTTACCAAATTCCCTAGAAATTGCCCGGAGGCTGTAAGGGATTTTGTAAGAAATGGGTTTCAGGCAAAGATCTTGCCCCTTCCTGTAAGTTTCTTTTGCTGGTTGTACAAGTGTGATTCTTTGCGTTTCTATCAATTTTGGTCTAATACATTGACATATTTCAGGGTGATGTTGATGTGATCTGTGGTGGCCCTCCCTGCCAAGGAATTAGCGGCTATAATCGCTACAGGAATACTGAATCTCCACTTAAAGATGAAAGAAATCATCAGATTGTAGTCTTTATGGATATAGTGCAATTCTTAAAACCAAAATTCATTTTAATGGAAAATGTTGTTGACATTCTTAGATTTGACAAGGCTTCTCTCGCAAGATATGCTTTAAGTCGTTTGGTACACATGAAATACCAAGCAAGGATTGGTACCATGGCAGCTGGCTGCTATGGTCTTCCACAATTTCGGTTGCGTGTTTTCTTGTGGGGTGCTGATCCCAATGAGGCAAGTTTTTATTTTATGAATTTGATAAACATGATGGAGTGTTGTGGGCTGCTTGACCAAAGCTGCCAAACTTGAAAATAAATTAGGAAAGCCACTTTTGTGTAATATGTGTGACAGGTGAAATTTGATCAATTTTAGTATTAGAGTAGTAATGTGTCCAACAATCTATAAAAGTTAAATTTTTGGAAAGTCACATTCATTAGCAATAAAACTGTCATTCTCTTGTCAAATCAAGCATTTAGTCATTTATTGTCTTTTTCATGCAGATGCTGCCCCAGTTTCCACTTCCTAGCCATGATGCTATTGTTAAATATTGGCCTCCACTGGAATTTGAGGTTTCACTCTTCTTTCAGCAGGTTTAAGACATTGTGCAAACTTCAAACTTTGATTGATTAATTTGATCCCTTGGGTTGCAGCGTAATACAGTTGCATATGATGAAAACGAACCTCGTGATCTAGAAAAGGCCTTGGTTCTTGAAGATGCCATTTCTGATCTTTCAGCTGTAATCTTTGTATTCCTCTTTGTGGTTGACTGAAGTATTCTGTCAATGCAGTTCTGTCTATTCTTATCTATCTTTACATTCTAGGTCACAAACTATGAAACTTGTGAGAAAATGCCCTACAATCATCCCCCTAAATCTGAATTTCAAAGATATCTGAGGTCAACAAGTTATGGTAATGTAATCACTCTCTATTTGCAAAACTTGTTAACTCAAATAGTCTTCACAATGCACAAAAAGAGGCATCTTAAGATGCCAAGCTTTTCCTTCCATGCTGTAGAGATATATATATATATATATATATATATATATATATATATATATATATGTATACCATTTGTTATGTTTTGTTGGTGAAATAGTTTTAAGGCATCATTTCTCATTTGTTGTTGAGAAAATCCAGTCACGCCTCAAGTGCTGCACATTAATTTGTTGATCTATATCTAGCACCCTATATTTTTTTCTCTCCTTCACTGATTCTTTTTCTTCTTCTCACTTGTTGCCATCTTCTCTGGATTTCTAGAAATGACTGGTATTGAATACAACGGACCTAGAAGAGCGGATAATATACTTTATGACCACCGTCCTTACTCATTGGGTGAAGAAGAGTATGCTCGTGTTTGTCAGATTCCAAAAAGAAAGGTTCCTTAGATATTGGCCTTTTCTTTTGAGCCTTTGTCCATGCTTTTCTCTAATTGAAAATTTTCATTTAGGGAGCAAATTTCAGGGACCTCCCTGGTGTAGTTGTAGGATCTGACAATGTTGCCCGGCGGGATCCAGCAAAGGAACAAATAATGTTGCCATCTGGAAAGCCTCTGGTGAGTGATATATGTCTTGTCCCGATGACTTTCAGTGAATATGGCTGTAACTCTCTCTCTCTTTCTCTCATTTGTTTTACTTTTGTTGGCTGGGATGTATGCTTTTGAGCACGCTTATGAATCTTGAGATTTCAGCGATTGGTATGATTCTCTAAGTATACCAAGAGTGCTATATTGTTACTTTTGTTCAATTTCCTGGATGAGATTGATGACATAATAAAATCTCACATAAGTTGCATTATCTGCTGACTGAATTTTGAGAAGCTAAAATTGAGGAAGGCATCGTCTTAAGCAGTAGATTAGTTACTGGTAGACCTCAAACAGGGCAGTAAGGAGAAGTGGTGATTAAATTCATCCCTCCTGCACAACCAGCTCCTTATAACTCCAATTATCAAGCCAACCTTTGATATACCTCCTCATTCATGTTAAGGTAGATATGCATTTTGCTTTCTCCCTCCGTTCACCTGTGAGAGCACCCTCATTTGAGACCAACTTGCAGATCGTTACCTTGTCAACATCTATCTAAAAGCTGAACCAATTTGCTCAGCTCTTAAGTTAATCATCTAAAAACACACAGTTCAAAGAGTTCCCTATAAATAGCGGTGTCACCACTTCTTTCCGAGATAGCATTATTGACTTCATTTCATCCATCTCATTTGTCGCAGCACCTTTTGTTGTGTTAAACATGTCTGTGCCAGTGTTCCTTCCATTCCCATATGATGGTTGTTTATATCATAAACTCATCAAGTTATCCTTTTGAGATCAAAACTTTCTCACTTAGTTGGATTGGCTGGTTAGAAATGATCATTTAAACAGAATATGTATTGCTGGTGTTCGTACATAATAGAGTGACTAAATGAAATATTTAAATTAAAAGGAAAACTTTATTAAATTGCAGTTAGTTTGTATGGTAGAGAGTAAGAAACAAAACAAATGATCTTCATATAGACAAATTCAAACTATCAATCTCACAAAGCTTAGAAGTAAAAATAATACTTTTGGAGAAGTAAGCTCCCTGGCCATCAGGCCAAAGTGTGTGCTAAAACTGAGCTAAATAGAACCCACTGATGTGATTTTGGATTCGTCAATTTCCTTCAGGTACCAGATTTTGCCTTGAATTTTGGCCAAGGGAAGTCTAAAAGGTTAGGTGTGACCTTCTTCTACCTGCAGTACCCTATTTTCTAGCATTAATGAACCGAGCACATTTGTAGGCCATACGCAAGATTATGGTGGGATGAAGCTGTGCCAACTATTGTTACTTTTCCAGAGATTCACAGCATGGTACTTTTTTCTGTTGTTTATGAATATTGTGCCATTATTTTATTAGTTGCAAATAGTTTACGCCTGTTTAGGCAGTGATACATCCAGAGCAGGATCGAGTCCTCACCGTTCGAGAATGTGCAAGGCTGCAAGGCTTTCCTGATTATTATAGATTCTGTGGCACAGTCAAAGAAAGGTATGAATGGATGTCTCCTGAAGACTCCTGTTCCCTTCCTCGCTACCCTTCAGACTATGCCCTTGTATCCTCCTTAATCAGCTGAAGGTTTGTGGTGCAAGAAGTATCAAAGCTTCTTAGTGTGAAAATTCACAAGCTTCTTATGGGGTAGGGCTGTTCTAGAAGCTAAAGGGTCTGTTCAACATGATAAATCCAAACCAATCAAACTCAGCATGTTCGTTTTGTTTTTTTCATTTTTTTTTCCAAATCCTCGTTGTTTTGGGTTTCAGTGGTTCTTAAGCCAATAGCTTGGTTTGGATTCAGTTACCGAATCCTGACTCACCCATCTACTATTGCTGTGGATTATATTATTATCAGAATAAACCTCTGCTCATGTTTGAGCCCAAGAGATGGACTCTGGTAAACTAGGCTCATTTAGTCAATCCTTAGAAGAGCTAAGATGGAGATGATCATAATTCATTAATCTCTAAAAAGGTAGTCCCTCAGGTTCTAATCTTGAAAAGGGAGGGTGTGAGATTTATGAGAATGGGAGAGCTATTCCCATTGTGTAGCTCATAGCCCCTAATGGACCAAAAACAAAAAATAACCATAACATGTAGGAATCTCCTAGGGAGGAGGGGGGGTCAGGGTGTACAGTCTATTTTGAAAGAGGGAGAGCAGACCTTTGATTGCTCTTCTTAGCTGTATGAGATACCTGCCTGACAGGTTTACAGATCACAAGGAATTTTTAGGTTGAGCACATCCAACAACGTCTAGTGTGTCTCTGTTTCTGGCCATCTGGTCCAATATGTAATGTAACCCTTCAGAATTTTTGGGATCAGGCTCAAAGTATGCATGAAGGTGGGCCCTATTATACTATGGACACTGTGCTGCAATTGTAAATTGTACTCACTTTTCCCTGTTTTCTTATTTTTTGTTTGTTTTCTCATATGGGGAAGTGGGGGATTTAGACCCACTTGTTGGACAGGACAGTTAGAAAACCAGTACGATATTTTGTTATTGGCTAATAGCATGAAAACAAATGCGCCTGCAAATAAGGATACTGATAGGAAGGTGAAGAGGGGTGACCAAAATATTTTACATTTGTAGAATGGAAGGTGTGGGTATCTGTTGGAGACAGGACGTGACAAGATCATTGGTAGTGGTTTAGATATGTTTAATGTAGGCTTACAAATGCAGTGGTGTGAAATGGGTGACCGAATTCGAAGAAATGGCAATCAAGACGAAGCAAGAAACATAAAACGACAGTCTTTGCTGAGATGGAACAACTGCAACCATTAGCTAATTTGTTTCATGATGGAATGTAATGGCCAAAAAAAAGTCGTAAAGCTTGTCCTGATTAAATTTAGGACAGACTTAGTTGAGTGGTAGTAGTATAGATGCTTTCCCTTATATGATTTATCTGATCACATGATTTGTTCTCGTGCTGCTGTGTGTATCTGATCTACCGTGTTGAGTGGATTTTTATCCAATACATAAAAACAGTTATTGTTTTCTTGTGTCTCATGTAGGTACCGCCAGGTAGGAAATGCAGTCGCCATTCCTGTAGCACGAGCGTTGGGTTTTTGCCTGGGGATGGCAGTCCAAAGGGTTGGTGGAAATGAACCATTGTTGAAACTCCCACCAAAGTTCTCTCATTCAACTACTCTTGAATTGTTTGAATCATTGTTTCAAAAGACCGATTAGAAGCATCTGTTGCATCTCATCATTCGTGGTATCTGTTGTATCTTACCTGTTGTATCTCATCATTCGTCCATCAATTTGCGGCACTGAAATAAAGTTTTGCCTGCGGAGCCATTCACGTTCGCGTGATGTGCAATCTCACTAGGATGATTTGCTTCATCTTGTAAATAAGTTCATTAGGGGCCATTCAAGCAACTTTTAGGCTCTGAAGATACGCTTTTGGTTACTTGTCGGCTTTGTTAGAAATAACAACTGCAAAATGCAAATATATTGTACTATTGCTTGGCTTTGATAAGTTCTTTGTTGTACTCTTATAATTTGGTTTTTTGGAAGTCACTATGGTATTTTCTTTGGATGAGCCTAAAGTCCCTGCAAAATCGGTTTACCAGGTCCCCATGTTTGATAAGATTGGGATAATTGGTGCAAATTGAAAATTCTGTCAATGACCAACATTTTTTAAGAAATCAAAAAATGATGTGAGAAAAAAAATGAGCAAAATGGTGTGAGGATTTTTTTATTTTTTGTTACATTTAATTTTGCCACAATAAGTTTTTTTGAAGTATAAAATATTTCCCTAATCAAACCCAATCAAAAATTGTCCAAGTATGTGGATGCAATTGATGCCCCAAGTTTATGGTTTTTCTTTTTCATTTGTTGCCATTGAGGTTGAGAGGAAAATAGACTCACTATAATTCGAATACAAAACAAGAAGTTTTAATAGAGTGTTCTAATTAATTATATTAGAAAAAATTTCTCCCCTTTTTGTTACATGAAAAAAATACCCAAATACATTCTTTGGCTTAATTTTTTTGCCCATCATACAAGCAGTGGTTTCTATAATTTGTAGTGAATGCGATCATTGCTGTTTATCCAATATGCATTTTTGAACTCACTGGTAATTTGTCAATGGGGATCATTACATGGCCAAACAACTTTTCCCTACTACGTCCACATGAATTTTTTTTGTGCAACCACAAGCATTTTTTGTGCAACCACATAGGAAAAATGTGCAACGAAAAAATAATAATATTTTTTAAATTACTTTTTATCGATTTGGTTGCACAAAATACGTTTCTGGTTGCACAAAAAAAATTTAGTGTGGAAACAATTTGGAGAAATCATTTGGCCATAAACTTTTTCCCTTTGTCAATTATAGATGCAAATTCTTAAGAAAAAATGACCTTTGAGCAGTAGTTACCTAGAAGGCAAACTCTTGAATAAAAGAAGAAGCTTCGGATCTAGAATAATCGAAAACCTGCAGAGACTAATAATAGATAATAGATTGCATAACTTTTAAATTCAGCTTGAATACATGATATTCATAATGCAAAAATTAGTGGAAATTAAAATTGTAGAAAAAGTGTAACAAATGAATCAATGATGAAAAAAAAACAACACTTAAAATAAAAAGAAAAAAAAAACAGAAAGATAAGAAATAGAAACTTTAATATACAAAAAATTAATAAAAAACCTAATATAATAACGAAAATTAAGATAAAAAGCAGTAAAAAAAAAAAAACGAAAGAAGCCATGGCATCATGACCGACGTGTCGGTTGGCCACAAAACCTTTCGTAGATAAACAGGGTTTTAGCCTTCTTGCTCAAAACAAGAAGGGTTTTAGTTTCCCAGAAAAAGAAGAAGAAAGTGAGAGAAAAACAACAGGAACTGTATAATAAAAAACTCAACTCAAACAATGGCGGCGGCGAGTAGCAGTAGGCTGTTGATGATGAAAAGATCGTTTTTTGACAGAGTTGTTGAGCCCAATTTCCAAATTCTCAGAAAATTGAATGACTGTATTCTTTCCACCAGAAATTTCAATTCCTCGGCGGCCATCGACCCACCACCTGAAGTTGCTTCCCATACTACCACCCTTCTTCCGCAGGATTCTCCTTCCAGTCTTCTCAGCCTCGATACCCGCGTCCCCGCCACCGTCCTCACCGGCTTTCTCGGCTCCGGCAAGGTTTTTCTTTTCTTTTTCTTTATCTTTTTTGTTTTGTTTTGTTTTGTTTATATTTTTGATATTTGTTTTGTTTAATGTACTTATTATTATTATTATTAATAAATTGGGTTCAGTTCTGAGGATATGAGCAATGTTATTTGAATTGAATTTTTGTTGAAAATACACGCAGACCACTCTACTGAATCATATCCTGACGGCCCAACATGGGAAGAGAATTGCAGTTATAGAAAATGAGGTAATTTTTTTTTTTTTTTTAATTAGCATCTTCTTCTCTACCTATTTCCGCATGCAACTTCTTTTCTCCATAATTTTAATATTTGTTTATTTGCCTTTTTTTTTTTTCTTTTTTTTAATGATGGGGGCTTATTGGCTTGCTGTTTAACCCTGTAGAAGTGAGTATGTAATGGCTTTTTAGGTTCAAAATCTGTTGATTCACAACTATGTAGAGAAGAAAACATGCAAGTTTTAAGGGCTTATGTCATTGTTCGTACAAATATGTAATATACATTCTATTGTATTATTTTCTTATTTATAATATAGAAGCCCCGGTGATTTTAATTAATGAAAATTCAGCTGCTTGGTTATTGTGGGTCAGTTCTCTTAAGCTAGCGATTTCTCCAAGTCAAGGTTATGGATGGTGGACAGCTGGCGATATTGCAGTTGCTGGCAATTGCCTAATGTGGCTGCAATTACAAGTGTAGGCTTTGGTGGTTTGATAATGAGAATGATGAACAGGTGTCTTAGGTTTCTGTGGGAAGAGACGAGAGCTTTTGAAACTTCTAATTTTTGTCAGTTGTTTTGTGTAGTAATTTGATGCTTAGGATCTTTGATGTTGTGATGCTAACTTGGTGTTTGGTTTTGATTAGAAGCATCCTTGATATCTTTAGTTCAAGCCTAGGCTAAATTTAGTGTGCTGGTGAGTGTATGGAGGCTGCTGATTCGAATCCTATGTGGGATTAGTCGCAATATACCGATATTGCCTCAGGTTTTAAGATAGGGTGCCATCGGTCTGCTTGATTCAATGCACACAGTTTAACTGAGTAGAAGAATTTTGTTTTCTTAGCTTTAGCACTTGAGCATGGTGCCCTAGGGCCATGTTCATTATGCTGGGTAACTTGCATCTCAGTTGGTTTTTTCACTACATAGAATTGAGTTGTTTACCAGATTTACCGAGTTTCCAATTGTAATTAACAACTAGTTGCCACTTTGTATTCGGAGACATGTTTCTTTTATATATTTCTCTACCACCGTGAAATTCACAGTAGAAGGTTGACAGGCCTTTGCAACATTCTCTGTGTGCGCACATGTGTATATATTGTATGTCTGTCTTTATATGTACAGACAATCCCCATAATAATCTTTTTGAATATTTCTCGACCATGTCTGCAGTTTGGTGAGGTGGACATTGATGGATCATTGGTTGCCAGCCATTCCTCTTCAAACGAAGACATCATCATGGTTAACAATGGTTGCCTATGTTGTACTGTTAGAGGAGATCTAGTTAAAATGCTTTTGGAATTTGTTAAGAAAAAACGAGATAAATTTGATCATATTGTTATAGAAACTACAGGTATGTGAAGTTCATATCCTTCAAGATTTCTTTTTTGTGGTGGGGTGGGGGGTGGGGGGTGGGTGCAGTTGGGGCTGGAGAATAGACTTTTTATTATTATTAATATTTTTTCAAGTGAGAGCACAATGTATTCACTAAAGAGAGGATGTTGAATTATTGATGGAGTTGGGGTACTTTTGCAGGGCTTGCTAAGCCAGGCCCCGTTATAGAAACATTCTGTTCTGATGAATTGCTTTCAAGTTATGTGAAACTGGATGGGGTTGTTACTATGGTTGATTCCAAGCATGCCATGCAACATCTAAACGAAGTGAAACCAAGATTTGTGGTAAATGAAGCAGTTGAACAGGTTGCTTATGCTGATCGTATTATATTGAATAAGGTTAATCTTTTTCCTTGAAATTGTTTGGCAACAGTTATTGATTAATCGCTTTGGATAACCTGCAGCTTGCTGATACTCATCACCTCCTCCAAACATTTTGACTTTTGAAATTTTTATATTGAGATGTTTGCTTTGTTGTTTTGGCAGATAGATTTGGTATCTGAGGATGAATTGGACAGATTGAGGAAGAGAATAACGGTAGGCGTTTTGTTATGCGACCATTGCTTTCGCTTGGAGGTGTAAAATAATGGAAAATAAGTAGGAAGGGGATGTTAATAGGAGGATGAGTTTGGGAAGATTTGGCATATGTTTTCTAAATATTTGGTGTTTGGGTTTTTGTCGTTCTACTTTTTGTTAAAAAAGTTTTCAGATACTATTGTGCATCTGTTTAACACTTGGATTGGTTCGGTAGTATTAACCTGTTCAAAACTTGGAGCATACCATATATTGGCATTTGCGGCAACAGGGGGAATGAGATGGTCCCTACAAGATGCACTAGAACTTTATATTCCAAATATTTCATGGGATTTTCTTCCTTCCTGTATGTACTATTGAATACCATAATTTTCCCTTTTTTTTTTTTTTTTCAGTACATCAATGCGATGGCTCCTATCAAATTAGCCAGATATGGATCCGTGGACATGGACTTTGTTCTGGGAGTGGGAGGATATGATCTGGAAAGGTCATCATCTAATCCATTGCTGCCAGAGATTTATCAAGCTTTCTCATGTACCTTTTGGCTGCATATGTGCATTCCATTTTCGGAATAGAAATACATTAGCTAATTAGGGCATGCTATATCACGTTGTTTGGTGCAAATACTTGCTTTCTGATCCATGAATTTGTGCAGAATTAATTCTGAAGTCCTAGTTAACAATTCCTGCCATGGAAATCATCAACACACTGCACAAGGTTGGCGTTTGCTCTTACTTTGTCTTTCTAACCTATGACAAATTTTCTTTTCACCTTTCAATAGTTAAGTAGTATGACTCTCAATTTACCTTTCAATAGTTAAGCAGTATGACTCTCAATTTTAAGACGGAAATATCACGAGCATTGCTTAAATACATGCTGTAAAATTTGCTTAATTGTTGTTTTGAATGAAATTGCATATGAATTAAATTCTTGTTTACCCGATGATATCTCCTTTTAGATAGATTGCTGGAATCTTTTGTGTCATTGGTTATTGAGATGTCTTAGTGTTAGAGAGAATTTTGAAATGCAGATTATTTATTGCGTGCTGGATCTTAAAATTGTGTACTTGAGCTCAGTCAACAAGGTTGATTATTTCTTTTGATGTTTGAAGCTTTCTTGGCAAATTGATGTTTTCAATAAAGGCTTCAATATATGCATTTGTACATTGATTTGGCAGGGATGATACAGCCTCCTTTTCCTTACCCTTTTTTTTTCTTTTTTTGTGGGTAGGGGTGGTTAGGGAATGGTAATAAAGAAGGGCACTACTGGAATTATAGTTGTCATGATATGACTGAAATTTGTGGGAAGAAATGCCCTTGCTTAAGCAGTCAATGAATTAGTGGGCATACCTTTTATTTCCCCGTTCGTATTTTGCAAAACTTTCCAGAACAAATTGGTTGCTTTCTGCTTAATTATTTACCATTATTTGTCACTACTTCTTGCCTGATTTGGAGTATATGGTTGAAAAATTTTCATTAGATTGGAGTTAATTGCAATTCCGATTGACTACAAATATCCATGGTTTGACATTGCAGGGCACCATGAGAAGCATCATCATGACCACATGCATGACACTGCTGTCTCTAGTGTCAGCATCGTATCTGAGGGAACTCTTGACCTGGATGAGGTAGTCTCTCATTGGAGGGTATGCGTGCGTGCGTGCATGCGTGCATTGATTCCATGAAATGCATGATTACACAAGATGTATTCATCGTAACTGTATATCTTGGATATTATCTACTTCCTAGATGGCATTGATTCCACTATATGCATGAAAACTACCTCTTTGTATTTAACAAGTTTTTCGCTGGCTATCATCCTGCTGCAACCCTTATTGGTTTATCTGTGCTTAGAATCACATTGACAAATCCAAAGTTTAGTTGGATCCAACCCTGGCAAGTTTGAGTTTGAACTAACAAGAAGAAATGAGGACCTATGCTACTTAGTTTTTACTTAATACTCTTAAAAGGTTTTTGGTGTGTTGTTGGTAGGTCACATGATATTTGAATTAATAAATAAAAGTAAAATATTTAGCGTCTCTGATTTTGTTCATAAACGAATCTAAACTAAAAAGGTGCTCCCATGAGCCATCTACAAACAAGTTAGCTGGTTTTCCATCAACATTTCTGTTTCATGGCTTTTATTTGACAGATACATGGGAATTGTTAGTAATTCTTATTTAATTTGTCATGGTGCAGGTTGATGATTGGTTCGATCGCCTAATTGAAGAGAAAGGTGAGGACTTGTACAGAATGAAGGGCATCTTGTCTGTGACAGGTTCCGATCAACGTTATATTTTTCAGGTCTCGTTTGCTTCTTGGTATACTCGCAGTATTAACAAACTACATAGACTTAGCACATAGCATGCATTCACATCGGTGGTTTCCATTAGATTAAAATAAAAGTATTGTTTCTATGTTTTTTTTGATTGATTGGTTCTAATTGAGACTCAAAACTCAGAAATCTTCAATTCTGGAGACGACCCCAGTACCAATTGAGCTATAGCTCATTGGTAGTACTGTCTCTATGTTTACTCTTTCTTAAATGGTGCCTTTCGTTTCGTTCCTTTTTTTTTTTTTTTTTTTTTTTTTTCTTTTTGCAGGGTGTTCATTCCATATTCGATGGCAGCCATGGCAAAGCATGGGAACCTGAGGAGAAGAGGATAAACAAGCTGGTTTTCATAGGAAGGAACTTGGATGAAACTGCCCTCAGAAAAGGTTTTAGAGGCTGTCTAGCATGAACATGAGTTCTGTACTCGCACTTCACTTTAGTAAGCGCACGTGATACCGAAGCCTTCAACGACGCATTTGACCAGTTCACTAGGAAGGCTTGCTGGGAGTGTACAGTGATGTTGTGCCCTTACATAAGAGTGTTGAAGGTTTTTTCAGGTGTCAAAACAAGGTTTAGTGGAAGAGTACATTGACGTCAGAGAGGTTGGCTAAACACTTTTAGTCGAGCTTGGTTGCATGGGTGTGGTTAGCTTGACGTATTTCAGATTCAAACATAGATTTCACTGTTATGATTATTGGATAAACATTTGGGATATCCATTGTTTTCACACTCTGTGCCTGAGACGCGTTTAATTCTTTATTCTTGTACTTTTTTCGTGTGTAGTCCTGGATTTTGATTTTGTTCACTTGGAACTTAGCACATATATTTGTAGCCCCACTCTGCAACTCATTGGTATACTTGCTCATCTGAATTTGGGGCATTACAATTTACAAATTGAGCGAAGTTTTTGCTTTTGGTTACACAACGGAAAGGATTCAATTTCATTAATCGATTCTACGTACATTTTTAATTTAACTAGAAAAAGTAATAATCGAAGAAATTATCATGATTGTTGACTTTTTTTTACTTTAGAAATCAGAACATTAAATTTTTTTTTTTTTGACTGGTAGAACGTTAAATTTTAGTATCAAATAATTAGGGAATTTTGTTTTACACTAATGAAAAGATACTTTCATTTTAATATTTGAGATAATAATTTTGTAATAAATCGGTATCTTTTTGTGTATATAATGCAGGTTCAAATATTCGTATAGGCATTCAGTTTTGAGAAAAATAAGCTAGGCAGAATTGAAGTGCAATGTTGGGTTTAAATTTGCTAATCATTATGGTTGTGTGTTGCGAAGCCTCGTTTGGTTATATCAGTCCTTATGTGATGAGTTTATTCTATAAGATATGGTTAAATGAGGATAGCAGGCCTTAGTCAGTAAATGCGATACTCAACATACTTACAATACATTTTTTTTTTTTTGTAAAAAATGTTTTTGCTACGAATATTTATTTATTTTAAATTCACACAAAAATTTGAGTGTCTGTAAGGTATCCCAAAAGACGGAATAAGCAGAAATGGCCACCGCCGTCCTCTGGGGTAGTTCTCTGTGGATTCGATGTAGGAGGCTTGCTCTTCATTATTTATTTTTTTTATCTATTTTTTATTATAAAACGTACAGCTTCTGGGTCGATGGTTGCTGTTGTGACTACCAACCATTGTTTTTAAACCCGGCCCGGCCCGGCCGGTCGGACCGGCGGCCCGGTGACCCGGGCACTGGGCCGGGCCGGTTCACATAAATAATTACTGGGTCAATTATGTAATTAAAAATTATTTTTTTTGTACTTTTTACTGTACAAACAGTATAAATAATATTTTTTTAATAATAAACAGTAAAAAAGAACAGTAACCGAGACAATTAAATAATAAAAAATTATTTTTTTATTGTTTATTGTGTAAACAGTAAAAATAATATTTTTTTAATAATAAACAGTATTTGTACAGTAAAAATTATATATATTTTTTTAACTTTTTATTACATCAACAATAATATTTACATAATATTTACATACTAAAATTTATTATATTTTTATCTTTTTATTGTGTGAATGATAAAAATAATATTTTCATAATACTAAACAATATTATATAGTATTTTCTTGTACAATTTAAGAATTTTTTACTTTTCACTGTATATTTTTCTGTATATAATAATTTAACGTTGTTCATAACTTCATATATTAAGTAATATGTTATAATTTACATTGAAAAATAATTTTTTAAGAATTTTTATCAAAATTTTAATTGATATTTATACTTTATTAATTTATTTAATTAAAAAATTATCATAAATATCTTGTATTTTAATTTTATTTTAAATTTAAGTAGATTCATATTCTATTTTTTATAGTTATACTCATTATTTGTTATTAAAAAATGAAAAATTATAAATATTAATTATTATTTTATCAAATCAGAATTGACCCGCCGGTTCAACCGCCGGTTTTCCGGTTGGACCGCTAACCCACTAACCCAGTCTTCTCACCGGTTTAATAACCGATCCGGTTTTTAAAACTATGCTACCAACCCTCCCCTTTGATGGAACCTACTAAAATTACACTTGATGCCTTAGAAGTTAAACCTTTGAATGTTTTAACTTTCTCGTGAAGTCGGCTTTGGAAAGGGGAAATCTCAAACTTTATTTTGTTACAATAACACAAATATTTATTGCTTAAACCTCTGAACGTTTTAACTTTCTTCTGAAATCGGTTTTCGAAAAAGAAATCTTAAATATTATTTTGTTACAAATAACACAAATATTTATTGCTTAATTTTAATTAGTTTTTAGAATATCTAACATTTAACGTTCAGATATAAGTATCAATTTCTTAAATTTTAAATTGCACCCATGAATATATATATATATATATGCATATTGAATATGAAAACTGTTGACAGCAAGCATTGAAGATTGAATAAATAAAAGTTTTTCCTAACATTATGATATGCACGTAACCAACCTATTACATGCATTTAGACCTAATTTCTTCGACTAAAAACCATAAAAATATAAGTATGCCAGTGATGATCGAATTTCAATAAGATTAAGAACTCAATATATAATCCCCTACCAAGAATTTAATACATAATTTCTTATTTTTAGTATAACTGATTGAAATATTTTTTGAAGAATTTAGTCTTATATTTGAATATTAATAATTTTATCCCTACTTTCTAATCTTTCGACCTTTCTTGACAAAAAAAGAAAATGTAATATATATTTTCTCATCATTCTGAAAAAAAAATAAAAAATAAAAAAAGTTTAGTTCAAGATGCAAAACACCTAGCCGTCCCTCAAGGGACGTCTTCCTTTCTTAGCTGGACTCACATGTTGATGACAGCGTCCCAACATCACTACCATTTGTTTATTTATTTATTTGTTGAATTATTTATTTTTTTGATGAAATAAATTGATCCTGTGTCTCTAGTTTACTGTTTACATAGTTGTGGGCCTTGTGGCGGCCTCCATGTGCTTCCTCGAATATTCCACCATGATGCTGTCGCCTGTGTGGCTGACTGGCTGTTGTTCGTGGCCTCTCGAACAGCACGTTTTGTGAGCATTAATTATAAGCACAAAAAAAAAAAAAAAAAAAAAACAGAAGAATCGGTTGATGCTGGGACTCCAATAATTTTACGAGCTAAAGTCACAGCTGTTTACTCTATAATGGCGGTGCACAATGTTTTTCGAGAGAGATTTAAGGAAATATATATTTATTTAGTTTTAAATTTTTAAATTTTTTTATTTGAGTGTTAATTTTTTTTAAAATTTTATTTCAGTCCTAAACTTTTTGATTTTATTCTAAATCAGTTCTTCCATTAGTCAAACCGTTAAAAATTATTGTTGACTAACGAAAATTTTTTTAAAAATAAAAAATATATTTAATTTAATTTTTTTTATTATTAAATGCTTATATTTTATTTTCAAATAATAACATGTAAGTTGACATTTTAAGTTTATTTATTTATTTTTTATTTTTTTTAAGATTATACAACGTATTTCTATTAACTGGTGAATTAAAATAGTATATTTTACCTTTTTAAAAAAATTTCTGTTAGTTAACAGTAATTTTTAACAGTTTGACTAACAAAAGGACTGATTTAGAGTAAAATAAAAAGGTTTAGAACTGAAATGAAATTTTAAAAAGGTTTAAAACTTAAATAAAAAAAACTTAAAAAATTTTGACTAAATAAATCTATATCCTCAAGTGCTGCACAACAAAATCTGTGCCTATGTATCATTAAAATATTGTTATAAAGTTCAGTTATAAAGATGCAGTCTCCATAGTCACAGTAGAGACACGGTTAATTTATTTCATAGTCATATACTAATTTTATCGTAAGTATTTGCCCATCATACTTAACTATATACACATTGCATAATCTTTTTTTTGAAAAAAATGTGTAAGTCCTACGCAAGACTCACAACCTTTTTCTATGTCATGTAGCGGCTCCACTTCCTCTATTTCCTGGAGTTCTCTATTTTTTTACATTTTTATTATAACACCTTCATGCCCTAAACTATCTTTTACTAGGGATGGCTGGACAGCTACGAAATATAATCACACTAAAAAAACTGTTTATTCTATATTTAGATACCACATTCTTAATTATGATATCATTTTAACCTAATATTTTTTCTGAGTTCATATCTTACCATATTAAAAAAATTCATATTTGTGTAACATTTTAAACTTAATATTACATATCATGAACCCATCATTTTTTTAATCATGTTAAGCTTCAGATTCATCGCCCGAAGTTTCATCTGGACGTTCATTCTTTTGTTTAATTATTTAACACTAAACAATGACCAAAAAAAAAAAAAAGTCCTTTTCAATAACAAAGCAAATAATTAATTAATAAAATCTAAGATATATTATAATAAACCTCATATGATGAAACTAGGTAGCAGAATTATCTCAGCGACCTCCGACTGGATTCAATGGAAGAAACAGAAGCAGTAGCGGCAGCTTGGGTTTATTTTTCAATGTCATGAATTTTAGTAGTTGGGGTTGATTGCTTGTAGCTGTTGGAAAGATTTGCTTCAAAATATACTTATTCAAGTCTGTCTTCCTTATTTCTTTGCTTTGGCCTTCTGGGGACACATTTGGTGTCAATACTTTGATAAAATTAAGACTATTTTATTAGTTATTGTCTGCTCGACAAATTTTTCTTTGTTTTTTTTTTTTTTTTTTTGGGAGGTTTAGTAGGATTTGTGTATTAATGGAGAGAACGGCCGTTGGTGAAGCCATAGCCGCGGGTGATGGGGTTGGCGGAGTAGGACTTGGACTCGGAGGAGGAGGTTATTGGTATGAGAATGGGGTGGTGATGACAAGAGACCCAAAGCCAAGACTTCGATGGACTGCTGATCTCCATGATCGTTTTGTTGATGCTGTCACCCAGCTCGGTGGCCCTGAGAGTAAGTTCCCCCACAACTCCTACCATCCTTATTTTTTCATGTTTTTTTTTTAAAAAAAAATTATTGAAATATCATATTGATTGTTCTAGCTCTTTGTTTGTAGTGTGCTTAATTTCTCACTTTAATTACCAGTCTTCCGCAGTTGTTTATATTTTTTTTGGTGGAACTTGGTATCAATTGCCAACATCCGAGATCCGTTGAATGTTTAGGCATTTTTCCATGCTCATTTCGGTAGATTATATCATGATTGGTTTTGATCATTCTTAGCACAGATATTGGAACGAGTGGCTTAATTGCATATATTGAATAAAATTACAAGTTTGGAGCCGCATACAATAATTCTGTCAAAGATAAGTAATAGGTAATTGTCTGACAGAAATCAAAATTTGAACTAATTGTTTTTACAGTTGTAAAATTTTAATAAAGTTTTCTAAAATAATCTGTAAGAACACTAATCCTCAATCATCTCATAACTGTTCTTGGAAAATTGTCAATGACGGAGCACCATGATTTAAAAAAAAATTAATATAATAAAAAATTTTTAATTTAACTCACAAAAAATATGAGTTAAATTAACTCAACTTTAAATGTTATACTCATAGAAATTGTGAGTAAGATTAGCAAGAATTATGAATAAGGTATCGTTATAAAAGGTCAGTAATAAAAAGGTTTTCATTTTGCATCACATGTAGCAAAATTAAAAAATGCATTTATGGGATATGAAAAGATTGATGATAGTAAAAAGATTGAAAAAAAAAAAAAAGGAGTTGAAAGGCCAAATTAATAAAACTTAGATATCATGCTAAACCTAAAAATAATCACAAAATATTTGTGTTTAGGCTCTAATCCTTTAACAGATATGTAATATATTGTATTACTTATGGTAGAGAGTAGAGAGAAAGGGGTGCTGTACCACTAAAATAACCGGAGGACAATTTTTTACGAACTTTCAATTAGTGTATCACAATATACTTTCAATTAGTGTATCACAATAATATAAATCAATCATATATCTTACTAGCTTGACCTTTTTTTTTTCTTTTAATTTTAAATTTTGTGGGCATGGCTTGACCCTTTTTTTTATTTTTATTTTTAAAGTAGCCAATCTCAGCTGTGCAGCACTACTAGAAGCTTTGGTTTTTTTTTTTTTCTCTGTATAACAAGAAAATTTGTTACAAATCAGTATAATAAGAAAATTTGTCTACTACTATATCTGCTTTTCAAAAGAAATTTAATTTGGGAATTTGTAAATTTCAGAAGCAACTCCAAAGTCAGTCTTGAGATTGATGGGCCTAAAGGGTTTGACATTGTACCACTTAAAGAGTCACTTACAGGTACCAATTTCATCATATAATATTTATTTATTTATTTCAAAGCCAATGTGTTTCTCTTCTTCTTTTTGCACCTTTTAATTTTAGAGCATCTGATTCCATTTCCAAGTGTAGTGTTGTCTTGATTTGTTCTTACCCATCCGATGTACAGAAATACCGACTCGGATTGCAGGCTCGGAAACAACAGAACACTGGAGATCAAAACAAGGAAAACGATGGTTAGCCCTTCACTACCACTCTTCCATTATAAATGTGAAAAAAAAGTAATAAAAATAATTTTCTTTTCTTCTATTAAGAAATTTATTAAATTATGAGTTATAAGGGTTATCTCTCTTCTTCAAAAAATTCCACCATTTTTTTTTCAAGATTTGAATTCTCGATCTCTAACATAAAAATCTAAATTTTAATTATTTAGATGTCTCCTAATAAAACAATAATTGTCAACCCACAAAATGGACATTGAACACAAAGATGGCCATCGAACACAAATTCTTGGGAGTATGGGGAGGAAGCCCTAAAACGTATTGGATACGTCTTTGGCTTCAACCCATAAAATTACGCTTGAGCCTGTACAATTAATATAGTGGATGGACCAACTATGATATTTTTAATAATTAGTCTTCACAAATTAAAGCATCGATTTCCGTCAATATTGCAGGTGGTTCGTATGTTGATTTCAGCATTCACTTCTCAGGGACAAGTACCAGTTCATCAAGGATTGATAACAATCGACGAGGGTTTGTACATTCTCTCTTCTACAATTGTTTCATTTCTTCAATAATGATAATATAATCTTTTTCATATTCTATAAATGCAGCTAATATTCACTAGTTAATTTCCGCTAGATTTCTATTTTTATCACTTTCATTCAAAACCTCCTATAGTATTGATGAGAAAAATCATCATTGAAAGGTATTGGACTCAACTTGGGTTGAAGTATTAAGTTAAAATGGTCGATCAAAGTTCAACACTTACAAAATAAAGTATAGTTAAGGAGGGTCAAAGATCTTTCTGTTGTTAGCACTTTGATGTTTAAAACAGTACTAATTTAAAAAAAAAGCGTGTCTAGAGAGGTGTGAGATGTGTGTGGACCACCTTAAGAATTACTGATAAAGAATAAGGACACTCTTTTTTATAGGGGTATACAAAAATAATGCTAACATATAGACTAATAAGATTATGAAACTATAATGTGTATAATTTAAGATAGACCCATATAATGGTAAATATAAAGAGAAATGAGCTCTAACAACTAAGGCCCAATAAAATCAAAGTATTCCTTATCAAGTACATTGATAGTATTTAACCGACCTTACATTCAAAACAGAGAATTCCAAGTTGCCGAGGCTTTGGAGTGCCAATGTGAAGTACAAAACAGATTACAAGAACAGCTTGAGGTATTAGTCCCACAGGGAGTTTGGCAACGGCCTATACATTTTCATGGTTACTCACATATCTTCTCCATGTGTTGAATGATCCATGATTTTTGGTTTTTTTTTTTTTTTTTCAATTTTAGGTACAGAAGATACTAGAGATGAGAATTGAAGCGCAAGGGAAGTACTTGAATGCCATCCTGGAGAAAGCTCAGAAGAGCATCTCACTTAATATGAATAGAAGCAGTAGCAATCTGGAAGCAGCAAATGCACCATCAACAGACTTTAATTTAGCTCTATCAAGTTGTTAAGAATATATTTGAATGAAGATAGAAAGGAAACTAACTAGTAGCATCATGATTTTGCAAGATAGTTATCACAAGGCAAATGGTTCTTGTTTCCATAATTTTCACAGAAATATAAAACTTGCCTCAAGGAAGACTCTCCCTTTCCTTAATAAAAGGAAACCCACTACAACAATCTGCGACCAGACCACGAACTTCCTGCACTTGAATGAATAAACTGGACTTCCTTCATCGAATGATTTCCTCGTTCCTAGCTTTCCAAACGGTCAAGGTTTGCACCCGGAGGGTTTCTCCGGACTGTGCTTCGGGACAAAAATTTATTTAACATAATCATATTGATTTTTTTAGGAAATAATTTTTTTTTGCAGAATTTTTTTTTTATTTTAGAGTATATATCTATACTTTAAGTTCTAAGTAATATTTATCTAATTTTAAATTTTAATTTTACTATTTCTTATTTGATATTTTCCTAATAAAATTACATTAAAAAAAATACTTGCATTTTATAATAGTGTCTGGACAATTTATCCGGATATTGATTCCGGTGCACTAACCGCACCCCTTTCTAAATTGAGTTCTATTACATATGCAGATTGAGTTTTCAGACTGCATCCACATGCATTTATTTTGTGTAATTATGAATATTTTTTGTACAATCGTAATTAAAAAATATAAAATAAAAAAAATACTAATAATTTTTGTATTATTTTTTATCGTTACGATTATATAAAATATACTTATAATTACACAAATTGCACGCATATAAAGACAGTGTGGAGACTAACGTCAGCCCATAAACATTTTCCGTTCCAAATTATCCAACAAGCACACGAGAACATTACTCCAGCAATGCGTCATCTACACGGTGAGTCCTTTGACCGGAGAAAATCCGAAACCCAATTCAACAACTCACAGTAAAGAAGGAATGAAGGATACCGTCCATAAACAAAGCAATCCATACATCAAAGTTGTAACTCACAACCATTGGAATCATACAAAACATCACTAAAAAAAGGAATTAGGGAGACAAACAATATTCTTGTACAAAGATGAGACAATATCGCCGTGAACTTACAATGCAAGTAGTTCATAAAATTGAGCACAAATGACATGGGCCCAAAGGCATCTGTAGCTGCCTTGCGTATGGATAATTATGACTTCGGGGGACATTTTATTACATATTAATTGTTGCTTGCTTTATATGTAACTAATTTAGTAGCCACGAGATGGATGACAGGATGAGTTTGTCAAACAAAGATCTTCAGATAGTCATCCATGCGCTTGTAATTCACTTCTGGATAAAGTTCTGAAGCTTCTTCTCCATGTTCTCCAATCTCGAAGTTTGTCAAACACCCTTCATAAAATATATGATAGAAATGCCCCACTCCCACCTGATGGGCATAATCCATTCCTGCAATAATATTGCACAGGCTAAGAAAACAATAGATGTTCAACAACAATATTGATTAAGACATATAAAAAAAAAACCCCATCTAGCAAATATTAATTGAACGCCAATTATAATTTTGCCTCATTATGAACCTTTAATAAAATATATTACCCTTCATGGAGGCAAGGAAGTCTTGTGCAGAAATGTTGATCTTTTGCAGCTTATTCCCACTTAGTAACTCCCACATCTCAACTAACTGCCTTTGTGTGAGAATGTTCTCCGGTGGCCTTAAGTACAATGTTTTGTTGACCGTTCTGGGATCATCTATTGTCTTGATTGTGTACGTTGCAATGTCGTCTTCATCCATGTAAATCACTACATCGAAAAACATGAAAAATAATGAAAGTAATGAAACTATAATATCACAGGAGGAACCATAGTCAATCCAGGTAACTGAGTTATGCAGGTTTGGCTGGAGCGCATATTGTGTATTCCAGCTTGTGCTTCTTGGCAACTATCTGTCATTGTTTGTATTAGAATCTAGAAATATTTAATCATGTTTGTTAGAGAATTATACAATTATTAAGATTTCAATGTGAACAAATTAAGATTCTAACAATCAATCAATTATAAAGATCTATATATATTTGGATGTAATCATATTAGGATTCCAAAAATGAATTAATATTAATCTAGAATCTTAGTATTATTACAATATAATTACTTTTTATGTAAGACAATCTTTACTATATATGGGAGTTCAAGTACTGTTGTGAGATACAATTCAATAAGAAAGATAGAACCGTTTTGAATCTTTAAATCGTAGAAATGAATCATAACAACTAAACCGCATGTTTCTTTATATTTTCTCTTCTCTTCTCTTTCTTACCTATCTTCACATAATGCCTTCTATATTTTAACAATTTTCAGGGATGTCTTCTTTACATTTGCCCAAGGTCTTTGTAATTCATTCATTTTCTCCATAGGTTGCTGGTTTTGGGTTTGGTGTTTTATCATATATGTAACCGGATTAAATGGTCCTGGAATATGAGTCTATTCCATTTTTCTTAGATAGGTGAGGAGTGAGACTAAAAATTTGATACATTTTGGTGTCATGCCTCAACTATAACTATTAATCTGACCTATAGTCTCAAAGTTACAATTTCTTTTGAGGGTCAAACTAATCATCATGTAATTATGTTCAATTAGATTGTAGTATTCTAGCCTGAAAATCTTAATTCTTTTTTTTTTTTTTTATCCATTGGAGTTAGTAGTCCAGCAGTAAGCAGAGAAAAGAATGAACGCTAAGTTTGGGGCTCGAAAAACTTAGACCTGAGAATTTGAGATACATGCCTTCAACCAATTGAGTTAAAAGTCTTAGTTCTTACCCTTAGTGTTTCCATCTCCATAGATGACGACTTTATCTCTTGGAGGCGTAAGCCTTCCAAGCTGAGAAAGGTTAGCCGTGAAGTAGCCAGCGAAGCAATTGGCCGAAACATAAGTATGGGGGATCTTAGCATCCTCTATTGCCTTTCTCACTATCATTTTCTCATCAAATGATACTCTACCAGGTTCCAGTGCATTTCCCATTCGTGCTGGGTCCATACCAAACTCTGATGGCAAGAAACGCTGCAAAAATTCTTTAAAAGTCAATGAAAATTATATAATGAATAGGAAGATGATACACAAACACACATGAAGAATGGACTCAGTTAAGGATACAACAATAAAAAGTTAATAAGATTATATTATGCTTTGCTTTGATGAAAAAGGATCCTCAATTAAATTTTGTTTTAATAATTTTATTAGCTGCTACATGTGCTGGGAACAATAATTAATTGTTACATAAATTTTCTTTATTATATCTCTGATTGTTTACAAAAGCATAATTTACTAGAAAGAAATATTTTTCAAGGGATAACATATTTGTTTTGTTTTGTTTTTTTTTTTTTTTTTTTTGCATCTATATCATTGCAAATCAACTGCAAAAGAATTTCTAGTTTTTGGCAAATGAATTAGACAGATGTTGGGATAAAAAAAAAAAAAAAACCCACAAGTGAACAGCACAAATCATCCCACAATAATCAGCCCACCAGCGTTGAAGCCTCTGCCCAACGACTTAATAGCTATCACCCATCCCTCTGAAGAGGGCTGAGAGTTGAAACTGAAATTATGTGTGTATTGGAGCATTATTTGTCTTTTTCTAAGATAAGTGAAAGAATTTAATAAGTTGAAATAAAACGATGATCACTAGAATTACTAGGCTCAAAAGATATATTATACAAAACGAGGTGCACTTACGATACTACAAAAACAAGAAGCTAGGGTGCATTAAAAGTATGGTTGAAAATTATTACATGGGTAGGACCTTTGTGTCCGTGATTCATCAGAGAAAAAGAAATTTTTATGGGCGACATTTGACTATTGTTTCCTTTTTTTTTTTTTTTTTCTGATAATAGTCATGTGAATACTTTATTTTTTAGGGGACAATTTAGTGGTTATAATTAAAATTTTTATTTTAAAAATTTTGAATTCAAATACTGAAAAGAGAGGATGAAATTTATGAAAAAAAAAATATCTTATCGTATAACTTATAACTTAATAAATTTTTAAACAAAAAAAAAGTGAACACTTTATTAATGTGGAAATTCTGCACATGAATCTCAAGGAGAATACTACCGTTAGAGGCAACCCGAAATAAATCGAAAATTTCCCCTCAATTTTCTCCCTCAATAGCCTCGTCTGGATGATAGACCCACTCCAATAGGACCAAAGAAAATAAAAACCATCTGTTGGAAAGTCTTCTCCCAATCGCCGTCCATATCAGCAACATTAATTGTTTTTAACCAGATAGTAAACAACCTAAGTCTAACGCTACACAAGGTTGAATAAATATGTAAATGACACACTGTACAAGATGTCCGTGCTACATGTAATCCCCCCCTCCTCAAATAGCCGTAGACACAAATTCATATGCTCCCCAAATTATAAGTAATTAACGTTTGACCTTTGAACGAGGAAAATTATAGTCAAGTTGAAAAGTTAAGACACTGCATCTCCTTCCGCCGCTGCGTGGTCTCTAAACTTGTGTTATGTACTCCTCACATGTGTTAGCATTAATTAATTTTAGCTTGTATTTGTTTTTAAATTCTCTGATGAAATACCTAAAAAAAAACATGTGTAAATTAATTTTTTTAAAACCTTTTTAGAAAAATTAACCCTGAACACGATCATATCAAGAGCTATGTTATTTAAAAATTATGAAAATTTTTAATTTGACTCATATTTTTTGTAAGTATAATTTACTTATAATCTTATATCATAATAAGTGAAATCTACTTGAAATTAAAAAATAAAAAAATAAATTTATATAATATTAGACCATGAATGAGTTTTATTCATAAAAAAATAAATAAAATTAACAAATACTTTAAATTATTGTACATATCAACCGTAATCATATTTGAAGCTATATATGACCAAACTCTATTTATTTATCTATTTATTGTCTTAAAAAGTTTACAAATAAGAGGGTTGTCATTATCCTCATGTTAGATAGCATCTACAGATTATCAGAAATTTATTATAGTACTTATAGGTATCATTTATTTACAAAAGACTCTAACAACAGTAATTAGTGTGATTTAAACTTGAAATAAAACGCATCAAAAACTAATCGTTAGCACACCCTTCTGGCCCAACCCAATTTGGATATCTCAAGAAATGAATAATTAACTTATAATTGGATTGTCAACAAAAACTTAAAATTGGATTGTAAAGGGTGAGTTATGGTTACCTTGACATTGCCTGCCTCTTTGATGGCATCGACAAGCTTGAGCTGCATCAAAAGGTTGTGGCTCCGAAAATGGACTCCAGACATGGTGCATATCACCACATCAACTTTCTTCACAGCCTCCACAAGGCTTTCATGGTCAGAGAACGAGCCCTCAACCAGGCGAGCCCCTTGCCTTTTAAACGAAAGCAGCATTTGGAGCTTCTCAATGTCAAGGCCTATCTCAGCGCGCTGGAGAAGATAGGTCACATGGCCCGCCGCTAAGCTTGCTTTCACAATCCTCCTACCAATATACCCAGTAGCCCCAACAATAAGAACCTTGCTCTTCGCCATATGCCCTCTCTTTTCCTTAACTTTGTCGTGCAACTACAAAAAGCTCATTCAGTCGACAACTATATATGAAAAATCATATGTAGAGATTGGGTGATATTAATTAATTGATTGACACACAGAGTAATTCGGTGATGCTGGACCTGACAGCCAACTTTTATTCCAATGACTTACCATTCTAGCTACCCTTGTAGTTTTTTTTAAAAAAAAATTAGGATTAGATCCTGAGTTACACAATAAATATAATTTTTTTTATTCCCATGCCGCTAATATCTCCTTTCCAAAGATAAGAATTAAGACCTTTAATATAAAATTCTAATTTCTTAATTACAGAGTAATACAGTTAGTCGCTTCCTCTATTATTCTAATTTCTCTATAATTCCTCTATTATCCCAAGATAAGATATCTATGTAATGTCTCTATTATTCTAATTTCTCGGTATGGTAACAGGTTTGCAGATTGGGTTGCAAACCAATCTAGAGTTCAGTCTCTTCTTCTAGATTGGATATACAACCTCTTATAGAACTGATCAATTACTTATGTAAGGATGTTATCTATCAATAAAATGCTTTTCGTATTGTATCAAAAAAGAAAAGAAAGAGTCATATAGTTAGTATTTCAATTAGATAACTTGAACGAAGATGGGATAGTGATGTTAGGCTGTGCAGATTTACACGAATTCATCAAAAATTTTCAAACAAAATAGGATAATGGAACTTTGAGTCAGAATTTCAAAAGACACAAACTAAAGAAAAGTTTGTTAACACGGAATTTGTAATTTATAATGAAAATTAATCAAAGAGTTAATAAGGACATAATAGCTATGATGGAAATTATCTAAGAACTTAAATCGAGAATAATGCCTATAAAGGAAAATAATCATGAAAATTAATGCATTCCATAAAAAAATGTAATAATTATAGAATCAAATAATAAGAATAATTAAATAATTAAATATGAAATAATAATTATAATAAAAAATAGTCAAAGATTTAAGCAAAAAATAATGACTATAACAGAAATTAACCATGAATTTAAATAAAAATAAATAGCTATAATAAAAATTAATCATGTTATAAACATGACCTAATAAATACCGGAATACATTAAAAATAATATCAAATTAAAGAGAAAGCGACAACAAATTTAAGGGGAAACTTGTCGGATGACCCAGCTATAAACATTATCTTGACTGGTACATGTGCATAGAGAAATTGCTACATTGGTTGGAATAATGGCTTCAGGCTTACAATTCTTATTCTTCTGTTCAATGTCAAACGTCAGACTTTAAAATTTTGCCGTCCATGTCTTGCAGAAAGGGTGAAATGACATTCGACAAATGTACTTTTTTTGGTTTAGACGACATATCACATGATATGGATACTATAACCACATGGCATCGGCAGACCGCCAGCTGCTCGAGAATGGCAGGAATAGTCTTTGTTTGTAAGATAAAGTCCACCACGACGAACAGTAGCTTTGAAAATGATCTTGATTTGACATGTAGCATTTAGAAAGCACCCATGTAAATATGTTCATTGTCAAACCTCTAGCAATCTAATTTCGCCATATATCCTGATTAAAAGAGTCCAGAGGTGGTACCTTTCCTACTAATCGCCAAATTGTAGTCGCCTGCGTAAGTTTGCGCTCAAGATTTGGCTACAGCACGCGTCTGACAAATGTAAGTTCATTGAGTGATCCAGACAAATGGGAGAGATCAAAGGTCAAGATCATATGAAATATCATGGGATTTTTTTTTTAATTTATAAAGAGGTCCATTAACTACGTCATCATGTTTTAATTTAAGTAAAATTTGAGGTTGAAAATTTAGACCTTGTTGATGTACAAATCTTTATTTTCTAATTCAACTAAGTGAAAAAAAGAAAAAAAATTTACTGAGCCACGAGGTAATAATAGAGGTTCTTTCGTATTTTCTCATATTCTCCTAGTAGAACTCGTTCCTCTCATATTTTAATTTGAGATTTCGAGCATAAATTTCTAAATTTCTTAATATAAAATTTAAGTATCATATTCTCCATGAGACCATAGTTATTAAACTCGGCCTAACTCGACAAATCGGACTGGTAACCCGATGATTCGGGTACTGGGTCGGACCGGTTCGCGTGAACAGTAATCGGGTCATTTGAATAATAAATTTTTTTTTTCACTTTTTACTGTGTAAACAGTAAAAATAATATTTTTTTAATGATAAACAGTGGCCAAACAGTAAAAAAATATAATTTTTTTCACTTTTTACTGTGTAAACAGTAAAAATAATATTTTTTTAATGATAAACAGTGTTCAAACAGTAAAAATTATAATTTTTTTTTCATTTTTTACTACTTGAACAATAATATTTGTATAATATTTACACACTAAAATTTATTTTTTTTTAACTTTTTACTGTGTGAATGATAAAAATAATATTTTCATAATACTAAATAGTATTATACAATATTTTTTTTGTACAATTTAATTATTTTTTTATTTTTTATAATCTATTTTTCTGTATGCAATAATTTAATATTGTTCATATATCAAATAATATGTTACAATTGACCTTAAAAAATCGTTTTTAAAGAATTTTTATCAAAATTTTGATTCGTATAAACAACTTTTTAATTTGTGAAAATATAATTATTGTGCTAAATTGTACAAAAAATTTATATCTATTATTTGATATATTCATTTTCTTAAGAATTAATGACCCATTGGTTGAACTAATTACTCACTAATTAAACCAATGACCTACTGACCCAGTCGTCTAACCGGGTCAGTATCCGAGCCGGTTTTAATAACTATGCATGAGACACCTCAATTATGAAGAACTTAGAATTTTGTATCTGAACTCTTAGATTCTAATTACAAGAAATGAGTTATGTTACTTATTAGAATGAGATTGTAGAATTTGTTGGAATGACAAGAATTATCCTATATTGTGAAATTCACAGTCAAAAGGCCTGTTAGTGGGCTAGAAAAATAAAAGTATCATATTTTGAAGCATTGTAATAATCAATCACACTCTTTAGAGTTGACGTCGTTCTGAAAATTTGTTCAAAACCATTATTTTATCATAATAGAGAAGAATATTTATGGCCATTTCTAGACTAATTGAAGAATATTTATTGGGCCTTTGTGCCTTCTTTGTATGATTAAGCTTTTGTTTTTTTCGGTCGAAATGATTAAGCTTATTAAAATACAATGTAATGGGTCATGGTCCACACAACAACAGATACTATAATATCCAATCTTTATGGGCTAAGAAGGGAACGGTCCTCCATATAGGCCTAATAAGGCATTGGGCCTTAAGTCTGGCCCAAAAGTGCAACCGAGATCCAGAGATCTGGATGACACTTTCATTTACATTAGGATCAGTCTGAGGGCCATTAGGCTGCGGGCTCTCTCCTCTTTAGGCTATTTCAGGTTGGGTTCTATTTAAGGGACTTTGTATTTAGACTTGGGCCTTGTGTATTGGGCCTCAATTTATGAATGGACATTTATAATAAATCATTTAGTTTAAATTTCTTTTTCATTTTTTTTTATTTTTTCGATTTTTGTTTTTTTACTTTCAGTTTTTTTTCCCTTTTTTTCTTCTTCTTATTTTCTATTTGTTCTTCTTCTTGTTTTTTTTTTTTTTTCTTTCTTTTCATTTTTTATGTCCAAATACGACTGTAATCCAAAACACAATCAAACCGCTACGTCATCAAGCCGCGAGTTAGTTGTAACCAACCCACGACTTTATTGCCCACGGAAAGGAAGTGTGATAATGTAGCTCCTAAAGCGAGCCGGACGAAATGGGTGTAAGTCTAAAAACTTGATTCCAATGTTTGTGCTTTGGCTTCTTGTGCATGTTGTTTGAAGGTTTGATCTCGGTATTTGGGTTGGATTGATCTAGGATGTGAAGTGATAGCTCATGGAAATAATTAAGAGTAGTAGAGTAACAATTGAGTGATCAGAAGAGATAATATTAATAACATTATTGGGAGTCAAATGCCTTCCATATATACGTTTATTGATCAATTTTTAATATATAATGTGATATGACTTTTTTTTTTTTGTTTATCAAAAAATTTATTAGACTGTGAGTTATACGAATGAAGTAGCTTTCCTCATTTTTATAAACTGTATATTCCATACTAAGATTAAGATCCTCGTTGAACTTGGTGGTGCTACCATTTTGCTACTAAGGCGTTTGTTTTGTTCAAGTTGCATTCCAACATTGAAAAATCAGTTAAAATGGGTATAATTGTTGATTTGAAGATGCTGATATCATAACATCAATTTTAAGGATAATTATAGCTTACTTAGTCAATTTACTATGTTATTATGTGTTTAAATTTGAATTTGAATTCAATGTAGAAGCTGTCAAGTATATAACAGTTATTTGGTTTGGAGTTTTTATTTGAATTTTGAATGTAAATTTGTTTTTATCTAATGATGTTTGTGGATCAATAGAAGATGAGAGAAATTAGTTTCTTTCTCCTCTCCCTATTATAATGCAGCACATTTCTTTTTTCTCTTCTTCTCTGCTGCATTTTTAACTTTTTGGTTTAGTTTGGTTTCTAAACCTACCCTAAAAACCATAAGTGGTATCTAAGCAATGTTGCATCTTTATGACCTGTGTTTTATAGTAGAGAGAAAAGAGTGATTCAAACACTTGAGTGAGGAGTGTAAAATCAAAGAGTGTCTCCCACCAAGTCAAAGAAAAACCAAAAAATGATCTATGCATTTTCCAGGTTTTGTTTTCTGGATATAGCAGTTTTCAAACACTTGTTTGTGAGTGAAAATCAGAAAATTTTTCCACCAAATCAAGAGTTTCTTTGAGTGGAAAAAATAAAAAGTTTTCCACCAAACCGAAAATCAAAACCTTGGAGATTTTCCATAAAGAAAATCAAATTGAAGATTGGTTTCTAAAACCAGAGAAGAATGCAACTGAGTAGCTGTCTTTTTTCATCAAATCAGATGACCTCCATAGTTTCAAGAGGAGAAATAAAGAACAATAAAAACCTTTGGAGATTGGTTTCTAAACCAACAACATTGAAAGCTCTATGTGAGCTAAAAATATTTGAAGCTTGGTTTTAAAAACCAGCAAAGTTGAAGGATCTATAGGAGCCAAATACATTTGAAGACTGGTTTCTAAAAATCAGAAAATTTAATTACTGATCTCAAATCACAAAATTTGAAGGCTAAAAATCAGTCAAACATCCTTGAAAACTAGTTTCAGATAAAAAAATTTGAGGCATGCAAAATAGCAGCCCTAAGGAAGAGTGTTGAACTTGGTGGTGCTGCTATTTTGCTGCTAAGGTGTTTGTTTTATTCAAGTTGCATTCCAGCATTGAAAAATCAGTTAAAATGGGTATAATTGTTGATTTGAAGATGCTGGAGTCTGCCTTGAAGCTGCTGATATGATAACATCAGTCTTAAGGATAATTATAACTTGCTTAGTCAAGTCACTATATTATTATATATTTAAATTTGAATTTAAACTCAATGTAGAAACTGTCAAGTATGTAACAGTTATTTGATTTAGAGCTCAAATTTTAATTTTAAATGTAAATTTGTCTCTATATAATGATGTTTGTGGATCAATAAAAATGAAAGAAGTTAGTTTCTTTCTCCTCTCCCTATTATAATGCAGCACGTTTCTTTCCTCTCTTCTTCTCTGCTGCATTTTTAACTTTCTGGTTTAGTTTGGTTTCTAAACTTGCCCTAAAAACCATCAATTAGACCTTCCAGATGAAAGTCTAATTTTTTAACTATTAAGATGTCTTTTAAGGTAATGTGATATAGCTTTCTAAAAGTTCTACGTGTTCTCCTTTCAATTAGAAGGAAAAGAAAACAAAGGATGTCGGATGCAAGAAAAAAGGAAAACAAGAAAAGGAAAAGTAGAGAGACTCTCTACACTAAGGTATACCGCGTCTCTGCTGTAATCTTCAAGAAGTGGCATTATAATAGTTGGAACTTACAGTTATTGGAATAACACAAAACATTGCCAAAAGAACGGAATTTAACGATACAAATGATCTTGCTGCAAGACTGAGATATTGTCGCCATGAATTTGTAATAGAAGCAGTTGCATAATGTGATGCACACAGCAAATTTGAACAAAGACATTAGTAGTTAACATGACTATGAATAATTTGTGACTTCAAGTCGTTTTATTGTACATCCGTGGTCGCTTGATGTATGTATAACTAATATAATAACCATGAGATAGATGAGGTTATCAAACATAGATCTTCAAATATTCATCCATACGCTTGTAATTCACTTCTGGATAAAGCTGTGAAGCTTCTTCTCCATCTTCTCCTATCTCAAAGTCTGTCAAACAGCCCTCATAGAAAATATGATAGAAATGTCCCACGCCTGCCCGCTGGGCATGATCCATTCCTGCAATGATATCATACATGCCAACAAAAAGATTGATGTTCAACAACATTATCAATGAAACCATGCTAGGAAATGTTAATTAAACCCCATTTGTCATTTTGCCTCATTATGATTATTACCCTTCATGGAGGCAAGGAAGTCTTGTGCAGAAATGTTGATCTTTTGCAGCTCATTCCCACTGAGCGTCTCCCACATCTCAACTAACTGCCTCTGCGTGAGAATGTTCTGTGGTGGCATTGCGTACAATGTTTTGTTCACCGTTCTGGGATCGTCTATTGTCTTGATTGTGTATGTTGCAACATCGTCTTCATCCATAAAAACCACTGTAAGGCAACACACACAAAAGGCAACGAAATTAATTATAATATAATTCCTTTTATCTTGGATAGGTCAGGAGGGACTTGAATTTGAATCACTGGGCTCCCACGCCTCAACTTTAATCACTAAGCTAGAACTATAGTCCCAATCAAAGTTTTAACTTGAGGCCCTGCTTAGCTAGATTGGTTGGAAGAAGTGTCCTCTAGCCATAGACTCTTATCCTCTCTTTCTTTTTATTGCTAGGTTACCAGTTCTAATAGACAAAAAGAAAAAAAAAATCAAAAAGTTTTAATTTCCTTCTTTTAGGTCGAACTAATAATCATGTTATATGTAATTGGATTCTAGTTTAGCCTATAATCTTAGTTCTTACCCTTTGTGTTTCCATCTCCGTATAGAAAGACTTGGTCTCTTGGAGGTGTAAGCCTGCCAAGCTGGGAAAGGTTGCCAACGAAGTAGCCACCGAAGCAATTGGCGGTTATGTAAGTATAAGGGATGTTAGCATCCTCTATTGCTTTTCTCACTATCATTTTTTGATCAAATGTCTCTCTTCCAGGTTCAAGCGCATGCCCCATTCGTGATGGGTCCATACCAAACTCTGAGGGCAAGAAACGCTGCAAAAAGTTTATGGTTATAAGCAATTCATATTCAACATGAAAATGATACAAGAAGATAAATAATGGTCACTAGCAAGGATACAACAATGAAAAAGCAAAGAGAATTATATTGTGATTTGATTCGATGAAATAGATTCTCAATTTCATTCTGTTTCGAAAATTTTATTGCCTTGTTACATGTGATGCTATGATTAATGGCCACACAAATTTTACCTATCAAGTAGACTGCCACTTAGTCCACTTTGTATTTCCAGCACTATATATATTCTCTTGGTAGGATGGCTACCAGCACTAGAATTTCAAAAGTAAGCATAGAATAAGGGCAGAGCAATAGTAATAGAATAACAACTACTACCAACAACAGCGTGCGATGCCAAGTCTTTTAAAAGGAGTTAATTCATGTAATGAAATTTTATTAGTCTACAGGGAGGGCGTAAGGCGGCCAAAGGGAAAGGGGGGATTTGGGAGGCAGGAGCTCGAACCCCTGCCTTTCCACCTGGGCATAATCCTCACCGTATTTTTAAGTCCGTTGATTTTAGGCCCATAACCCAGCCGCAACCCATTTGCATTCATCAAGTTTTAAGTATTGCGGTGTGGCTAAAGAATGACAAAGGACACGAGCACCTGATCATGGCCTTCCATGATGCTGCCTACCCTATGTTGTAAGTGCAAGTCACACCGTCACATCTCTTTAAACTCACTAAACTGAGCTTTCAAATTGCAGGGTCCTCCCATGAGCCAAAAGGTATCCTCCCTCTTTTTTTTTTATTATCTTTCTTTAAAGTTGAAATTTAAAAATGGGTATGGATTGCTTTGGTTGGATAGCTAGGCATGGTATTCAAGTTGAAGAACTTATCCACATTTTTCTCGGTTCATGAACTTACCCGCATTTTTATGCATGACGTTTCAGTATTCAAGTTTAGACGGCTGAATGTGGCCGAATCCAATCTGGATATCTCAACAAATTAATTAACTATTTGGATTGTAGAGGCCCTAGAGGGTGAGTTAACGTCAACGGCACGAATACGGATACAATATAAATATATATATATATATATAACGTAATAATTAATATATATTTATTATTTTATCAATTATATTAAAGACATGACTAAATAGTTATTTTTTTAGGTGGTCACTACCTGTTATATATGATATGATAGAAAAAATTATACGACGTAGTAGAAAAATTAGAAGAAAATTATATGATGTACTAAAGAAAATTGTACGACATATAACTAATTAATAAAAATAAAAAATTTGATTATATGAATCGCATAAATTCCTTTATCACGTTGTATAATTTTCTTATATTTCTAATTTTATGTCATATGCCAAAAAAATTTTTAATAACTAATTATATGCGTTGTATAATTCTCCTTATTACGTTATATAATTTCTTTATATTTTTTTTATCACGTCGTATAATTTTTTTTAAGATATTATATATTACAGCTACTTGGCAGTTACTTAAAAAACAGTCAAATAAGTTTTTCCTTATAATAACTACTTTAATTTATAGTTTTTTAATTATTATGTCATTTATATATAATTATAAACATCAAGTATTTGACATGTTAATTAGATATGTCTGACAACTATTTGATATGTATTTTTGAATTTTTTATATTTATTTTTTTAGACTTGAAGTATACTGTGCGTATCCAAGAATTGTCAAACTAATATTATGTCTAACATATATAGTCAAAAGGGACATGCGTTATTTTAGAAATTTCTGTGAATCACAAGCTTTCGTTACCTTAACATTGCCTGCCTCTTTGATGGCCTCGACGAGCTTGAGCTGCATCAAAAGGTTGTGGCTCCGAAAATGGACTCCAGACATGGTGCATATCACCACATCAACTTTCTTCACAGCCTCCACGAGGCTTTCATGGTCAGAGAACGAGCCCTCAACGAGGCGAGCCCCTTGCCTTTTAAATGAAAGCAGCATTTGGAGCTTCTCAATGTCGAGGCCCATCTCAGGGCGTTGGAGGAGATAGGTCACATGGCCCTCCGCTAAGCTTGCTTTCACAATCCTCCTACCAATATACCCAGTAGCCCCAACAACAAGAACCTTGCTCTTTGCCATATGCCCTCTCTTTTGCTTACTTTTGTGGCGCAACCACAAGATGAGCCAGCTAGATCTATATATGAAAAGTTACAGGTAGAGATTCAGCGATATAGATTATTTAATTGATTAGTTAATGGGGACACTTATGGAAATTTGGTGATGCGACACCTAACACCTACCAAATTTTTTTTGATAACATATTATGCAAGTTGCTCTTTTTGTGGATGCTTTTTTGCATTTTGTCAAACGTCAAAGTGTGGCAGGTATCTCAATTAGACAACTTGAAGGAAGATGGGCTGGTGGTGTTAGGTGATGCGCATTTATGTACTTCTTTTTAAAGAATTCTAACAAAATAGGATAAAGGACATCTTAACAGAAATTCAAAAGTACAAACGATCTAAAGAAGATGTCCTCAATCTCTGTATGCAGCTAATTATATTGAAGGACAACAAATTTTAATTTCTTTTTTTTTTAATTTAGTATTTATTCATGGACCTTACCGACTTATTAACGTATGTATATGTGTGAAGATTTATATATGTATGTGGATAACTAGCTGGCCAAAATTTATAATTATAATTATTTAAATTGATGATTTAATAGTAAATTAGTGTGTATTTTATGTTTGTAATTTAAGTTCGAATCCTAATACTCACGCTCTCCCCTCACAACAAGTTAGATGACTAAATATTATAACGCGGCTTTAGATTCTAACTTCGGTAATTATTATAGTTTTTTACAACGAAAATATGTTTGATCATACTGATATATTTGACCATACTCGAATGACAGATATATTCCTTTAAAAGTGATTAAATAATGCGTTACAAATAAAAATTATTTCAATTTTATCCCATAAATTTAAGAATTGGTATATTTATAATAAATTTTATTTTTAATTAAAAAAAACCTCACATTCATGCAATAATGAATGTCGCATGAGTGCCGGCTTCTCCGCAGCTGCTTTTCCTGTCTCTGCCATTGATCTTTGGGTTTATAATTTGGGGTCGGTTTGTTTGGTTTGTTTGCTGACAAAAATAAAATTTTGAAATATCATTTATTGAGGACAATAAAATTTTGAAATTTTATTTTCAATTATGGTGTTTGGTTGTGGTACTAAAAATATTATTCTGTATTTGGTGAAATTATGTAAAATAAAATACTTTATTATTATTTTATTATTTTTTACTGTGTAAATAGTGAAAATATTATTATTTTTTTATTTTTTACTGTGTAAACAGTAAAAAATATTATTATTTTATTACTTTTTACTGTGTAAACAGTGAAAAATATTATTATTTTATTATTTTTTACTGTGTAAACAGTGTCAAAACAGTGCTCCCACGTTTCCCTACGAAAAACGACGTCCGCTCAATTCGAACGGACGTCGTTTTCCATAAATGCATGCAGTTTTCGTCCAATGGCCCAATATTTGATTTTCTAAAATCTTTCAAATTCTTAACCCCAAACACTAAAAAATGGTGAAAATCAAATCCAAAAATTAGATTTCCCTCAAACAAACGTACCCTTAGTTGATTTCTTGAAGAATGAAAGAGCAAATAAATTATGCTCAACTTGACAACCATGCCTTTTTTTTTTTAATTAACTATTACAAGTGCACCTAAGGGACGGATATTCTTGATAATTTTAACTAATTGATCTGTTATGAATAGGCCTCTCTCTATCAGCCGACCAGGTAGAACTTAGAAGAGCCCAGATAACAAAGAAGAAAAAAAAAGGGGATAAGCATATTTGAAATCCTAAACCTTTAAATTTTTTTATGTTTGAGTTCTAAACTTTTTTAACGTTTTATTTGAGTTCTAAACCTTTTGATTTTTTATTATATCAGTCCTTTAAATTACAAAAAATAGTCAATCCATTAATAAGTGAGTTTAATTTAATAAAAATCATTTAAAAAAGTTTAAATACTTGAATTAAGTATTTTTTTTATCAATAAAATATACATATTAAATATTTTTTTAATCAACAAATATACGAATTAAATAGGTAACATGCATATTTTTTATAAAAAAGACATTCAATTCATATATTTAATTTTTTTAAAATAATTTTTTTGTAAATTTAAAATTATTTTTTAATAGATTGATCACTTTTATTAAACAGATGGACTGATTTGGTAGAAAATCAAAAGATTTAAAACTCAAATGAAATGTTAAAAAATTTAGAACTCAAACGTAAAAAAACCTAAAGATTTAGGACTAAAAAATTGTTATCCCAAAGAAAGGGCGCCACTCTCTATTCTATAAACATATATCAATGTAGATAACCATTTTCTTTGCTGTACTCTTGTTCCAATCTTCCAGCGTCAAAATCTTTAATATTCCGATCTTGGATTGGCTGATATATTTCTCTCCCAGATGCCAATAAAAAAAAGAAAGGGTCTCTCTCTATTATTTATGTAAATCAGTAATCACCTTCTAAGTTTTGAAAAGCAGGAGAAAGAATCTTATAAGATTCTTTGCCGAGGCGTCCGTGCATAATCAATGTATTTTTTTCACTTGACTAGTGCCAACAATCTTACTTATCTACACTAAATACTTACCAATATATTTAATGAGACTAAACGTGCGTTCTTCTTATAGTTTGCAATTCTTCAAAAAGACTACAAGATATCATCCTCTAAACATTAATTTTCGACTTTTTGGCATGACCTAAGTTTGATTCACGTGGTGACCTCTCAAAATTATACCCCACATCCTTACCACTTATAAGGCATAACCCACCCATGTGGAGTTTTATCTAAGGGAATATTTTGTTTTGTTATTATTAATTGTTAATTGTTATTACTGATTATCGATTATTGTTACAGATTGCTGTTATTAAAGAATAAAATGCAATCATTATATTTAGTTAAATAAACACTAATTGTTACTAATCAAATAATAAAATAACCACTTTAGACATCGTTTTTCTATTTTATTGAAACAAATTATTATTTTACTTTTAACTAATCTAAACTACTATTATGAAAATTTATTTTAGTTATTTATAAATGAAAATTAGTTAAATGTGTAATTTAAATATCAACTATAATTTATAATAAATATTTTTTTAAAAAAATATTATTTTTACGATATATATTACTATATTTGAAAAAATTTTATTATTTTTACTATACAAAGTACTATTCACACTAATGAAAGTAAAGGAAAATAGCAAAAAGAAAAGTCACCGTGCTTGAAATAATATTATTTATAAGGTAAGATACATGTTGATACCTAGCTTCTCTTCCAAAATTGTGACAAAATAATATTATTTTATTATATTTACACAAAAATAAAGCAAAAAAAAAAAAAATTGATGGTTTAGCCATTTAGCCTCTCTCCTTTTACTCTCTAAAAATGAGAAAAAGCGTGCCTCCCATCGCGCAGTCCCATGTCATTTTCAAGATTAGTTGTGTAATTGTACTAATAAAAATAAAAAAGAAAACATAAAATAAGAGAATTTTTATTTTTTCTATCGGCTGCTTTTAAACTCATATATCAACAATCAACAATTCTTATAAATTTTAACCAAACATCTAATTTTCTATTTTTTAAAACTGTAATAACAACTTCCAAATGCAAAACCAAACACCACCTAAAACAAATTTCTTTTGCTGGATTTCCTTTTGTTTTTTGCCCTTGCTTACAATTCCAACTGTTGCAATTCTACAAGATTAAGGTTATAATCATTATTGTGATACACACACTAGAGAAAATTAGAAATGGTAAAAGTAAATATCACAAGATCAGCGGCATATTAGAGAAAATGTCACATTGTAAAGATCAAGAGATTGTACAAATAATATTTAACTTTTCGTCAAAATCCGAAGTCCACCCACACCAAAATTTCTCTCCTTTCTCTCTCTCAAAAACCTGCAAAACTCTCTCATGATCAGAAAGATTATGTTATGATCCTAATTGCTAGATATGTATCAAGTTTTTGAAATCATGACTGTCTACTAAATGAAATTTGCAATCCGGCGGTGGAATTGGTGACACATCAGAATTACCGTATTTGTGAGAGATTAATTAAGACCAGTGCAAAGCTAACGCGAATGAGCGTCAAGGCTATGGTGCATGGTGGATTATTATAATTCTAGTTTCAAAGTATGATACTTGATTTCTCACATTCAAAGACTTATGTTATCGATCTGAATCTGTAATGCTTAATAATATAGAAATCTATTTTGGAAGTCTGAAGTCTAAATCTAATATGAAGGGATTCATAGATAGGATTATAAGAAAATAAAGAGCTATTATATAATTTACAACTAAATAGTCTCTTAAAAAATTAAATGGAAAGCATGATATTTCCATATGGCTTTCAGTGCCCCAATTTTATTTTCATTTGTGACAGCCAAATCTTAAGTCCAAATTTTTACGTAGCTAGCAACCGCAAATTGTTAGGAAAGTTGCAGCCAAACTACCATATCCTTTTCTTTGGACTTTTGTTTCCACAGTTCAGACACAGCCCAAAAGACTTTTTCTTCTGGCAAGGATATATAATTCTAACAAACTTCCAACAAATACTTTTGGATGTGGCACCTGATATGCAAACTAATTATAGACTTATTCTTTTTCACATGGAATCTACCACGACAACAACCTCAAACATGATCTGGATATGGGAGTGGCATTTAGAAAGTACACGTAAAATCGCTACAACCATTATTCTTACATGTCCAATGTCAAACACCAACTATCTGATGTTGCCATCCAAGTCCCCGGTCTTCAACGTAGTTTTAGAAAATGACCCAATTTGGCCGTCAGACTAATAAACTGCTAATTGGAAGTTTAAATCGGTCGGATTCTATTATCAAACTGACCAAGAAAGCAGCCTTAAAAAAGTCACTCAATTCAATTGATCAGGATGGTTGGACCGATCCGGTCATATTAGTGAACGAACTGGGTCAATACGAAATTTTTTTTTTTCTAGCCTTTTATTGTTCTAAAAATTTTACATAGTTATATTAGTTTATTATGAATACTCGAAGATATATACTCAAATATTATTTTAATTACATTTTATTTATTTTTATATAATATAAAAATATTAATTATTTTTCAGAAAATAAAAATTAATCTACTTATCATATTGACGGTTGTACCGTTCACACGCTGAATTAAAACCTAGAGTGGGTTGGATCCAGTCCAAATTTAAAAGCTATTGTTTTCAATGCATTGCGTTTATTTCAACCCTTACGCAACCAAAGCGTTTTCTTTTGGAGCTTTGTTGAGGTCAGTAATTAGCCACCTGGCCTCTATTGTCACTTCCATAAGTTCCTACGTTTTTTTCTCACCAAATTGTGGAGAAAACTTGGAAAAATTGAGACAAAAGGTGGATTCACTTGAAGATACAATTACGGAATTGTCCGCCAACCTTGGTTCCATGGCCATAGAGTATGGCGCTTCCGTCACAGCGTTGCACCAAACAACAATGTCTCGATGGGGCTTTTTGAGTACCCATTTTACTTCTTGGTAATTTGTAGGAAGATGAAAGAGGGCTTGAGCAAGGATGACTAAATCTATAAGAGATTATGTTGAAAATATTTTATTCAAGGTCGCCACTTACATCATTGCAGCACTATTATAGGACGTTTTGTTACAGCAACTTTCTGAACAAGTAAAAATTATATATTTTTTTAAAAATAATTGGGAGTAAACTAAAAATTTATATATGTAGTTCAAAAAATCAAGAGTAATACATTGTTATCTTTTATTGGGGACATAATTGTTAGTTTATAAATTTTATTTTTCTCCCTATATGCTTTCTTGTAATATTTATAAAAAATATTCATCCTTTCAATTATTTTTTTTTCATTTTTAACATATTCATTATTCACAGAAAGAATAAAAAAATTATTTTATATATTTTTTACTCTACTTTCTTTCACACTTCATTTTAAATCTGAACAAACTGTTAAGTGGGCGGCTAGTAGTATAAATTGTAAATTGTTAAAAAAGATGCAGCTATTGCCTTGTCCTTTTCTCTGGATTTCTTTCCCCACAATTGAGACACGGTCAAAAAGTGTTTTTCTTTTTCTTTTTTTTAATAAAAAATGAGTAAATAGGCTTTTTTTAATATAAAAAATGAGTAAATAAGTGTAATTATCTACAAACTTATTCAAAAAAATTATATAATTACCATATCAAAATTAACAAGATTATCTATACTAAATTTTTTAAAAAATAAACTCCACAAACCTAATTGAAGTCACAAGTACCATTCAAAATCTACGAGTACCTACGTACGTTTAATCTACTGTTTGATATAACAAAAACTTAGTCGGTGACCTCATCACAAGTCCAACCTTTTAAAGAAAATCACGTGCACAATTCCCCTTTCCCGTAAAATGCTTTATATTCTAAATTTACGTGTGCACGAGATTTTCTTAGATGACCCTACCAATAAATTTAGTTATCAAAAAAGAAGAAACATAAAAATAGGAAACAGTGAAAAATAGAACCAAGCAAAGTCCAAAATCTTTCATTTTGATGTCATCATACAATTAGAATACCCACTTTGAGAAATTTATTTGGCAGCCATATATCAAAATAAAAAAGTTTAGTGGCAACACTTAAATATCTTTAAAATAGCTATTTCTTAGTTGAATTAAAAAGATAAGATAAAGATAAATTATCAAATATTGTTGATGAGATTATATAACCTTTTTAAAACTAATTAATTGAAATCACCTAGTGTTACTCAAAATGAAATATAGTAAATTAATTATCCATATATATAGGACGACCCTTTTTCTTTCTTTTTTTTTTCCTCTTATGAACAGAAGAAAATATGTATAGTTACTAGCAAGGGGACGAATGAAGGATTATTCTTGGAGAATACCTCCCCCTATGACATAAAGTACCTACCTTAATCTACAAAGCAAGCAAAAACAGTGACCCCATCGATCCAAAACGAAATGTCACCTACCATGCCACAAATAACGTATCTTTGCTTTGGGAATAGTCAAAAGAATCGAAAGACAAATACTTGAATTCAAAGACAAATATGTAGACAACCACCAGAAAAAAAAAATTCAAATAACAAAATTCTATATAAATCCACCAAGTGTTAGGCAATTAATTAACAACTCCATACTACCATTGAGATCTAGAAATTAAGAGTCAAAAAGAGATGGAGAAAAGCAAAGTGCTAATAGTTGGGGGAACTGGGTACTTGGGGAGAAGGCTGGTAAAGGCAAGCTTAGCTCTAGGGCATCAGACATACATATTGTATAGGCCAGAGATTGGGGTTGACATTGAAAAAGTTCGGATGTTATTGTCATTTAAGGAACAAGGTGGCCATCTAGTGGAGGGTTCTTTTAATGATCACCAAAGCCTTGTGAATGCTGTGAAATTAGTTGACGTTGTAGTTTGTGCAATCTCTGGAGTCCATATACGGAGCCATCAAATTCTCCTCCAACTCAAGCTTGTTGAAGCTATCAAAGAGGCTGGAAATGTCAAGGTGTGCTAGCTTCTTTCGGTCGCGTTAGCTAAGTTAACATGTGTAAATAATCATTTATTCGATCAAATTGTATGTAATGAATTGAATTTTAACATAAAATTGAGCTATGTTCTTAAAGTTTAACTACAATATGATTTTTTATTTTAATGCTTACAATATGTATGATTTGATACAATGGCAGAGATTTCTACCTTCAGAGTTTGGAACTGATCCAGCGAGAATGGAGAATGCAATGGAACCTGGAAGGGTGACATTCGAGGACAAAATGGTGGTAAGGAGAGCGATTCAAGAGGCTGGAATTCCCTCTACATATGTCTCTGCCAACTGCTTCGCTGGTTATTTTCTTGGTGGTCTGTGTCAGCCTGGTCACATCCTTCCTTCCAGAGATCATGTGGCCTTGTTGGGTGATGGCAATGTCAAAGGTACTTCAGTAATTATGGTCGTAAATATGCCTACCCATAGCCCACATTTGCTCCTGCATGATGACTGAACTCACAGCTTTTTTTTTTTCATCCATTAAAAATTTTATTTAGTCGTAAATTATTTTTATTTTATTTACATAAATTTTATATTTTTTTAGAGTAATAACTTTAAATTTTTAATTACTTAAATACTCTTAAAGATACAATGCAACTAAGATATAAAATTTAAATGTTAAACCTATACTGTATTTTCTTGTACTACTGTTCGCACATACACTTTTGCGGATAGCATTTGACGATGTTTAAGTGGTTGCAGTTCATTATAATAAAAAGTTACAGCTGACACTAGTGATTGATATACATTTAATAACCCATAATTTTGGGTGTTATGCATCATTGAGTTATTTCTAAAATAAGGGATCGTTGCACATATTTATGTGCCCTTATTTTATCATGTTAAAATTAATGCAGACGAAGACAAGACACTAATTTGCATCGCGACGTAATTTCACTGCATTTTTACTTAGTGACATCATATATATTTTGTGACGCATATCTTTTTATTTAGAGATTTTATGATGCTTATTATTAGATAAACAAAGACACAAATTAGTGTTTTCAATTGTTTTTAATATCATAAAATAATGACACATAACTATGCCATGGTCTTTTGATTTAATAAAATATAGCAACGGGTAAAGGGTAGACACTATTATATACATATCTATATATATATATATATATATATATATGTGTGTGTGTCTAACACCATTATATTTATTGTAGTCTAATAATTGTCACAATTAGTTAGAAAACTTTTGTCGAAACCTCTTTTTTTTTTTTTTTTAATTTGAAACTCTGGTATCTGAAGTTCAATTGAATTTCGACTAATCTGATTTACATGTTCTAGTTCTAGATAATATACTTTTGGGCCTCTGCGGTAAGTAATATCCTTTGCTATGTGGCCACAATAAGAATAGTAGACTGGACCCAATCTGAAACCTTGGATTATGGCCTTCCAAGTTCCCTTGATCTAGCAAGGGATGCAAGCTGAGAACTTGGGGAAGCCTTGGTACCCAAACAGCCTTTGAGGCCCAATGGAAGTAAGTATAGTATTTGATCCATTGCACGTTTGCCTTTGACAGCAATTTACGTTGATGAGGACGACATAGCCATGTATACAATGAAGACTGTAGATGACCCTCGGACTCTCAACAAGACATTTTGTATAAGGCCACCAAAAAACATTATGTCTCAGAGAGAAGTGGTAGAGACATGGGAGAAATTAATAGGAAAAGAGCTGCGCAAGTCGTCCATTTCCAAAGAAGAGTTTCTAGCTTCCATGGAAGGTGAGATGCAATAAAATAAAGATGATAATTAAGATCGCTCTGATGTTTAGGGGTGAATCCAGAAGTTGCCCTTTGTGGGGTTATGTTTACATATACTTACACATAGAAGTGTATGTACATATATATACACGTAATATATGTGTGTGTGGGTGAAATTGATAATATTAATTTTAAGTTTTCCAAAGTAACAATAATTACTCTAAACTTTTAATATTCAAATTAGAAATATTGTAGTCAAATTTTTGTTCTCAGATTTTATATAGTTTTCACATTGTGAATATTAGTTCATAAGTTCATGAATCTAATAATCATTCTTTTTGAGGCAAATATAATCATTCTCTGGAAGAGAAATAAAAGAATACTCACTTGTTTAAGATTGTAAAAAAGTTTGTGTTGACTAAATACTTTTTTTGTATTCAATTATTTTCCAGCTATTCAACTAAATTATTCAATTTTTTGTTGTCTATTATTATTATTTTTGGTACATTTCTGTTGCCTATTAAAAGGCAAGAAAAAAGGAATAGTTTCCTCACATTGTAAAGTAATAATGAATATTCCTTGCATTAAAGTAGAAATTTTCCGTTTTTTTTTTTCCTAATTTTACTTCCTAATGGGCACGTACCCTACTTTGTCTACAATAAAGAATCCAAGGCAAAAATTATTAATTGAGAAAAAATTGTTAGTTTTACGCGTTTGGGGGGGGGGGGGGGGGAACACTCAATGAGAACATAACTAAAAACTCTAAATAATTGGTATGTTAAAATTTGATCCCAATGGGGGGCATTTGCCCCTCCACAGGTTGGTAGAGACCATAAACATCTGCCCCAGTTCACTGAAGTAATTACTTGCAAATTCATGTGGCAATCTTTTGGTAAATTGTTGATGAATGCCTTTTCTTTTCTGAAGTACATTGCAACTTAGGGCAATTGCATAAATTTAATTTTGTATACTTCCTAACTTGTATTTAATTAACCGTGCAAAAAAATAAATAAATAAAGGGCAAGATTACGCGCAGCAAGTGGGGTGGACGCATTACTACCATGTTTGCTACGAGGGATGCCTTGTGAATTTCCAAATAGGTGATGAAGGAGAGGAAGCATCTGCACTTTATCCAGAAGTGAAGTATAACACTGTGGAGGAGTACTTAAAACGCTATTTATAAGAAAAAAGAATTATTTTATGTAATAGTATTGATACTTTAAAAAAAATAATAAAGTGCTATTATTGCTACCTGAAATCAAAATACCTGTTTTATTAATTTGGGTTGTTTGGATTGTTTTAGTTATTGATGTTATTTTCTTTTCCGATAAATTAAAAAAAAGGTACCTGCTGTCGTCCCTTTTACCCACTTAGTATTAGTAGAGAAAAACATGCAAAATCCAGTGAGAAAAAAAAGGCTATTTTATAAGATTGCAAAACATGATGATTTGATGGCCAAACCGTTAAAACCACCTATATCCCAAAGACTTCGTGACTTATTTTGCTCATAGAATTGTGCGTCAGAAGAAAAAATAAAAGGAAAAGTGGTAGTGATGAGACCAAAAACCATTTTTCAGAAGAGACGAGAAAAATTTACTAGGATGAGTTAAAATTGTGGGAAGGCAAAAAATTGGCCGTTATGTAAAACACATGTTTCCTAATAAGGAATCCAACCTTGACTTTTGAGAGGACTACTAAAACTACTTGCCAAGAAGCAACATCAGTCCAAAGTACAAAATTTTTGGAAACTGTGGAAATTAATTCTTAAATTTTTTTAAAATTTTTAATTTAATTCTAAACTTTTAATTGTCTATCTATACGAGTCTTTTTATGAATAAGAAATTGTTAAATTTCTAGATAAATAATTTAACTTAACAAAAATAATATAAAAAAACACTCCAACACACTTTATTTCTCATTTTTCCTACAAACAAAAAGTTAAAACTCTAAATTTTTGTGACAAAAAAACAAGATTTTACTCTCTATATTCACACGTTTTTCAATTTTTACTTATTTCATATTTTTTTTAAAAAAATTTATACCCTTTGCATTTTCTCCATCACTATTTTGTACCCCACCTCTATTAGTAAGTCATTATCTTTGCCGTGTGGCACTCAGTCACTAGCAATATCAGACTAATTTTGCCACGTCATCTGTTATATCATCAAATGACGATGAGCTGCAATTTTTTTCGATTTCGTTTCTTTTTTGTTTTTGAAAAATCATAGTTTTAGGGTCTGTTTGTTGTGCGAAGGAAAAAGAGGGAGAAAAAAAAAACATAATCATTACCATATACTTTTTTTTTTTATATTTCTTTCTTCTCACTTTCTACACAACTCCAAACAATTTTATTTTCTCTTCACTTTTTCTCTCACAAATTACTATTCATTTTTTCTTTCACCATACTTTTTTTCTTTCAATTTTTCTACCACTACGAACAACTTTATTTTCTCTTCACTTTTTCTCTCACAAATTACTATTTACTTTTCTTTCACCACACTTTCTTTCTCTCCACTTTCTCTATCACTCCAAACAATTTTATTTTCTCTCTATTTTCTTTTCTTTTCTTTTCCTTTCCCCACCCTTCCCTCCACTCCAAACACACCATTAGTCTTTTAGCAGAAAAAAATCCCCAATCTCTCTCCTTGTTGAAAGGCCTCTGGTTCCTAGCCATCAACTGGAACTTCCTCTGAGGCGAGATTCTTGACTTGACTCGTGAACTAGTTATTATTCAGATACTGGTTCTGTGCCATCGATAACATGGGCGAAATTTGGCCTCACAATCAGTCGAAGCTCAGATCGATGGACGGATTGTGTGAAGAGACATCTGGGAATGCCGCGCAGTGAACTAGTTCATGCTCAGGTCCAAAATTTCAGCTATTCGAGACGTTCCAAGAACTCATCCACCGGACCGCTGAGCCGGTTCCGCGATAGCGAGAAGTATTGCAGCAAGGGAGGGAGAGAAGACAGAGGTAGCCAACCAAAGAGATTGTTGCATGTGTTTGTAGTTGAGATATTGTAGCTCCAACAATACCTTCAATTGTTGTGTTTGTTTGAAGTTGGATTAGATAGCTCTGGTCAGTGGCAGATTTAGATATTTTAGCTAGTGGGAACAACCCTGCATAAGACTATAATAGATCAATTTTAACCAAATTTCTATAATCAAGTAATTTTAATCGAGTTTTGTTGTGAAACACGTCTGTTATACTATATCAATTAGATTAAAGTACGTATATACTAATTTGATTAATTTATGTAAAAAAAACTTATATAAAATAAAAATTAAAGGTTTAGTACTGATTTAATATGTTCAAAAAGTTTAGAAGTTAATTGTAAAAATTTTCAAAAATTTAAGATTTATTATGATATTATCCTGTTTTAAAAATGAGCACAGTTTTAACTCCTGGGGATTTTAGAGTGAGAAATTATTCTGAATGTAATAAATTATTAATTTTAAGTAATGATATTCATATTTTACGCAACAAATAAAAATCAAGTGAGAAATTTTTGGTACATAAAATATGACTATTGTTACTAAAAATTGACAATTTATTACATTCGGGACACATCTTCAGATTAAAATCCTCTAACTACAAAACTTTTTCCTTTGAAAATACATATAAACTAATTTACTTATCCTGGCTTCGTGCAGAATTATTTAAGATACTTGTATTATTTTAATTTATTAAAATAACATAAATTATAATTAGAATATCCTAAAATATACTTTATAATTCTGAAATTCAAGATCTACGATATAGAGAAAAGAAATGCATGCGCCTATATATAATAATGATTGACCCTGTTGCCCAGTACTAATTAGGTTTAAAGTAAAAGTAAAATTATTCTACGTGTGCGTAATCAAGAAATGAAAAATGTTTTTAAGAATTAAAGAAACTAAAACGGATATTAAAAAATAGGAAAACTATACAAAGAAAATAAAATAATGGGATGTATGTACAATAAACATACCTCTGCACCTGGTTAACACTAAGTATGATCACTTGCTTAAGACCAACAAAGACAATAATAAAATTGTGATTAGTCATTCCAAAATAGAATTCAATAAACGTACATACTGTCAAATAAAAGAGGAACATCAAACAGTATATGAGAAGAGAAAAGAGCATGAAACTGGGTGAAGTGGAAACCCTCTAAATTAAAAGGTCAAGCCACACCAGTAGCATAAATTCAAGAGTCCAGATACAGGAAAATAGAGAATAGACAGAAAACATAGCCATAGAGGTGGGTCTCACTTCAGAAAATTAAAAAACAAAAAAAAAATAAAATAATAAAAAAAAAAAAATATATATATATATATATATATGTATGAAAAAAAATTGAATTTTCTGCTTAAAAACGCTTGATTTCTAGCAAATACGTTACAAATTGCAACAAATATGAACACAAATTGCAGTGGGAGAAAAACACTTTTTTGGCAGTCTCCTCGTAAAATATTATCACTTTAATTGCAAACTCATATTATCCTCGTTACAAAAACATGTCTGTTTTGGCTGGAAAATTAAAAAAAGAAAAAATCTAATCATCTTGAACCTATCATGCCACGTCACCTATGTTCATCCTATGTTCAAACCTTTCTGTCTGCTGATATTTTCCCCAAATACAATGGAAAAGAGAGAAAAAAAATGAAATTAAATTTAGATTACTAATAATATACAAATCACGATTTCCAACTAAAAAAAAGATAGATGAAGAAGCTATCATACCATCATGTATATCACGTGATATTCTTGCGTCACAAGAAGATTCTATTATATAGATAAGTACTAATATATATATGTAGAATTTTAATATCTCAATTGATATTTTGAATGAAACTAATATTGATAATTTTAAAATAAGACTGTAATTTTTTTAATGAAAAAATAACAGTTTTTTATTTTTATTTTAAAAATTATTAATTTTATTTCAAAATTATCAATCTTATTTTTATTCAGAATACCAATCAAAATATTAAAATTTAACACCAACATTTTATCTATATAAATATGGATAGCATGATGCTGTGGAGTAGGGGATGTAACATAAAATTTGGAACGTCAGCCATTAGGCAAGCGGTTTTGGCCAACACTAGAGACTACTGTTATTAAAGTATAATTTATTTCCTTCTTTTTTTCTTTTTTTTTTCTAGCAAAGGATTTCTTGTTCCTCAAGTCAATGTGTTGGAATACATTACAGCAGGCCGAAGGCAACATCAAACATATCAATTTGAACTTTTCTTTTTTTTAATAATTTGTCATCTTTTTTCCTTTTATCGTGTCCTCTGATAGAAGTTAGTTATTTGTTGTCTCTATGTGAAAATACATGGCTGCTATGTCGATTCCCCATTTAGTTCCTAAGTAAAAAGACATGACTTCAATGTTAACTTCATAAATAATAAAGACATGAAACAAGCTGACGAGCGGGACAATAAAACATGTTATTACAACAGATTGTCTATCCCAAGGACTAAACTTTTAAAAAAAATGGGCGACAATTACAAGTTTAATGTACTGTGGCAAACACCAATTATAATCAAGACTACTTAATCCATCTCCGTTAATCAGTTTCTGAAGGGAGGAATTACTGTTTAAGATTGTGAAAGCATATTGAAGTGCATAAAGAAGATAGCCACAAGAGGGTTGTATTTCTAGGTAATTACTAAAAAGGCTGCACTTGGAATTTAGCTGACAAAATGGGTAACAAATTTTCCTAAACAAATTTTATTTTTAGTCTTTTCAATAAGTGTATTCTAATGCTAGTTTGTATTAACTGGAGCTAAATTCCTGTCAAAGATCGTAACGCCGTATCGGCCTATATTCGCCTGGTGGAGATCATCAAAAACGAGTAATCCCATGTAATTATAATGTGAATCAAACCAAACTAAAATAAAATTGATTATTGGAAAGCAGAAAGATGATCTAGAAAAGGAATTCCCCATGACTAATTACGGTGATTACACTTTGGATGCATTAAATCAGCTTTCCTATTACCCATCATATAAAAAATTTCCAGTTACATCTTTGCTGGCGAAGTGATTTAGGAGAAATCGATCATAATTGACGAAAATAGTCCAATCATCGTGCGCTATTAAATTGTAAGCATTCTCCAGTTATGAACTAACGATTGTAAAGAGCTCAATTATATACACTGTTTTGAAGTATGTAGCAACCGATAATCTTTCTTGTTCCCCAAGTGAAATTGCTTTAACTAGTCCTATCTAAATGCATTCTGCAACACGGATGAGATTGAGAATAAAAATTAAATTAATGACTTCCACATTCACAATGTCAATCCCAATTGAAAAGGGAGAAAACGCCAAAAAAGGAAAAATAAAAAAGAATAGGAAAAAAAAACAAAGGAAACAAATCTTTTTTTTTTTTTTCATAAATTGGACCAACTTACACGGCCAGCTATAGTTAGACTTCTGTCATTCTCAATCTAAACTTCTTGGAAACATCAGCAATAACAAGAAGCGAATTGGCAGAAGTTTCATGAAAGGGGGCATTGCCTGCTTATCTTAACTAACAGTCAAAACTTAAAAGAGAAAAAATACATGGATGCACAAAAATGAGATGCATGAATTAATACATTGTATCCTGCCGCATTGTTACTGCAAAAACACTTAATTGTTGCTAAAAAAACAAATAAATAAATAATTTTTTTATTTTTTTTATAACAATTAAGCGTGTAGTTACAATAACAAGACAGTTAATTATAATGAGTCGACTTTTGTATCTCACGTTTATGCGTCTATGTAATTAGACCCAAACACAAAACCCCAAGTTGAATCACAAGCAAAACAAACAAAATGGTCAAAAATCCTTAACATTGCAAATGGTTAAGTTTTTGGCTCGACCTTTGGCATCTCCTCTATAAATTCTGTCAATCAATAAGCTAATCTTTCGTGTCTCAATTGAAGTCAAACTCGTTACAAAAGCAAAAATGAGTCATCAGGAAATATGGGTAGTTCCATTTTTTGGGCAGGGCCATCTCCTCCCAAGTATCGAACTATGCAAACAGATTGCTTCAAGAAGCTTCAAAGCCACCCTCGTTATTACCTCCAATCTCTCCAGCTCCATCCCCTCCTCCCTCATTCTCCAACACCTTCTTATCAGAATCGCCGAGTTGCCCTCAAAGCCAACGCTTCCACCGCCACCACCGGATCAGCCAGGAATAGGATCTGATCAACAGCAGTTGGCGGGAAATCACTTGCCTCATCATCACCATAAGCATGAGCATCGCACCCACATGTCCCAAGACCTTGAAAACCTCATTTCCACCAGATTATCACAAGATAATAGTGATTCAAAGCTACCCATTTGTGCGTTGGTCGACGTTATGATGAGTTGAACTGCTGAAACATTTAAAAAGTTTGATATTCCAGTAGTTGGGTACTTCCGGTGCCTGCTCGGCTGCCATGGACTATGCTGTGTGGATGGTGGACCGCAAACTGGAGGATGATCTAATGCCCGGAGAATTATTTTTGCTTCCTGGATTGCCTGAAGACATGGCTCTTTCTTACCTGGACCTTAGAAGATCAGAGCCTCCACATGGCCACGGCCCTCCACCTCATCCTGGCCCAGGTGATGGTCGTGGGACTCGAGCACAAAGAATGGGCCCACCGGGGCACGGAGACCGAGCACCATGGATGGTGGAAGCTAAGGGCTCAATTGGGTTTATGATCAATGCGTGCGATGATCTGGAGCGGCCGTTTATTGACTATATTGCTGACCAAGTGAGTAAACCGTTTTGGGGTGTCGGTCCGCTTCTGCCCGAGCAGTATTGGAACCGAACCGGTAACATAGTTCATGACCATGAATTTCGAGCCAACCGGCGGACCAATGTCACCGAGGAGGAGGTGATCGGATGGTTAGATTCGAAACCACGTGGCTCAGTGTTTTATGTGTCATTCGGTTCCGAAGTTGCGCCCAGCATGGAGCAATATCCATATTTGGCTGATGCGCTTGAAGCATCTGATAGGCCCATTCATTTGGGTGATTAGACCCCGTTCAGGTAGGCCGGGTCCACCACTCCATTTGGGAATTCAACAGGGTGGCTCAGAGGCTGACCAAGGCTATATTCCTCATGGTTTGGATAAAAGGGTGGGTGAAAGAGGCCTGATCATATACGGATGGGCACCACAGTTGTTGATCTTGAGTCACTAATCAACTGGTGGGTTTTTATCCCATTGTGGGTGGAATTCCACTGTGGAGGCCGTTGGCTGTGGGCTCCCACTTTTGGCATGGCCCATCAGGGGTGACCAATATTACAATGCCCAATTGATAGTGAAGCATCTCAAAGTTGGGTGCATGGTTTCCAATGGCATGTCACAGAAGATCAACAAGGAAGATATAGTGAAGGGAATAGAAAGGATTCTTGAAGATGAAGATATCAAGAAACAAGCAAAGCTTCTTGGTGCCAAGTTTGAGTATGGATTCCCTGCGAGCTCGGCAGACTCACTGGATGCTTTCAGAGAGTTTATATTAAGAAAAAAATTTATGGACATACTTAATAGCCATGCTCCAGTCATACTGCCTTAAAAAAAAGATAAAAGAAAAAGAAAGAGCATTTTCTCTTTCTCTTCTTTTCCTCTATTTAATCTTTGATATATTTTTTTTCATGGTTGCTGAAATTATTATTTTATTTATAATTGCATATCTATCTAAAATAACAGTACTTGTTTGTTATAGCTCATGGTATTATCATTTATCAGTGCCTTTTAATTTTTTTTTTTAATGGATCTTTAAGTAGGCATGACCCCGTTAAATTTGGTCACGATTCTGGTTCTAAATCGACAATTTCGGTTTCAATGTTTAGGAAAACTAAAACTAAACAATAAAGAGACAAATCAATATAAGTTTAGTTCGATTTAAGTGTAAACACCAAAAAAAAAAAAAAAAAAATCAATGCATGCCCTACATGAAAGCAACAAGTGCATGCATATGAAAATGATGATTTCCATTTGGTTGATGATCATGCAAAATGTCAAAATTCAACCACCAAAGAGGGTCCTTACCTTGTAGGATCCTACTCATGATGAATCATATGGAAATTTTAATTTCCATTTGATTGCAAAATGTCAAAATTCAACCACTAAAGAGGGTCCTTTCCTTGTAGGATCCTACTCATGATGAATCATATGGAAATTTTAATTTCCATTTAATTGCAAAATGTCAAAATTCAACCACCAAAGAGGGCCCTTGCCATGTATGATCCAAGTCATACAATTTTGGCATCCATCCTCCCCCAAAACCCTATAAATAGGGATCCCCTCAAAGCCTTTCAAATCATCCCAAGCAAAGCAAATCATTCATCTTCTAAAGCTTTGCATCTCTTCCTTTCTCTCTCTAAATATTTTGGGTGTATGCTCTCTAGCTGCCACTAAGTTGGATCCGCTAGATCAAAAACCCAAGATATTAAATATCCGAGTGGGATCAAGCCTCCTACGGCCCTCACCGGAGTCCAATCAATTCGAGTGGGATCAAGCCTCCTACGGCCCTCACCGAAGTCCATCCAGTTCGAGTGGGATCAAGCCTCCTACGGCCCTCACCGAAGTCCATCCAATCCGAGTGGGATCAAGCCTCCTACGACCCTCACCGGAGTCCATCCAGTCCGAGTGGGATCAAGCCTCCTACGGCCCTCACCGAAGTCCATACAGTCCGAGTGGGATCAAGCCTCCTACGGCCCTCACCGGAGTTCAACTAATCCACTTGAGATCAAGTCTCGGCCCTCAGTGGGATCCATTTCCTATAGTTCAAGTTCACGCTGTGGAAATTCACCATCTCTCGGTCAAGATTAAGCCTTCACGGCCCTTGACTAAATTACACAGGAGCATTAATCGGAGGATCTACCCAGAGATCGACCCCACATAAACTTCTTTTTATTTTACAATTTTTTTTATTGTAATTTTTTTTCTATATTTTTGAGTCTAACTGTTACAGGCTCGAAATTCCCAGCTTCACAATTTTTGGCACGCTCGGTGGGACAACTCTACCTCCCATCTTTTGCTCCTTAGAAAAAAAAAAAAGTTGGTGGCACAACGGCCATTTCATGGCCTATGGGCCGTGAAATGGCCAACACCAACACAACTCTAGAGGGCAGGAATCCGGCGCATCGGTGGCACTAAAGATGAACAAGACTATCGCCACCAATAAAAGGACGACAGCTCAATCGCCTGCATTAATCATCCTACTTGAGTACGTAGGTTCGCAAACTCGTGCATGGACACAGTTCTCATCCAACTGGACCAATAGAGGGACACAAGCACCGACTCTACGACAAGCTCACTTCCAACTGGGGCGGGCTATACCTGGTTCAGAAGCCTACGTCAATTACGCTTGCATGCTGTCCACGCATCCCGACCTGATTCGGTCAAATGGTAAACTTCTAAAATTTACTGTGTAAAAAAAAAAAAAACAAAAACAAAAAAAGACAAAAAAAAAGAGGAATAAATAAAGAAATAAAAAGAAAAACAAAAAAAGCAAAAAAAAAGGTGCAAAAAAAAAAAAAGCACGAAAAAAAAAGCCAAAAAAAAAAGAGGAAAAAAAAAAAAAGAAAAGAAAATGTCTGAAACTTATATGCAAGTTCAGAACTCTTCCACAAAATCCAAATCTAGATTCGGGGGCAGATCTCAAACTCCGATTCAAAACCCAACAAATCGAAATTCGAGGGCAAAATCCAAGCCCGAACCCAAATTCCAGTTCAAAATCCAAGTCCAAATTCAAACTCGGGCCTAAAGCCCAAATTCAAATCCAGGCCCAAAAAGCCTAAACTCAAACCCTAGCCCAAAGCCCAAATTCACCAAATCTAAACTCGGGCTCAAAACCCAAATCCAAGTTCCAACTCATAGCCTAAATCCAGATTCGGGGGCAAAGCCTAGACCCTGAATCACAACTCAGCAGCTCAACAGCTCACCAGCTCAGCAGTTCAGCAGCCAAGCAGCTCAGCAGCTCAACAGCCAACCAGCTCACCAACTCAACAGCTCAGCAGCTCACCAAACAACTCAGCAGCTCAACAGCTCACCAGCTCAGCAGCTCAACAGCCAAGCAGCTCAACAGCCAAGCAGCTCAACAGCTCAGCAGCTCAACAGCTCACCAGCTCAGCAGCTCAGCAGCCAAGCAGCTTAACAACTCATCAGCTTAACAGCTCACCAGCTCGCCAGCTCAACAGCTCAGCAGTTCAACACAACACTCTGGACTCGCACGAGTATAAAAGGTGACATCACAGTTCAACACTCCTGCCTCGCACGAGTAAAAAAGGCGACATCACAGTTCAACACTCCTGCCACGCACGAGTATAAAAGGCGAACAGTTCAGCAACACACTCCTGCCTCGTACGAGTATAAAAGACGACACTACAGTTCACCAAACTCCTGGCCCGCATGAGTATAAACTGTGAACGGCCCAAAAATATAAAAGCGACGGAGGGTTTGAGTTTGAAACTCAGTATCAGTCTCAACCGATCTTCACCACATACCAAGATCTTTGCTCCTCTGCCACAAGAAAGATGGAACCAGTTGCAGAACCTCAAGACAAGGGAGAAGAAAGGTCACCTCGCACAAGGTGGCAACCGACCATGGCACAACTGCAAATTTTGGAGGAAGTCTTCTACAACGATGGAGGTATTGTCCCTAATTCTACACAGATTCTCCAACTTGTCTCACGATTTCGCCCGCTAGGGGCAGTCGAAGGAAAAAATGTATATTTTTGGTTCCAGAATCGGAGACATAGGGAAACAGTGGCGCTGAGAGATGGTATTTCCAAAGCACAGCCTGTTGTTCCTATAGTAGATCTCACCAGTACAGCTTCACCCTCAAATGAAGCCGGCCCAAGTTCTACCACTGCAATGGTCTCTCCACGGTACGTTCATCAAAGCCGTAGCATATGGGAGCATACATACTGGTCCTGGTGGTTTCACGGAGTCAGCCAAGGGTTCATCCCTCCTAGATACTTAAGTCTAGGAGGAATTTTTCTAGCACACAGGAGTCATTCCGGCGAAATTTTGCCTCTCTTTCCAGAATATTCCGGCAGCATCAACCAGCCGGAAAGCGACGTCAACATCATCGGCCCACCAGACGAGGTCGAGCTTGACTTGGAGCTGCGCCTCGGGCCCCGCTAGGACGGCCGACAAGATAAGGTGCAACGACTTCTGCAACGACTTCTGCAGCACGCGGCAACGACTTCCGCAGCACGCGGCAACGACTTCCGCAGCACACGGCAACGACTTCTGCCACACACGGTAACGACTTTCGTGACACGCGTCAGCCGCTGCCTCTTTTATCTCTTATGCAGGAAAGGGACGTGGATGGCCCTACCCGATTCTGCATACCTTTTTTTTTTTTGACTTTTCAAAAAAAAAAAAAAACTCTTTATTATTTGTATATATATCCTGTATGCCCGAGTTGTAATATTCACCCCTCAGCTCCTCTTTCTCAAAAAAAAAAAAAAAAAAAAAAGGCTAGTCTCTGCACTTGTCTCAGGAAGTTCTTCGATCAAGAAGTTGGAGGCGCACGAGCTAAGAAAAGAGGGAGTAGTCTTCTTCGAGGGATCCTCGAAACTCAGTCTCCAACGCCATCGGTGTCATGGAGTTCCAACTACTCTCCTTAGTTCACATCTACCACAGAGGGATGAGAAGCTGCAATTATCCTAATCTTTCTTTGGATGCAGCGACGTACAGGGAAGTTCCAACTACTCTCCTTACGTCGAAGCAGACTTGGAAATCATCACTACAGTCAGTCTCTCTGTGCGCAGGTCTTAAAGTTCCAAAGTGCTGGGCCTTCCTCTTGAGAAGGTTCAAGTTCTTTGCCTACCGGATCATCCTCACCAGAGCTCTGGAACTTTAAGAGATATAAAAAATCTTTTGCGGGCTATGGAAGCTCGAACGCACCTGGAGCCAAGACTTCAATTTTTATATTGGCTAGGCTGCTAACCTTCTCAAGATCGTATCGGATTCCTATTGCGATCCAACAACAGCAGGCATGGTCAAAAATAGAAGACTCCAACATTCAACGTTCATTAAGACATCTCAAGTTTCAAACTGGACTTCAAGACTCGGTTCGGATCATTACGGTAAAATTCTTCCTTACCGACCCTTGAAGTGGGGGCATTTGTAAACACCAAAAAAAAAAAAAAAAATCAATGCATGCCCTACATGAAAGCAACAAGTGCATGCATATGAAAATGATGATTTCCATTTGGTTGATGACCATGCAAAATGTCAAAATTCAACCACCAAAGAGGGTCCTTGCCTTGTAGGATCCTACTCATGATGAATCATATGGAAATTTTAATTTCCATTTGATTGCAAAATGTCAAAATTCAACCACCAAAGAGGGTCCTTGCCTTGTAGGATCCTACTCATGATGAATCATATGGAAATTTTAATTTCCATTTGATTGCAAAATGTCAAAATTCAACCACCAAAGAGGGCCCTTGCCATGTATGATCCAAGTCATACAATTTTGGCATCCATCCTCCCCCAAAACCCTATAAATAGGGATCCCCTCAAAGCCTTTCAAATCATCCCAAGCAAAGCAAATCATTCATCTTCTAAAACTTTGCATCTCTTCCTTTCTCTCTCTAAATATTTTGGGTGTATGCTCTCTAGCTGCCACTAAGTTGGATCCGCTAGATCAAAAACCCAAGATATTAAATATCCGAGTGGGATCAAGCCTCCTACGGCCCTCACCGGAGTCCAATCAATTCGAGTGGGATCAAGCCTCCTACGGCCCTCACCGAAGTCCATCCAGTTCGAGTGGGATCAAGCCTCCTACGGCCCTCACCGAAGTCCATCCAATCCGAGTGGGATCAAGCCTCCTACGACCCTCACCGGAGTCCATCCAGTCCGAGTGGGATCAAGCCTCCTACGGCCCTCACCGAAGTCCATACAGTCCGAGTGGGATCAAGCCTCCTACGGCCCTCACCGGAGTTCAACTAATCCACTTGAGATCAAGTCTCGGCCCTCAGTGGGATCCATTTCCTATAGTTCAAGTTCACGCTGTGGAAATTCACCATCTCTCGGTCAAGATTAAGCCTTCACGGCCCTTGACTAAATTACACAGGAGCATTAATCGGAGAATCTACCCAGAGATCGACCCCACATAAACTTCTTTTTATTTTACAATTTTTTTTATTGTAATTTTTTTTCTATATTTTTGAGTCTAACTGTTACAGGCTCGAAATTCCCAGCTTCACATTAAGATTGCCTGGTTTAATCTGATTAGCATGATTCAGATATTTGTTTTTTGAAAATTTAAATTAATTTAAATGTTATTTCAATTTTGATAGACAAACATCATGTAGCCTGCTGCATCAACGGTAATCTTGACCATTGATCTCACTTTTTTTTTTTTTTTTCAAATGAATTGTTGATTCCAATTTTGAACCGGTTTTGTTCTAATTCGAGTCAGAATTTAGGCAACCCCTATCTTTAGGAGAAGCGTACATATTGTATTTCAACGAACAACTAAACATTACTGATTTTTGCATATATATATATATATATATATATATATATATATATATATATATATATATATATTACTTGATCAAGAAATATCATAACGTTGACTAGAAATATTTAGAAATAATATTTTGGTAAAATAGTAATATGTAATTATGATTTTTCATAATAAAAATCTATATATGTCATGAAATCAATCTTTAATTAAAATTTATTAATAATCTTTTCATATAATTTATTTATCTTTAGAATTGCATATGTCTTTTGCGAGTAATTATATTTATAAAATTTGAAATATGTACCTAATAGCTAACTCACTATGAATACATACACTAAAAATTAGGAGTAGGATTACAGTAGACGTCAGGGTACCAAAAATGCCTCTATCACATACGTCCCGGCTCCTCGTTTTTTTTTTTTTTGAGGTAACCGTCCTGGCTTATCTTTGAAATCATGAATTCATGAAAATTTCTTTATAAATTGTCCTATGAACCATATATAATATACCAAGGGATACTGATAGAGCTTTTTTTTCTTTTTTATTTTGTTGAACAAAGATACTGATAGAGCCAGGTCAACGGATTTGAGGGTCAATTATAAATAATGGAGGTTCTTGCCTCCTTCTCCTACTTCTATAGTTAATAACCGAGAAGAGCAATAAAAGTTGAAAAATCATAATGCAAGAGAGAAAGTTTTGAACTTCAATATACTGAAAATCGGCCACCCAAGGTAATAATTTGATTGCAAGTCGGCAAACTTTTATGTTTGTGTCATAAGTTAGGATTTCAACATTAGTGTTTTCTCTTAATACAAAAGTTAGATTGAATGCGATGATAAATTTTAGATTTAAGCGGGTGATTGACTGCTCATATATTAATAGAAGCGAGTTTTGTAACGCAAATGAAAAAGATAGAGTTTCATTATTTTCATTTTCTTTATAATAAGAGGGCACGAGCATCTTTTCACAACATCAATCCATTTTGTCTACCTAATGGTCAATTAGACTGGTTTTTTTTGTTAATTTTAGAAATTATTAGTGTAAAATATGAATACACTCTAAACATGTGATGTAAAATGTAAATTAACTAAAGTAAACGATACCGTGTGCGTGTATATATATATATATATATAAAATAATCCGCACAGTGCACAACATGAACGCCAGTAATTGCCATAAGAGCAATTCAAAGTGACGGAAACAAAAAAAAAAAAATGATAATTCTCCTGTAATTAGCTTGGTTTCCAATTGTTACAGTTGTCACAATTGCTATAATTTTGAGTTATAAATGACGATACTAATTTTATTGTATTTAATTTTTTTATATTTATAGATATCATCGTTTGATTTAGCTTTAGATATTTAATTCTACTAAATTAATCTTTTTTTAAAACTCATTTCTAATTTTAACTTGACTTTCTTTGAGCGAACAAGTTTAAGGGCCTCTTTTATATGGTAGAAGTGTAAGTGAGTTTCATCTTTTAGCACCACATAAATTTCTTAATTATAAACTTTAAAAGAAAACTCATATTACATTTACATCGCAATACTAGTTACAAAATAATTAACTTTGTTCTTTTTCTCTTTTTTTTTACTTTCTTCGACAATAATCATTCATTTCTCATTAACACTTTCCTGTTTAACCAATAAAAATATGAGAAAATGTTTATGGCCAAACAAATTTTTTCTACTGTCTTCACACGTAATTTTTTTTGTGCAACCATGAGGGTATTTTGTGTAACCACAATGATAAAAAGTGATACAAAAAATATTAATATTTTTTTGTTGCACATTTTCTGCTCTTAGTTGTACAAAAAATACTTCTGATTGCACAAAAAAAATTCGTGTGGACACAGTAAAAAAAAATTGTTTAATCATGTAATGGAGCCCTAAAAATATTTCAAATTTGAATCATATATAATAAAATAATTATCTACATTTCTTTCACAAAACTCAAAAATACAAATTAAAAAGTTTTAAAATAATAATAAATAAAAAAAAAAGTCGCACGGATTCAACCTTATTGAGCTACCATCCAAGCACAGCCGGGCCACGATATGAAACGAAACAAGAAAAAGGACAAAACACACTCATTGGCTCTGGCATGTGGGACCATAGGATCATTATTATGTTTTTACGCGAGAATACTGTTACGTGGGCACAGAAAAAAAGACGCAGAGCAGACAGAGGAATTTTTTTATGCAACCAGCTGACTTATTTGTGCAACCAAATACTTAATTTGTGCAACAAAAAATACATAGAAATATATTTTTAAATTTCGTTATAATAATTTATCATCTGGTTGCACAAATAACCCAGCTTGTTGCACAAAAAAATTTTCCCGTCTCTTTCCCGTCCACCAAATCCCGTCCTCCTATTTTTTTCTTTTACGCAAATGCAATGCAATTACTTTTTATTCTCATTATTATTATTATTATTATACAATTTCTTTTCACTTATGAATAAAAATTTTTTAATGTATTTTTTTGAGAAAAAAAAACGTTGTAATAAAAGCAACAAAATTTTTGGTTGATAAGAAAAAACAAAAATTTGGTAATTTATGAGTAACAATTTTATTATTTGTTCTTTTTTTTTATCCATGGGACAAGAAAATTATTATTTTAATTAAATATTAACTATAAATAAATGAGTATGGTCTACTTTGCTTTGCTTTGGCCCTCTGCCTTTCGCTTATGGCTCTTTCTCTGTAAAAAGCTTTCATCTTTCGATCATAATTCAAAAGAACACCAACACAAAAATTTTAAAAGCTCCGATCTTTGATTGATTGCTATATTCATATGCATAGAACAGAAAAGATATCATTCGCTTTTCGCCATGGCAACATCTGTACCTGTAAACAACAAGAACAACATCAATGCCAAATTGGTTTGTCTGTCTGTCTGTCTGTCTGTCTGTCCTCCTTTCTATTTTCCTTTGTTTTTGTTTCCTCTGCAATTTTTTTTTTTAATTTTTGATTTGGAATTTTTTTGTAGTGTGTTTTCTCTGGATAGTTGTGGAGATTTCCTTTTCTTGATTCCTTAATACCCAGAATCGATTCTCCATGAAATAAACAATGTCTGCTGCATTTTTCTTTTTCTTTTTCTTTTTTTTTTGGGTTCTAAATATCCGAATTCTGGTTTTGGGTTTGTCAAATTACTCAAGGATCATTTGGGGATTGTTTGCTTGCTCTCCATCTAATTTAATTTTGTGGAGGGGGTTTTGGTTTCTTTAAATTTGGCTTCTTCTCTAAAAGTTCTGATAAACTTGGTTGGTAGCTGCTCGTGTCAACTAAGCAAATTCCTATTTTGCACTCTGTGTGTGTGTTTGTGTGTGTGTGAGTGTGCTTGTGCTGTGCATTCTGTAGCTGGCCGTAGTTTAGCAAGTGAAATCAAAATCAGTCCAGAGTGGAAATCTAATGTACATTACTATCAATTCACTCTCATCTTTCTTCTTGCTTGTAGGATCATTGCTCTCTGTGCTTGCGGTTTAATATCTGGACGACTTTGTTATGACTTAGTTGAGATCTTAGTATTTGTATTTCATCTTGCTGTTCAACTTCTTTGCTTTTGGTGATGTGGGAAGTCTATTTCCTCCGCCTCCTCCTCCCCCTGCTAAAACAGATTGCTCGTCACCTTTTAAGTTTTAAACCAGCTATTCGTATGATGACATGCCTCCTTTTCTGTTCTGCGTGTAAATTAGCCAATTTTGTTTGTGTAATTGGTTCAGTTGTATTGAATGCTTTTTGGTGTTGTACCTTCTGACATCATTGGTTATCTCATGATGTGCGTTTGGTTAGGAATTGTTACCAGTATTCAGGCTGTTGAGCATTGAGTTCCATTTCAACGTGTCGTTTTATGATTTTGATTCACATCTTTGTTCAGTTAGGGGTAGCTTTTTTTTTTTTTCCTCAATTTCTTTTATTTGCCCTTGGCTTCTTGCAAATTCGATTTGGTTGATGGTTCTTTTTGTGTTCTTCAGGTGCTTCTTGGGGATGTTGGTGCTGGAAAGTCGAGTCTTGTATTGCGTTTTGTCAAAGGGCAATTTGTTGAATTTCAGGTTTAAAATCATGGGCTTAAGCAGGGATAAACATTTTTCACATACACGTGCACACACACTCACTTGTTTTCATATGTGTGTGTGTGTGTGTGTACATCCTTTCCCGTATGCATATATTTCTTCACTTTTAGTTTAGTTCTTGAGTCTTCTTATTTGATGCAGGAATCAACCATAGGTGCTGCCTTTTTTTCACAAACATTGGCGGTGAATGATGCGACAGTTAAATTTGAGATTTGGGACACAGCAGGCCAGGAGAGATACCACAGCCTGGCTCCAATGTACTACAGGGGAGCTGCTGCAGCAATTATTGTCTATGACATCTCAAATAAGGTAAATGAATGTTTACAAATCCATTCTACTCTTCCTTTCTGGAAACAGTGACAAGATGTTTCCAAAAGAGTTTTATTTTTTTTTTTTTTGGAAAGGTTTTAATAGTTTAATGAAGCATTGGATCTTCAATGGTTTGTGGGTCTTGTTGTTGAGAACTGATGGTTGAAGGATAATGTCTCCTGTTTTTTCATATCATTTGTAAGCAATTGAAGTATTGTGTCTGTGCTTGTAAGAAGAAAGAAGTAGCGAGTTTTGTGCATTGCATCTTACAGGCTCGTGCACGAGAGCTACCAGAGTCTGTTTGGAGTTCATTTGTTTGCATAAAGGTCCAGATATGCTAGTTAAGCAATCTGGCATTTGTTCTTGTGTTCGGAAAAGATTCCACTTCAGGGCCATTGCTTTTCTTTGTACAAAATTAAAAGGGTGACCAATGGAATAATGGATAGAAGAAGTGTATGATTTTCATCATGTTTTCTAGGCACCTAATTGACCTCAAAGTGAGAGTGCTATAAGTGGAATGCTTTACATTATTTCTAATAGATTCAAAGGTATCCTGATTGGTCTGACTTTACTTGTCCTTAAAAAGTGTTTTTTTTCCCCCTCTCTTCTCAACATTTATATTTTTATTTTGCATTAGTGAGGATGCACACTGTTAATGCATTGACATGTCTAATATCATCTTTCGTCTAGCGCTTACACACTTAAGATAGGTCTCAGCCCGGAAGTTTCAGTTTTTCCTGAAATTGGCATAATTTGACATCTTTGGTGTGGTTAGTCTTTCTGTGGGCTTTCCTTTCAGTTTGATGCGTTTATACCATGTTGTCTTGTTCTTGTGGTCTATTTTCTGCTTTACAAACCACCTGGCAATGGCATGCTCCAGACATCCCCAACATAGCCTTCTTCTTGACATTTTCCTCATCTCCTCTGACCCTTGCAAAGATATCTTTATCCTTTATAATTTCATCATACTCCATATCAAACATGCTACTGCTTTCTGATAAAAAAATGCTTTTCCCGTTTCTTCATTCCTAGCTTCAAACACTGATCTTTGTCAAGGAATCAATTTTTTTTTTTTTTGTGGATGACTCTAGTTGTTTGAATGCTCTTATTATTGCTCTCAGAAAATAGCAATCATTATCATGGATTTATGTAGTTAATATGTTTTGGAGCCTTGCAACTTTGATTCTATGTGACTGTCAGAACTTCATGCATTATGTTAATGTGGTGTATTTTTCTCTTTCTTCTATTTATATTTATCAAAGTTTGCACGCTATATTTTATCGTAGGCCTCATTTGAGCGGGCGAAAAAATGGGTTCAAGAACTTCAGGCACAAGGTAGGTGTTTACATTTTTTAATCGTATGTGGAGCTTCCCGAAGCTTTTCAAAAAGTAGCTATTTGTTGAGTGCTGTGGACATTATTCTTGTCCTTTTGGGTCATTCATTTGATAATATTTGTAATACAAACACAAAGTCACTAACCGGACTCCGGAAGATGAAGGCTTGTTTGATCAGCATCTGTGCTATTGGATGCATTTGTCATTTATTTGACTTGGTTTTTTATGAAGATGATAATTTGTTTATTCTTTTTCTTCCTATGAATATCTTCCATAAGGCAATTCAAATATGGTTATGGCACTCGCTGGGAATAAAGCTGACTTGGTGGATGCAAGGAAGGTGGCAGCAGAGGTAAGTATTGCTACTTCTGCCATGCAATTGCAAATTACTAATTGATTGTACATATCCCTACAATGAGAATTGGGTGCTATCAACATGTCCAAAATACAGAAAATTTATAAGAAATAACACAAATCAATCCTTTATGTCCTTAGCTATCTACTGTGGTAGAGGATGACAATCCTGTCAAGTTGAGGCACAGGAAAAGTCTCTTCATGTCGGGTCTATCTTTCTAACATCGCTTGCTTATACATTGCAGGAAGCACAAGTGTATGCTCGGGATAATGGCCTCTTCTTCATGGAATCCTCAGCAAAAACTGCAGCTAATGTGAATGACATTTTCTATGAAATAGGTAGAATATTCTTAGATAAAATGTAATTATGTGATCCTAACAGAAGAAAACTGTAGGTGTAATGTATTCTAGATCTTTTTTTGTATGTATAATCTGGGGTGCATGGGAAACGGCAGAACTTGTTAGTCTCATGGTAATTTTTGATAACTAGATTTTGAAGTTGGTTTTGGAATTAGCATGGGATTACCAATGTCCCATTTGATATAGGCCATCCTGCTTAGATTGAGTCATGAATGCCACAAGGCTTCCGTAGAGAATAATTCCTGAAGATATCATAGCAGAATAGAATCAGCTCTTTCTCACACTTGGCCTGCATTATATCGCTAGGCAGCCCCCCTATTTCAATTTCCCTTACTCTCTTCTCGATTTCTGCACAAGTTTAGGCTCTATATTTCCTACATCAGTTGTCATGTTAAGATGCTTCTTATACCACATATGGTATCTTCTATCTCATAATCATCTGATGCATGTGCAGTTTAAACATTTTCTTTAATTTGGGTACAGGGAAAAGACTACCACGGGTGCAGCCAGCACAGAACCCATCCGGAATGGTTCTTATGGATAGGCCCGTAGAAAGGACCGCAGGTGCATCGTGTTGCTCCTAAGTTGCTTGCCTGTATCTTCTCAATGGTTCTTTGTGATACTCACTGGAAGTTTATGTTCGGTATTCCAACGTCTGTGAATTTTTTCTGAATGGAGAATTGTACATGCACGCTTCATTTTCATTGAATGACGCAGAAACAGGGTGCTTTCCTGTGTAATGTAATGGGGTTGGAATTTCTATCTTGTGGTGCGTATGGGAAATGATGTCAGCATAAGGAATGAATTGTTGCTACAATATTGGCAATTTAAGAAAGCTGCTGTCAGACTTTTTGTGGGTAACCTTTTCCATTTCCATGAGTGTGCTGCAGCTTTTATTTCTTTTTTTTTTAAACAACTAAAAATGATTTTTGCGAATATATCTATCATAACATTTGTAGATCAAGGTCGAACAATTCTAATTTTTGAATGTCTAGTTCAACAACCTTCATAGAAACATATTTACCATCTTAGCACTGTTGGATGAAAGTGGGTCTCTTTTATGCTTAATCTCAGTGTTAACAAGTCGGTAGTTCATACAACAAACATAAAATGTTGCTCGCTGAAAATCTACGCTACAAGGATTCCAACTTAAGCCAATCTGAAGAAACATATACTAAATTATCGTCAATTTACTACTTCACTACTTCAGAGGAATAATTTATCCGAACTCCAAACTTTTTTAGTTACTTTTTGATATATAGTGGGGAGAATTTAGTAGGAATAATTTCTCCAACTCCACGCGTTTTTCGTTTAGGAAAAGAGCCACATCGTTTTTACATTCTTAAATCTTTAAAATGCAACCAGTTTGCACCAATATATATATATATATATATATATATATATATATATATATAAAAGTTTTATTGGAGACTTAAATTTTTATGTTTTTTTTTATTTGAGAGCTAAACATTTTAAATTTTTTATTTAAAGTTTAAACCTTTACCTTTTATTCTATGTGAGTCATTTTATAGTTAAATTGTTAGTTTTTTTGTTTTACCAAATAGATACGATACTAAACATTAAGATACATTCTATTAGCCACATAAAAAAAACTCGTTTCATCAAATGGATATGATACTAAACATTAAGATACATTTCTTTAGTCAAAAAAATGTAAATGTTGGGGCCTTAAATATAAAATTTAAAAAATTTAGTTTTCAAATAAAAAAATTATAATGGTTGAAGTCTTCAATAATGTTTATTCCATATTTATATATATATATATATATATATATATATATATATATATAACACTTTTCTCTCTCTATTATTTAACGATTATGATATAATATAATATTGATCGGTCCTGTCTTTATTTTTGTTTTTTACTTTAAAAAAAAAAAAAACTTTATTCCGAAGGCTTCAATAGTGTTGAAGCAGCATTGCACTAACCAACCAACCAAATAAACCTTGCCTAAAAAAATGTCACCCTCAGCCCACAAGGCCATAGCTGTCCGCCTTGTCCTCTACTTGTCCGGCTTCACCGGACTGGACTTGTAATTGTGCTTTCTTGGCTTCTCAATAGCCATTCCCCTCCTTTCCTGCGTTATCTGTAATTTAATTGGTCCCAGAAGAAAAGAAAAGAAAAGAAAATGAGTGTCATAGATCAATGAAGCTTTTGGCACTCAACTTCACTTCTTCTTTGCTCTGAAAATTAACCAAGACTACTCTACTCCGGAATATTAATTATTATGCGTCAACGTGAATGAAAGAAATGGCTTCCTCCTTACAGCAATTATTGGACGAAGAAGGATCCCATACCCATAGTAGCAGGGAGTTTCGGAATCCAGCAACAGCAGCCAGTACCAGCGGCAGAAGAATTGAGCGACAAGTGTCAGCAGCAGCAGCAGCAGCAGTGCCCGCAGCATGCCTTTGCCAGGACCAAAAAAGCTTTGATTCCCCGAACTCGAAGCAAATAATATCATCATCCAGAACAAGAAGATCAAGCTTCGTCTCTGAAACATCAAACTTTAGGTCGTCATTGTCAATGGTGGATGAACCAGCTGCAATAATGGATGAAGTAGCCATTAGAGCAGTGATTTCCATACTCAGTGGCTATATAGGCCGGTACATAGAAGACCCTACTTTCCGCCAGATGATTCGGGACAAGTGCTTTTCTTGCCTGCAGCTGCTGCAGGTTAGAAGAAGGACAGAAGCTAATTCGGAGGAGGAGGAGGATGAGGATGACAGCACATTTTCAAGCTTGGAAATTGGAATGGAGAGCATTGACAAGCTAGTTGAAGAATATCATGATCGGACGGATAAAAAAATGGAGTTGTCCAGAATTGAGTCCTTAAGAAACTCAATTCACCTTTTGACCAACGTTTCTTCATTAAATTCTGATAAGAAAAACTCAAGAAGAAGAAATAGTTCAACTAATTCCCATCATCTCTCCGCTTGTGCTCAGTTGTACTTATCCATCGTTTACAAGCTTGAGAAGAATCACAGAGTATCTGCTCGGCATCTGCTGCAAGTTTTCTGTGATGCACCATTTTTGGCAAGGACACACTTGCTTTCTGACCTTTGGGAACATTTTTTTCTTCCCCATCTTCTTCATCTCAAGATTTGGTACCATGAAGAGCTCGAATATTTGTCAAACTCCCAGTATAAGTGTATCAACAAGGAAACGAGACTGAAAGGTTTGAACAAGGTCTATAATGACCAGATGGATATTGGCACCTTTCAGTTTGCTCTCTACTACAAAAAGTGGCTCAAACTTGGGGGCGCTAAAGCTCCTTCTATTCCTGCTGTGCCGTTGCCATCTAGACCCGGTTATGCAAAATCAAGAAGGATGTCTTCAGATTCTTATACTTCACATTCCTCCATCAACCGGGATTTGTAAGTCATCAAACGCCTTACTTTGGGCACTTTTTGTGCTGAATTTTTTCTAGTAGTTGCAGCATGTCAGCATTTTTGAATAACTGTCTATACAATTATATGACTTGGATTATGATGATGCGACTCTAACTGCTTGGAAGATATCAAGTTGTGTTTGGCCCCACAAAAGGGCGGCACCAGTCGATGGAACTTGATAGAACCTCGATGGCCACATCGTGTTTAGAGGAAGAAAAGATGTTTAAAGAAGCGGATGAATCCAGCAATCACTGTAATGCTACTGTGAGTGTTTTTCTCTACACGCCACAACATGAGATTTTCTTTCTCTGTCTAGGTTGCTGTCCTGCTGGACAGTCTAACGATTAGATTTCCTTATTTGACAGAACAAAGTTAAGATTCCTAGAAGTTCATCAATGAAGAATTGTACAACTTCAAACTATCAGTCATGGCTTGAGACACACAAATTGTTCCAGCTAAATTTCTTTTCCTGCCACAATATGCTGTCAGAATGCCTGGCACATGGCAAGCACATTGTTGGGAGTAATTCGACCCAGAATTATGTGAACACGCATCTACCCTTGACTGACCTCGATAAAGCCATTATAATCATTTGCTCCTCGAATAATCTACTCGAGTGTGAAACTGCAATCCGTGCGATTGCTAAAGCTTGGTTGGACTCGCAAAGCAATTGTGTCACTGAAGGTGCCTTGTCGAAGGGAGCTGTCATTGAGGGAATGCTTAAGGTTTTGCTTGATTCTGATGATGACGAGATTCTAGAGTTATCAGTGTCGATTCTATCGGAGTTGGTATCAAAGAACAAGTCAAACAGGTTGATAATCCTGAACTCAGATCCACAGCTTGAAATCTTTATGAGACTTCTAAAAAGCAGCAGCATATTTCTTAAAGCTGCCGTTCTGCTGTACCTAGTGAAGCCAACGGCAAAGCAGATGATATCTGCTGACTGGGTAGCACTGATTCTTAGAGTTCTAGAATTTGGACACCGGGTACAGACCCTATTCACCATAAGGTGCATCCCTCAAAAGGCAGCAATGTACTTTCTGGACCAACTTCTAACAGGTTTTGATGACGATAGGAATTTAGAAAATGCTATTCAAGTTGTCTCGCTTGGGGGACTGAACTTGCTAATAAGGAGTTTAAATACAGGGGCAGTAACTGAGAGGAACAAAGCTGCTATGCTCATTTCTTGTTGTATTCGGGCTGAAGGCAGCACCAGGAATTACTTGGCTGCAAACTTGAACAAAAGTTCGCTCCTTGAGCTGATTGTGCTTCAATTCCAGAAGAAGTCTAGAGGATACACCCTCATTTTACTAACTGAACTACTGGATGGCCTAAGTAGGTATAAAATTTTCTATATTCTCTAGTTTTTACTACTTTTTCAGCAAGTCAGGAGTTCAGTTTGTTTTCTGATAAGTCTTAGTCTGACATATGGGCAGAAGGAGGCAGATAATAGAATTCCTAATTGGACTTAATAATGGTTGGGGTGGCTTAACCACTCTGCACATCTTTCTAATATATCTGCAAAGGGCCTCTCCAGAAGAACGGCCGTTGGTTGCTGCAATTCTCTTTCAGCTTGACCTTCTGGTGAGTTAATTCTAGTTGCTATTTTGAGACACTGATGCCCCTTCTTCTTTCTTGTTGCAATTATCTTCTATTGAGTTTAGTATGTTGGCTAACGGTTGGGTCAGGTGTTTATTTTAATCTAAATTTAGAATCTTTTGGAGTAATCTGTGGCTATGTTGCAGGGAGATCCTCTGATGCCTAGTATGTATAGGGAAGAAGCAGTTGAGGAACTTATAAAAACTTTGGAGGACTGTGAGAAATATGGTTCAGAGGTTCAGGAACAAACAGCAAGAGCGCTTTTGATGTTAGGAGGAGGCTCTTTTTCGTACTCGGAAGGGGAAAGCAGAGAATGGCTTTCACAGCAAGCTGATTTTCGCGATAGATCAGTGAAGACGGTTGAAGGCAGAGGAATAAGGGAAGAGTATTTGGTAAGCTTTAGCACCTCCCGTCATATCAGCAGAATTAAATTGCATTGCGTTCAATGTTTTATAAGCAAAAAGATTAAAACAAGAGAAGTTTGTTCCTGCTGTCCTTCCATCTGCTTTCGTCACATTAATTCTTAATGTCTAGCAAAACAGCAACGATTTATGATATGCCAACTAACGCTTCCTTTGCACCATTCAAATGAGATAAATCAGAATGACGAGGAAAAATCAATGGAAGAGTGGCAAAGAAAAGTAGCGATTGCATTGCTGAACAGCGGTGGCAACAGATTCGTGGCTGCCCTTTCAAATTCTGTAGCTAATGGCATCCCAAGTTTAGCACAAGCAGCCCTAGACACTGTAGGATGGATGGAACAAAGTTTGCAAAAGTTTCCGATCTGCAGCACAACACTCAATGTCAGGGACCTCGGATTATAACAGAATTTTCTGCTCAAAGTATGCTTTCAACGATCATTGCAGCAGCATTTTGAAAAGAGTTCCGGTATGTTACGGTACTACTTTATTCACTGTTATCTAAAGCATTAAGACCTGATATTATGTGCCTAATTTCTTACAGATATGTTATAATGGTTTCATTGCAGCTCTCCCACACATTTCACCCCCCACAAACTGGCGACGGTGGACATTCAAATTTTGTTGCTGTTTAAGACATCCTTACTTGGCCAGGATGACCCGTCGCTTTTCACTATCCAATTGTGCATTCAATTTGTTTCATTTGATCCATCCCAATCTCTGCGCTGGTGTCAATAATCAATGGCGAATAAGTCCAATAAGAAAGACTCAGTTTTCTGGCAGTGTCATTTAGTAAAGGGAGAACATGGCATGTATGTATTTCTGACCATATAGCACAAAACGCCAATGTAATTCAAACATTTGAGGAATCTAATGGTGGACCACAGGTAGTTCCAACATATTTATGCACAGTGAGGCCATCTCCCAAGATTAACGGAAAGGTTGAAGTGAACGTAGAATTTAAAATGAATGCGTATCACTAAAATGCCAAATGCAAACATGTTAACGTTAGAGATTTTATTAATGCTATACATATTGTATACCTTATAAATTGTTGCAACATCGAATAAAGTCACATTGGACTCGATAACACTTGTTATTTACTCCGGCCATACTGCTACACTGGAAAAACCAATTATTTCGACTCTCAAGTATTGGTTGGGTTTGGCAAATTATGGTAAATACTCTAGGAGTTCGAGAACTGGTAACGTCAACAACAACAACCATGACAGCTAGTTTCTAATACGACATTAAAGTGTCGCCAAAAAGACAAATATATTCCGAATATATCTTAAGGTACAAGAGAATGCAAAGTGAACATCCCCTTTTTGTTCGATGCTTAGAAAGAGTTAACAAGGTTAGGTTAAGCTTCTTTTGCTCTTGGGCCGTTTGGTGGACGTTAACCTTCTGCCTAATATCTAATACTGATTACAATTTATAAACCTGCAACTTGCAAGTAAAATTGCAGTGACTCGTGAATCAGCGCATATCAACCACAAAATGTAAATTACAGTCCGTTGTATACTTACTGTCAACATATGCTCGTTGTAGATGAATAATGCAACTTGCTAACCATCAGATCAAGCACTCCCTAGCGCCACTTGATTTATAAACCTCAAATCCAACACGCCATAAAAGGGTGAAAGAAAACCAAAACAGACTGGGTTTAGACACAAGCGAATCCTTACATGCTAAATGCATACCAACCAACAAAGTTAATACGCCCACGGGCAAAGAAAGCAACAGAGACTACAGTACTAACAATATTGATGAGAACAACTAAAATGGGCCCAAAAATTAAGAGCTAAAAGCTGCACCAGTATTCCCGTGACCTGCAAGAGAAACGATTATAAGCTAACACCAAAATCTATCCCATTAGATTCACGCACAAACTCCTTCACTGCCACTGTTGCGAAGAGAAAAGGAGTAAACCGGCGTAAGGGCATTTCAACATGAGAGCATAACTATCTATCCATCCCAGTGTAAGAAGCGAAGAGGCCCTTTGGTGGCCTTTCAAACAAAAAACATAATATTCTCCAGGTCAGTATGCAACTTGAAGAACTTGTCGTCCAAAAAAGCTGTTGATGACACCGTTAAAGACGTTAATGAAGATGATGAAGATGCTGCAGAAGTTGGAGATTGCTGCCCCTCTATTACTGCTTCATGGTACAGCCTTCCTCTATAGGCAACAAGGTCGGCATAATACACTGGTGGAATTAATGAAACTGGTTTTGTGCACCGAGCAAATGTGAAGCACATATCATATATGAGCTTTTCCAACTGGTCAGACATGAAACCATTCTCATCCCATAGCACCTGATAATGCGTGGGCTTGCTCGTCCCAAGGCTTCCATAGTGGCTGCAAAGATAAAAGTCAAACTCAAATGGATGAACAATTTTTGTATCCACAACTGTGCCAGGACAAACATTCCCAGTGGAGGCCCCATCACTCCTTGCATCTGGAAACAAACGTGTGTGGTGCCGCTTTTGAGCCACAATAAGTGTGATGGTTGGGCTGTAGTTGGTTGATTTGAAAACCTCCTTGAGATCCATCAATTCCTCATTCAGAACCATATCAAACTGGCCCTCACTTACACCATCGCGGAAGATCACAATTCTCCTTGGTTTGATATCATTAAAGCGAGCATAAGTTTCAACAAGATCAAAGCACATGTCTCCAAAATTCAGAATCTTCTCAGCACGATGATCTTGAGGACGAACACGTGCTGCATACCGATTTGCAGCTGGCCAGTTCACAGTGGCGACCACTGCTGCTATAGATGGACTTGTCTTGTTCCCAGCACCAGGGTGATTGACATCAGCCCCCACGAACATAACATGATCTTCACCACGAAAACATGGAACTCTATCCATGAGCTCCACATTGCTGCCTCCAAGTTTAGCGTTAATCTTGAGAGCAAGGTTGGCTAGATACTGGTCATTCCCCCGGTTCGCAAGACTGGACAAACAACATTGAGTGACTACACCAACTTTGGTCTCGGAAATCCACTTCAGATATTTGTATCCATTATGCTTGCTTGACATCACACAAAGAACTATTTGCAACTTGCCCTTGCAAATCTTAAAAGCCTGGGCATCAAGACGTTCAAAGATTTCCCGAAGCACATCAGCATTATTTAATTTAGTCATGTCAGAATTTTCAGTAAAGAGGGGCCAATCCATGGGGATCCCCAGATTCTTGCATCTCCCAATAAGCTTCGAAATGAACTGTGCAGAATTCAATTTGTATTGTTCTTTCTCTTCTTTTGAGCTAAAGTCAAGTATAGCCCACCGGTCAATTGGTTTCCCTTCGACTACTCCTTTCCCAACAAGATTCCACTGGCATTTCTCCTTATCAACTGCTATTTTTATTACCCTTCCATTGGAACCACTTAGCTTCAACTCAGGCGGCCCAAGCACACGTCCTACAACCGACGTCATACTCAAGTCAACTTCCAATCCAAAGTTTCGGATAACATCACCACTGCCATTATAGTTCATTCAAAAATAAGAGAGTTAGCTCCAATTGCAAACCGTCGCAAATCTAATCCAATCAGAAAATATAAAATTATGTAAGCGAAGATATAAAAAGGAAAAGGACAAAACATAAGCAAAGAAAGAGAAAGGAATGGAATGTGATATGAACATCACACTAATACATATAAGAGCTTGTTATTCTAGGTTACGACGCAAAAATTGCAACCCCTTTGGTCCATGGAAGATTTGTATTCCAATCCAAATTTTAGTTCAACAGTTCAGGTATGGTTTCTAACTCTAATTTGTGTGACTGAAATAATGATTCTCAATAAATGCTATGATTTTGCATCAAACTTACATTATTGCACTGAAAAGACATTCATAAAATCAAGCATAATGTATATACATATAGAAAAATAAGTGTCACCCCGTAAAATGATGTAACTACAACTACTATTCAACAATGACACCAGCAGTAAAATAGATGACTACTGATATATATTGCCTACAAGATCAGGCCAAAACCAAACTACTGCACCATGAGGCACGCACTTAATGATATCGTGACAGCGTAATGAATGTATCAGTTTGAGCAATCAGCTCCAATTTCAAGCATAAGATTCATATTAAAAGCAAAAGTTCAGTTGAGTTCTCATTCAGCTACCCACATTAAAATATGTCACCAATCAAATGGACTTTCTAGGCGCATGTTTTGATTGAAACTGCGATGGGAATACTTCATTGTCACATGCTTTTTCCATAGCAATAATATATGGTCATGTAAACGATAAAAACCAACAAGGAAGATAACAATACTGAGTTGAAGAAGCTTCCAAATATTATTTTGACTTGTAACAATGCTATTTCTTGTGATAGCAAACAAAACAGCAATTTCCACACACATACAATCATATATTGTTTATGAGGACACTTACCCACAAGGCCCATCTCTATACCTCACCATATCACAAATTATGTTCTGCCTGACTTTTGGTGGTGCCAGTGACATATCCTTCAACATCAGAGCTGCATTTTTATCCAAACGCTCTTTTGGAAATATCTGCCCCTCAAGTAAAACACAGAACTCCATCGGTACATAATTTTTCTTGTTGCTGGTCCCCAAATCCAGGCATGGGATGTCTTGATAGACTACATCCTTAAAGTACTTTTCCTTGAAATAATCAGTCACCTTTACGAGCTTTGGTGGAGCCTTGCTATTTGAGTCTTCCACAGGAAATGAAAGATGTCGAGCGTCCTCCTTTGTTAGCCCAGCAATGGTATATCTTTGTTTTGTAATGCGGTGGGTCACTGTAACCTTCAGTCCCTTCAATGCATTTTCAACATTTTTTCTATTCATTTTAACATAACGTGCATTGAAGTTATGAAAATGTTCTCTCAGAAAATCCATCACCGGAAGTCGCTTACGAAATGCCAATATAGAATAATCCAGGCACAAAGCTAGACCCTGGGATGTGGGCTTGAGGCCATGTTGAAACCCTCTAGATGCAATGATGCCACGTCCCAGATCATCTGCTTCATCAGGTACAGTATTGTGGAAGCTACGGCCAACAGCAATCATATTTCTAGCTGGGTTCTCCTTCATCACCACATCAATACCTTGCAAAATGTCGCGTGGGATAGAGAAGAGACTTCCTGTTAGGTAATCCTTCAGCTTGGAATACATGAGCTCATTCACAAGCTTTATGGAAAATATGTAAGCACAATTTTTCATGTCTTCACCCTCAGAGAACGCCACACGAAATTCGCCTGTTGGAAGATCAACAGCACTGAAAATATTCTTCTCACCATCATATCCAGTCATTGACAAAGGGAACTGATCAGGATTGTCAATGAAGAGCTTCTTTCTGATCATAGCCAGCCTAAACTTTGATATTCTCCCATGACCGCTCCTGGGAGGCACAGCTGGCTTCACATCAACGTCATAGTGCCTTATAATCCTCTCAGAATTGAACCTGACTCTAAAATGATTTACACGAAGCGAAACATTCCGGATGGCCAGAGTTCCGCCTTTATCGGGGCGTTTAACTGGCAGAATGGTGTTTCCAATCTTCCGAGGAGAAACAGCCAACCGTTCCGAAATTTTCAGGGAGTCTAGTTGGAGACCAGCAGGATCTGCAAAGAACAAGGGTACAATATTTGAATTAGGAGATAATTTTTTTTAGCAAGCATAACAAGAATCCACAAAGGCTCCAGTATCCGTGATTGAAAATGAATCTGGATAAATTTGTCCTTCAAATTTGAATAAATATAAGATTATGGAGTAGATTGATTGATTAGTCAAAATTCTAAAAATGCCTTAATAATGTCCATACACACACCATTTTTCCTATGGCTATCTATCTAATAAACCTAAAAGTTGGCCAAATTTATATCGTTTTCTTTCCAACTCTGGTTCACTAATTACGGAATAAAGCAGAACTAAAACTTTGAAATCGCTTTTCAATAGAAGAAGTTAAACAAAAAAAAACTCAGTTGGAATTTCCTTCAGGTTCCGATGCATCCGAAAGGGAAAAGGAAAAGAAAAACACAGACAAAGAAATCGGTGTGTGAGTAGTGATTATAAAGAGTGACTTCATTATACCATACCCTGAAGAGATTGAGATTTAGACGTAGACGTAGACGTAGATTGAGATTCAGATTCTGTTTTAAGTTCAGGAGGAGATCTCCAAGCAGTCTGAAGCGAAGCAGAGTCTGTAGTATGTCCCGCCGATACCCTTCCTCCTCCTCGAGGACTCTGGGCGGCGGGACCCGCACGCACCGACTGAGTAGGCCCGGACTGACCGGTTTCCGCAGACCTCCATTGTCTCTGCTGCTGCTGCTGCTGCTGCTGCGGGTACTGGTCCTGGTACTGGTGCTGCTGTTGACGATGACGATGATACTGCTGTTGTTGTTGCGGTTGCTGCTGCTGCTGCTGTTGTTGTTGTTGTTGTTGTTGTTGATAATATTGATTCGGGTTTCTACCGGCGCCTCCAGCACCTCTTCCTCTTCCTCCTCTGTGGTAGAAGCCGCCAGTATCGGCGCCTCCAGCACCTCTTCCTCTTCCTCCTCCTCGTCCTCTTCCACTTTCTTGGAACCACCGACCGCCTCGTCCACGTCCTCCTCTCTCCATTGGACAATTTGGGAGCGAGCCGCGACTCACTATGCAGCCAAACGGAAAAACTTAAGCTGATTAACAACAAAATAACATTCAACACGCGTGACTAGCACTTATATATATATATATATATATATATATATATATATATATATATATGATTAAATTAAATTAACATTATTATAGGTCTGTTTAATAATGCTGTGAGATAAAATATTCTTAATAAAAGTGCTGTGAATAAATTATTGTGATTAAAAGTATTGTTATTTAAAGTTATAAATTGTTTGATAATAATTATAGAAAAGTTGTAAAAAAATTTAAATTTTTAATGTTTAATAATTTTTTAAATTGGTAGAATTAGTTTTATCCACTTAATTCAAAATTTGTATGGTATGATCATTGGGTTTTATCACTTTCTTTAAAAACATGTTTAAGATACTTTTATGAAACCATAATTTTGAGAGCTATCACGTTTGCAAAATTCCGTTTAGAAAGAATTACCAAATATTAAAAAAATTACTTTTAATTTAAAATACAGTTATTATAACATAACACACTTTTCACCTCAATATCAAATATAGTTTATATATGTTGTGCGCAAACTAAATTTGGGCTGGCAGATGCGCCGGTTCTAGAGACCTATTAATTAAAGAATAATTTTTAAGACAAGTTTTTGAGTTTTTTTTTTTGGTCTTTTTGGCCTTTTATTTTTATTTTTTAAAAAATATTATAATTATGAAAATTTAATTACAATTAAAATAAAACATTATGAATCAATAAAATATTTATTTGATTACAATTTGATATATATATTGATTGCTTCATACAATTATAATTAAATTTCTATAATTATAAAATATGCTAACATTCTTAATTTACAAATTTGTTGGAATTCTTCACATAAATGGAATCGATAATTTTTTTTTTTTGCAATTTCGATAACATTAATATAGATACAGACATAAGCATCTTTTGATTGATCGATTCATTCGGCTGTTTTATGCACATTTTGTATTTATTATAGATAGATCAAATCTTTAACGCGTAACGTAAAGGACCACGTTCTTTCAAATTTTGTCTTATTACATTGACCTCCTGTGGTGTCCAAGCTTTCATTTTTATCCTTTTGCTTAGCCCGCAAGTTGCAACAGCGTAAGTCCAAAGCAAAGAATAAAGACGCATGAAAGTACTATTGAAACTTTTACTATTCCTTAATTTATTGCCTCTGCATTTTCATTGTTATCCATTTCTTCAAACTTTCGTTTGGAAAAAACAATGGGCTAACAAAAGGAGAGGAGAAAAGTACGATGAATGGATGTTGGGAGAATAAATATATATTTTTTATTTAAGAGAGTGTGATACCAAGAAAGAAGGTTAAAATTTTTTATTTAAAAATAAATAAATTATAAGAGAACAAAATAATATATATATGATTTTTATTTTTTTTCCTCATGCTACTAGTTTGAGTGATAATGTTAATGATAATTGTTAAACAGTATAAAGCCCGATGGTCATAAAACACAAAAAAATTTGTTGGGTTCGAGGAAATTTTTTTTTAAATTAATTATGACGATTGTTGAGTCTAAAATTAGAAGTGAGCAGTCACTAATCAAAGTTTTCAGATACTGTGATTAAAATTTAAATATAAATTATGAGTAAAAGAAATACTATATTATTAGACTTCGATTTCGAATAATGTGGAATTTTTGTTCGGGCAATATTTTGTTGGCAGTTTGGTTTTTAGTGGGTGAAGGAAGGGCGGAGAATTCTATGCCCTCTGTCGTCTCACAACTATTCCTCTGTAATATTGAAGACTCAGATATATAAAAGGGTGTCAGTGACACTACTGCTCTAAACTTGGTCTCTCAATTTTTATTTTTTTTTTAAATACCATGACTCGGGGATAATTTTAGGAATAAGAAAAACACAGCTTTAGGGGGATTAGGTGTTGTGAACTCGGGGTTCCGGATTCGATGTTTAGGATTATAGGCTTGACGTTGTGGTATAAAGTGGGCATTTAAGTTTCAGAGTTCGGGTATCAAAGAATCAAAATTTGGGGTTCAAAATTTAAGATTAAAAATTTAAGGTTCAAAGTTTTGGTTTCAAGATTGCTTTTGACTTACTTTGTGCTTGGATTAGGAAGAAGCGTGAGAAAGAATGTTTGTGTAAAGAAAAAGGAGAATAATTCATGTTTGGATGCCACCAGATAGTGCCAAGAAAAACAAAAAAAAAACTTGAATAAAATTTTTCGAGCACCTACTAATAACCATTCCTACAGTTTGTATGAAAACTGTGAGAAAGCTTATGGTTTTTCTAACTTTCAAATAGAATGACATAAATGTCCTAACTTTAAAATGAGGGTGTATTAAAAACAAAAAACAAATCGAGGGTGTATTTATAATTTAGTAAATGAAATTTATTATTTTATCTTGTTCTTTCAATATCCAAATAAAATGTTACTTTTTTTCAACAATTTTCTTTTCCGCACCTTTCTAACCAATACAAATAAAATTATTTTCTTTCTCTTTATTTTTTTTCAACAACATTCTTTCCCATAATTTTCTTTCACAACCCCATTCTAAAATCCAAACAAGTTTTTAGAGTTTATTGATGTTTAAATTTTGGTTTTTTTTTTTTTTTCCTACAATCCTATTTAGGTAAAAACTTGATGACTCAGTTTGATAAAAGCTCATTTAAACTTGTTTATTTAACCCAACAAGTCAAGCTCAAGCTCATTTTAAAAGCTTCTTTAACAAACGAGCTAAACCTAAACAATATCAAGTTTAGCTAATTAAAGCTCGTAAACATCTTGAATATGAGTTCGGCAAAACTCGTTTAAAAAATTAAAATTTTATACTCAATTAATCGAAAAGGCTTAATGCCAAAGGCTAATAAAAGCCTTAGGAGTTGTTTATAATTTATAATTTTCATATTTATACAACAAACATAAGAAAATTACTAAACATTAATAAACAAAAAATAAACTAAACAGACCCTAAGAGAACTATACATATTTCAACAAACAACTAAACATTACAATATAGTACTTTGAACCAAAAAAAAATCATAACATTAACTAGAAATATTCAGTAATAATATTTTGATAAAATGGTATCATGTAATTATGATCTTTTCATTATATATATGTGTGTGTGTGTGTGTGTGAGTGAGATGAACTTTATCCTTAAACTTTAGTGATAAACTTTTCATATAATTTATTTATCTTTAGAATTGCTAATATCTTTTGTGTAATTGTAATTGTATGTATAAAATATGAAATAAATTGGATTCTCTCTCTAAAATACTCTCTCTCTCTCTCTCTTTCTCTAATTTCTCTTGCTTGAAATCAATCTTACCACCGACACCATGCTAGCCAGCGACGGTGGTCGGCCACCACCGCCAACCAACTCCCAAAATCCTTTCCCTAGCCTTCTCTTTTCCCTTTTTTTTCATTTCTCCTCCTCTATTCTGTTTCCACACCTTTTGTCCTCTCTCTTGTGAAGCACTAAGTTCCTCCCCCCAAATCCGCAATTTTGGGGCGTTTACGATTGTTTTCCATTTGATCAGGTCGTTACCCACGACCTTTCTAAACTTAGATCCATTGTTCCCGGTAGTTTCTCCTCACTTTCGCATTTTTCGACGTTATTGTACAGACCGTCGGACCGAGTTTCCCCAACGTTGTTTTTGTTGCTGGCACCATAGTATCGACTGGTGTCCTTAAAGCCATAACCCACTGAGTTGCAGCAAAAATTAGACATGCCGATGCCGCTTCAGTATCGTCGCCTTTGCTAGTACAGCCACCACCCCCGTACACACTCCCCCCATCACCTACTTCATTATGGCTATCACCGGCCATGTCGCCGCTACTGCAACCATTGCCCATTGTCCCTGTCGCCACTGGAAGAGATAGGAAGAGCCTTTGTTGTCTTTTGTGTTGAGTGATCTGTACTTTTGTTCTGTCTGCATTTATTTTCATGTTTGTAATTTGGCTAATACAGAAATTGATGTTGAAGATACCCAAACAATTTCTAATTTAGGCCCATCGTTGTGTGGTATATACTATTTTACGCAACTTTCTCCAACTAAATTATATTCAGTTGGTAGTCTGTAGTTTCGTACCATCTGTGTTAATGGTCAGTTTGACTATTTATTATGTAGATTTTTTGTGTCGATATCTTATCCTATTTCTTGCAAGCATTCCCAACGATTTTATGTCGGCTTTGCGTATCAACAAATTGATTCCGTTTTTGGTAATAAAAAAAAAGTATAAAATATGAAATATGTACATGTACATAATAACTAACTCACTATTAATGCATACATTAAAAATTAGGAATCGGATTATGGTAGATGTTCGGGGTACCAAAATGTCCTCTATCACACACGTCCCTACTCAACTTTGAAATCGTGAAAGGGCGATGATTCACCAATAGGTAAACGAAAGCCATCGGCTCGGAAGATCGTGGCCGAGAAAGGAGCCATGGCAGTGTTCATGGGTCTACAGTGGATTCAGTCAATGGGCTCTCCACAATGTATTGTCGAAACGGACTCTAAGGTCATTCACTCATCAGTCTCACTTCCACGTGCGGAATGGCCACCAGAAGCTTCCCCAATTCTAAGTGATATTTACTATACTTTGCCTTCTATGTCACGTTGTACTTTTGCATATGTGAGCAAGAATGCATACAACAGTGCGGATTGAGTAGCAAAATAGCCCTGGATGGATACGTGTTCTCAGAATTAGGTGAGCAATCTTCCGATAGCTCTTTCATTGTTGTTATCATCGGATATTATCTATTAATAAAGCTATAGCCTTGGTCGAGAGCTTTGGCCCTCTTCCCTTAGGTACCTCTCGCATGTATTATTTTGTTCTTACGGCCGTTTTAGCTATAGGAGGTAGCCATATAGGATTGTCATACATTTCAATCATACATTTAATCATTTTGCAATAATGTATAAATTTTTTTTTTTTTAACAAAGACACTGATAGAGCTAGGTAATGGGATTTGGGGGTCAATTATGAATGATGGAGGTTCTTGCCCCCCTCTCCTACTTCTATAATGAACAACCGAAGAAGAGTAATAAAAGTTGAAAACATTATGCAAGAAAGAAAGCTTTGAACTGCAATATACCGAAGATCAACAACCGAAGGTAATAAGTTAATGGCAAGTTGGCCAATTTTTTACGTTTGTGTCATAGACTCATAGGTTAGAATATCGGCGTTAGTATTTTCCCTTGACAAAAAAATAGATTAAACGTGACGATATGTTGTATATTTAATAATTGTTGTGGTCTTACTCTGTCCCATGAGTGATTGATTGGTTGGTAAAAAGTTAAATAAAAACATCAACAAATAATCTTAAACTTTAATTTATAAATGTGATAATCAATATATCTGTAATATATTTTCTTTACTAATAAAATAAATATATTTGTATACAACAAAGTTTACAACTTAGTTCTAATTGGGCAATAAGACCTCCACGTTCTCTCTTGGAACTATAGGCCGTTGTCTTAAACTGAATAAACTAGCCCTACCCTGCTGCTTGTCTCTCCTCTCTTAGCTTTTCCATTTGGTGTGGGTTTTTAATTGGATTTGGTGTGCGTTTAATTGGAAAGGTTTTCCCCTAGACTCACCTCTCTATATCCTCTTTATAATAACAAAATAAAATAATGGGAATTTCTAACTTAAATTTTTTTTAATATAACTTATTTATAATCTTATATTTCGTAAGATCTATATAAAAAAATAAAAAAAATAAATTTGTATGATGTAAAATTATGATTAAATTATATTTACAAAATATAAGTAAAAATAATAAACATTATAATAACTTAAAATACAATTTCAGTATATTTAATGCCCTTGGAGTATAAAATATATTTACATGTGAGCAAGAATAAAAAATGTTTACCTGTGAGCAATAACTTGAGTTGTAAAAGTCATTCAGAGCTATAGTTTTAGATTTCTAGTAAGTTATTTTATGAAACTCTTATCAACCATCAGCAAACTGTTAAAAAATTTACTTATTAGCAATTAGTACAAAGGAAAGACGAAAAAGAAAGAATTAAACAGGATTCACTCACGACATTCAAAATAAGGCTTCCTTCACTCAAGAGATAAACATAAAGCTAACACCAACCAAACAAAGCTTGCCCCCTAACCAGAAAGATGATCGAGGTTGTATCTGTATGTTTTGTTTTTTACAGTCAAACATCAATAAATATATTTGAAAAGTTAAATTAATCACCTCTTATCGAGGGGAGGCTTCAACCTTAGTCATTCCTTATTCCTAGCTACTTCTTTAATCGTCTTGGTCTTTCTTTATTCCTAGCTAAGTTCTTTGATTTGAGCCAGCCAATAGATGTGAGTATAATCTTTTCCTCTAAAGTTGACTTGGCTGGAATTTTTCCCCACTCATCACCCAATTAACAATACAAAAGAAATTGCACGTGGGGAATACAATTGATTATTTTGTTAATGAGTCCTATTATATTTTAAGAAAAAAATTACTTGAAAAAGCGCTCTAATGCAATTGGTTGAATTTCATGTACAATCAATTGAATTCCGTGTGCAATTAAAAAGAAAAAAAAATTACAATTATTTTTTTACATACTGAATCTATTTGGTTGCATGTTTTTAAATTCATTTTTATTCAAAAATGTATCTTTTTCCTTCGTTAATTTCTACACACAAAAACGGGAAGGATCCAAAGGCAAGTAGTAACAGGAACAAATGGAGAGAGACGACCGAAGATTATTTTTTTTTGACCCAAGGTTTCATTAATAGAAGTTAATTTCGTATATAAATTTAATATGAAGATATTAGAGAGACATGCTCGAAATAAGAGTACAAATTAACTGAAATAACTTACATGTGACTTGGTGAATAAAATCAAGAATTAACTAGACAAGACACCGGTTTTCACTGACTTCCTGACGAGGGAAAGAATCAAACTGAGGTCAAAGAGTTGACTTCACTTGCAAAAACACTTCTCATATTATGCATTGAATAAGTTTACATGAGTTGAGTAAAATGTTTCGAGTTTTATTTCAGGATAAATCGCGCTTGTTATTTTTAAAACCGCAACTGATATTTTTGAAACGTAAAAATAACAAGTGTTACAAAAATATCAATTTTTGTTTCAAAAATAACAGTCATGATTCTATTCGAGATAAAAATCAGCACACCAAATATCGGCTTATATATATTTTCTCTTAGGCATTCATTGCTGCTCTAAGCCTCTAAGCTCTAAAGAAGAAGAAGAACAAAGGGAAGAGATCAAAAGGGAAAGAAATGGTGAATCCAATCCCGGAAAGGGTGACAAAGGTATGGGAACGTTGGAACATCAGGGGTGCCCTTATTTTCAGTCTCACATTGCAGACCAAAACTATAATGAACTAGTCATTTTACGTCCTGCTATAGAATATTCATGTAGGTCTTGATTAACTTTTTTTCCAAAATAAATAAAGAAATAAATAGTAATGTGAGAAAATGAAAGTAATTGAATAGAAAAATATTGATAAATATTTTTAGTCAAGAATTTATGCATTTTTTTCCTTTTTGTCTATAATAATTCCAAATAAAATTTGACTGGTTCGTTGACAATTAACAAATTATGAACTTTTGAGATATTATTTATCAAAATCTTAATATTTTTTTTCACATACGAAATCACATTTACATGAATATTTAGATAATTCATTTCCTAATTGATTATTTTATTATTTATCAAATTTATAATATATTTCGTATATTTTTTTCTACATTACCTTATGGTGGCTTTCTCAAAATGAAATTTCTGGTATATGTTAAAACACTTTAATATTAACCAGATTAATGATCAGAATTAGAAACTCAAATTGAGTCTATCACTCAATATCAATATGATTCACCATTCCATGTTATAAAAAAAACCTTAATCAAATAAAATTATATTTAGTCAATTAATTATTATAAAAAATTTTATACAATGAAATAAGTGTAAAAGAATTTGGCATCATATTTTTTGTTTTTATTTATTTAGATTGGTTTAATTTATACAACTATTTGTTTATTTTATCGAATCTACAATATATTTTTCACATGTCATCTACTCGTTCACTAAAATTTTTTATGCGTATACTGTTACCAAATTGCTGATCACAGACATATTTTTGTATGATGTTGCTACAGAGGTTACCGTATTAGACTTGAGCTACAAATTGCGATAACGACCAAAACAAGAATAAGAAACTAATTCATACGTGCCCAAACTAAAGTTAGACTAGCATGGCTCTCTATCTATTAAACAAAAGACTTTATATGTCAAACAAATTATTGTGATCTAATATATTTTTAAATATTATTGTAATCTAAAGAAATTACTGGAATTGGAAAAAAATATGAAAAAATATATCCTCAATTCAGAATAATATAAAATCATTATAATATCTTTCACAATATGGACATCAAGAGCTCAAAGCAAATATATGTTTGGTATGTGAATAATTTGGAGTATCATTCTTCTTGATTTTTGTTATATTTATATACAGAAGCTTAATATCCCCTCTGAGGGGAATTATTGCTGATAGTAAATAATTATGTAATCAGAACCTTGTGTCCTTATTCTTCAGGATCAATTGCAGCAAAACAACCATTAAGAGAATTCATACTGAAATGAGTAATTAAACTCATTTTGATATTTTCTCATTTTGTTTCTACATATGTTAGAAACCGTTTTTTTTTTATTATCTATTAGAAGACTCATATGATCATAAACTACACAATAAAAATAACTCTTCCATTTCTATAAATCTCATATTTCTATTTCTTGAACTATAATTCAAAACTTTTAAAATAAAAATTTTAGCTCTAATCATAGGGATATTCCCAGAGGAACAGAAACATTTTATTTATACTACCAACATTATCGGCATTGATAAATGAGTTTTGGTCAATTTTTATTATTACGTAAATGTGCCTGCTTATATGCTTATATGCTGTTCATATTTGAACTTCTGAATTTAGAGATATAAAACATTGCTCAAGTCTCACTCTACAAGTAACATTGGTACAAACATCTTTGTTATTGCTTACAAAAAAGAGCCTAGCTCTAGTTAAAATTTTATAAACTAGCTGCACCCTGCTGCCCGTCTCTCCTCCCTTGTCGTTTCCCATTTGGTGTGGGTTTTAACTAAAAGGATGTGTTTGCCTGAAATCACCTGCCTCATATCATATGTTCATTATAAAAACACAAACTACAATATATATATATATATTTGGTCACTAACTACAATTATATATTTAATACCTTTGGAATTTAAAATTGAACTGGCAGGGCTTCAGGCCCGAGTAAATGTTCGCAATAACGAGGGTTTGGTCCAATTGCAAGCGGCAACCTTGCTGCGTTTTTTTTTTTTCGCTCTTATCAAAAGTTTCAGGCTCATCATTGTTGGTTTTTTCTTAGCGAAGAAGATGAAGGAAAATGAAGATGATGAATGAATATTAGAATTGTAAATGCAGTAAAAGTTGCTGCTAAGTTGTAGAAACAGAAAATGCAGCCAAAAGGAGAGAAAAAAAGCTATAAACCATTTATTATAAAGAAAAATGTCAAAAGACATGATTGAAGAAATGAAAATAGAAAACGACTTAATTTTCATTAATCTAAAAATTTCATTATATAGGAGTTTTTACAAAGATAAAAATAAATTAAAATAGTTACAAAAAGTTGACAACACAATATTTAGATAACTTTGTAAATAATGACATTTAAACAAGTAAACTATACTTTTTAAGTGGTACAAAAGATGCAAAAACTTTGTACCGAATGTCGTTAGAAGCTAAATACCAGCCTCAAGACTAGTTTAAAGTTTGAAGCAAAGTAGCAATTCTAAGAATTAGGCAGAAAATTTCAATTTATTAGGAAACTTCGGACACTCACTCGTGCCATGGTAGTGGGGTGAATACAACTACTTGCCAACAATTAATTTAGCTCGGGCATGGCCCTCATTGATTTGGAATTGATCTCCAATGCCAAAATGTGCCATCATAAGCCAAACCAAGGACAACAGCTCTCCACCTTTGCTTACTTGCTGGGCATGAGCAGTTGCTCTGCAATGACTCGCAGCATATGACAGCAATTCCACCCACACTCTGCTTATCAACTCCCACTTCTTTTCCTTCAATTTCTGCAACTCCTTGGCCAGCCTGCACGCATCAAACAGCACAGACTTGCTTCTGTCTCCCTTCACGTCGATCGGCTTGACCTCAGTGTTCACCCCCAGGATCTGCTTGCATGCTTCTATATCTCTGGGCCATTTTAGACCCCTCCTCTCAATGAATCTATCAGTCTCCGCGCAGGTGTCCCTGAATCTAATTTTGCCAATGCCCGCCACTGCTGACATCATCGTCGGCTGAATGATCAGAAGATATAACATGTAATCAGACATTAACTTGCTGAGATAATACTTGGTGAGAATTTGGTCTTTCTCCTCTTGCGTCTGTTCATTTTTGTACAGCTGATCTGTCTGTTCATCTTTGTACAGCAGCTCCGTGGCAACGTGCCAGAGCAAGAGGCTCTCATCGTAAGAAACATCGAGAATATAAGGCAACAACTTGGGATTTTCCTCCGAATCCTTGCCTTGAGCATCCTGTGTCTGACCCCACTTAGCGTCCTGGAGGACCCAGTCCCCTCTGGCATTGCATATCCTCTTTGCGGTTTCTGGATCATCTGCAAATGAGGATTTCTTCTGCAACTCCTCATGTATAAATTCCCAGAGCTCTCTAGTGAAAGGCTCTCTGCCAACGTATAGCATCTCGTCCACAAATTCCTTGAGGCCAACTAACTCAATGAGTGTCTCAGTCAATTTGCCAATGTACAACTTTCGAATCACCGCCTTGATGGGCCTCAGCAGAACTGCGATGCAATGGAGCAAAAATTTAACAACTTTGCTGATGGAATCGACTATTGGATCTACGACCAAATTGATTCTGAAGTATTCAAGGGCTATTGTGAGGAGGGTCTGACGCCTGTACTTGTATAGTCCCCTTGGACGCCCCTTGAGACAATATCTTATCAAGTTGTGGGTTGACACAAAATGAGACCACCTGCGGAATACAAGTGGTGTGTATATAACTGTGTGTTTGATTGGTTTTTCTGTGCGGTAATCAAACTGACGTTGTCTCTTGAATTCCAGGAACTTCTTAAAGAGGGGCTCCGATTTAGCAGAGAGGAAAGCCGTAAAGGACCTCCAGCAAGAGTCCGGTATGCTGTCCGATTTCTCCAGAGAAGTCACGGTCCAGTCAGAGAAAATGGCCATGAACAAGGAGATTACGTCGAGTGCTAAGGCACCCACGAGCAATGCATATGTGATGCGCACATCAAGCATGTTGTAATACCCGTGCTTCTTCACATGGAAACGGAAGACCCCAAGGGCGGACAGCACCGCGCAGAAGGCTGTAAGCCGGAATATCATTCCCCAATAAGAGTGAACAACAACCACCTTTGTGAAGAGGACTTCGTAAAGGAAGTTGAGCTCCACTTCCACCAGTCTCAGAGCATCTATTGGAAGCAGGGTTTCAAAGAAGTCTCTGCTTTCGTTCCTCTCCTTAAAGCTGAAGATGAGATCAACAACTAGTCCTTTGAAGACATTGAACCACCGATAAGCTTTCTGCACCACCACTATGTCCTCCAACTCTTTTTCATTACGAATTGGAGCTTTGATTTCCTTCTCAGGCTCTGGCATATAAATGATTTGTGTTGGAAGTTTAGCCTCCTTCTTTGAGGCATATTCCTCCATGAGCTTAGCATAGTTGGGCCCGGGATCCGGCTCCTTGAGCATAGAATCCCGGAATTTGTCTATGCTAGCAAGATACAAAGATCGCGTCCGCTCCAAATACTTAATAATTCCAGCCAAAAACAAGAGAATTGTTGGGATCATTACCTTGTTCTTCGTAAGAGTTTGGATGAACACATAGAGAGTGGCCACGGCCTGGACTATGAGGGCGAGCAAGTGCCTGAGCCACAGAGCGTTATCCTCAAGGGCAAAGGCAGTGATAGTATCTGGACCGCCCAGGTGCAGCAAAAGAAAGGGAGCCCAGAAGGCCAACAGGTCACTGTTTTCTCTATTATTACCAGAATTGCTATCTTGGTCTTTCTGGCTGTTGGATATGAGTCCTACAGCGAAATTTGCTACCGCGTCGGCCAACAGGTAGCCCGACCAGACCATCAAGATAATAATCTTTCGGTTGGTCCGCTTTCTGGATGGGGCAAACAGGATGAGAATGGTCTGCAATGCGAGACTGAAGATGAGGGCTCCCCTTATGTTCCAACGTTCCCATACCCTCCTCAACCTTGGGGACACTAGATCCGCCATTTCTTTCCCTTACTTCTGCTTCTTCTTCTTCTTCTTCTTCTTCTTCTTCTTCAGAGCTAGAGCCTAGAAGTTTAGAGCTTAGCAAAATGTCTCTGCAACTGGGAATCGATACATTACCTGGAATCCGAGTCAACTCCTTGGTCTTCTCTACTGTTGGTATCTTTCTTTTTCTTTCGTCGGGTGAAAAAAGTTAAGAGGCGTGGGAATTTTATTAAAAAAAAATATAGATAATATAACAAATTTTTAACATTAAATAATAATAATAATAATATTTTATATAATTAAATTTTTATTTTTTTATTACATAAAATTTAAATATTATAATTTAAATTTAAAATTTTATTATATTATAAACACACATTTCTTTGACATGGTGCTTTTTGTGGGAAGACATAGAACAATTATTGCTCCACATGGGCATTTTGGTAATGTTGATGCGCTGATAGGCGGGGACAAGTCGCAATGAACTATAGAATTTTTTTTTTTTTTTTTTTTTTTTGACATAGCAATGAACTATAGAATTTAGTCTGGAGGAGAAGAATGCGTTCACACCGATTGGCTAATGGGCGTGCGAATGAAGAAGTTAGCACAGAATAAAGAAAGACCAAGACTCACAAAGAAGCAGTAGAAAGGAATAAACAAAGACTTAGGTTGACTGAAGCTTGATCTGGCTTATCATGTGCAGCTTCAGATTCAATTATTATTATTATATCTTCCTTTTCCAGAGCATCTTTCTTTTCTTAAACCATGTGTGCACAAGCGAACGTGGTTCACATCTGTTAAAATGGAAAATGAAATATTACTGTATAAGCTTTGAAAAAGTGTTAGGTATCTTGAATGTTTGTCTCTCGAGTAATATGTCGGTATTTTGATTAAAATTAAAGTTAGTATTTTTAAAATAAAATTGATAATTTTTAAAACACTTATTATTTTTATATTTTAAAAATTATCAGTCTTATTTTAAAAATATTACTTTTAATTTCAATCGACATACCACTCAAAACAAAAATAATCAGAATATATATTAGTGCGCATAAGCTTTTAGCATGTATCCCCAACTTAGACTAAGCAAACTCCATAATTAACAGAGATGATATCATGCAGATAGATGACATGAGGAAAAGGAAAACTTATATTGATTGGAAAATCTTTAGGTAAAAAGAATTTAAGACTATTAGGTCTCACATTTAATTCAGTGAATAACAAAACAAAATATCGTAAAGATTTTGTTATTTCACATTTAGAACGATTTAGAATGATTGGGTCTAACTTAGATTTAGCAAACTCTAAAATCAATAGAGATGATAGCGTTGGTCAAAAAAACAAAAAAAAGAGATGATAGCAGTCAGCCGGATGGGAAGTGCAGAGGAAAAGAAAAGCTTAATGTGACTATAGAATTTTTACAGTAACAAAGATTTACAACGATTAGGTTTCACATTTAATTTACATCTAACAAAATGTGGGATAAACACTTTGTTGTTTTTGTTGTTGTATGTATTATAGGTTTTTATTATGAGTAATATTAAGTAGTTTCAGATAAGTAGAAATATAAGTATTTATACAAATTTATTTAATATTTTAATAATTTATTAATTTATTAATTTTTTTATAAATTTAATTATTTAATAATTTATATTACTTTACACTTATTTTAAAAATTATATAAATGAAACTATCGTATTTTTTTTCCAGTATTTTTTTCTTCTTCAATGAAAGGACAACTGAACGACAATGGAAAGTAAAAAAGAGACACAATTAATTTCGTTGAAAAGTTAAAATAAAGTTTTTTTAAAAATATTTAATAGTTAAAATTTAAATTTTTATTATAAAAATTTTAAATAAAAAAATTTAAAATAACAAGAAAGAAAACTATCTCCTGACAATTATTCCCAACTTCCTCATTATAGCAGTAAGAGAGAGAGAGAGAGGCAGCGAGAGAGAGAGAGAGAGAGAGAGAGAGAGAGAGACGCGTCAATAAACATTGGCAAATATTATAATTTTACCCATAATCTTTATACATTTTAAAAATTTTGTTAATAACATTTTTTTATTTTGAATTTTACTTTTAACGTTTTTTTCGTCAATCTTTTTTATCCTTTTTCGTTAGTTGACCGTTAAGTGTGATACGTGATAGTCTAATTAGTGACATATTATCTTACTTATAATTCGCGTCAGTAACATGTCATTACCTTATAATCGACAATCTGTTTCCTATAACTTTTTTTTAAATCTCTTTCTTTTAATTATATAAAAGTATCAAATGTACCACTGATTGAATTGACACGTGTCACACTTAACGGTCAACTAATTGAAAAAAACAAAAAAATTGACAAAAAAACGTTGAGAATAGAATTCAAAACAAAAAAAAAATATTATAAATAACATTTTTAAAATATGTGAAAATGATTAGTGAAATTATAATTTTTTGTCATAAGCATTGCTGCATGTCGTACGGGAGGGAACTCGAAGTATGCTGTTGCTTGAGCGTGACATGTTTAAGAATTAATTAATAATAACATATTAAGTGCTGATTTATAGTACACCACCTCTCTGTATCCAACAAACAAAAAAGAAAAAAGTCTGTTAAAAAAAAAAAGTAAATCACCTCTCTCTCTCTCTCGTTTTTTTTTTTTTTGGCCTGCTTAGTTTACAAGATGGTGATTTAATTACATCCTTTGGGTAAGCATGTACATCTATAGACTTTATACAATGTAATGGGCACTATGTTTAAAAAAAAGAAAACAAAAAGAAAAATACAAAGTAGGCATTACGAGGAAGCATCGATGAGACAAATGTAAAGTTGACAACTGGACTGCTAATGCTCTAACGCAGAGACATGCTTTTTACTTTTTCTTTTCTTTTTCTTTTTTTTTGCGCAAAACAATGTGCAAAAAATAAAGGACAGAAAGCTTTTTTTTTACCAAGGCATGGGATAATGGGTTAATAATTAAAAGAAAGGAGAGAAAGCATGGGATAATGGCTTATGGAGGAGCACTTTTTTCAGTATTTAATAAAGACTGCTAATCACTCTTATAATTATATAGAATTAGATATAAATTTAATCTCTTTAAACGTTTTGATTAGAATTTAAATTTATAATTTTATATATAAATAATTTTTTTAATTATTAGATCACGAATAGTAATTTTTTGTTTCTTAATCCTTTCATGTAGATCGTTCTGAAAAACTCCTTTCATATAGAGCTGCACAAAGGCAAGACTTAAAAAAAAAAAAAAAAAGAACAAGAGTTGGAGAAGTATGGTTATTTAATCTCTGAGATAAATATTTTTTTAATTCTAAACTTTTAGATTTTTTTACGTTTGAATCCTAAATTTTTTTGATATTTCATTTGAATCCTAAACTTTTTGATTTTCTACCAAATCAGTTCTTCTGTTTAACAAAAGTGATCAATCTATTAAAAAATAATTTTAACTTTACAAAAAATTATTTAAAAAAGATTAAATATATGAATTGAATGTCTTTTCTATCAAAAATATACATGTTACCTATTTAATTCGTATATTTATTTATTAAAAAAATATTTAATATGCATATTTTGTTGATGAAAAAAATATTTAATTCATGTATTTAAGTTTTTTTAAATGATTTTTATTAAATTAAAGTCACTTATTAATGGATTGACTATTTTTTGTAACTTAAAGGACTGATATAGTAAAAAATCAAAAAGTTTAGAATTCAAATGAAATGTTAAAAAGGTTTAGGCCTCAAATGTAAAAAAAACTTAAAGATTTAGGATCCAAAAAAATGCTTATCCCTTTAATCTCCGGGGATAATAACTATTTTAGTTATAAATTTGTATAAAATTTTTCAATTGAATTTTAAATTTTTTAATTTTTTCAATTGAATCTTATATTTTTCAGATCATTTACAATTGAATTTTTTTTGTTAATGATTGTCAGTTAAATCATTAAAAATGTACTTTAATCAAATAGATATTAATAAAAAAGCATATATGTCACTTTTTTTATATTTCTTTGTTTTAATATTTAAAAAAATTATTAAGCTAATATATTTAAATTTTTTAATTTATTTTTATTTGGTCAAAAGTATATTTTAAATGATTTAATTAGCAACTGATAATAAAAAGACTCAATTGTTAAATATTTAAAAATATAAAAATTAATTAAAAATTTTAAAAATTTTAAATTTTAATTAAAAAAATTAATAACAATTTAAAACTAAAATAATTACTATTCCTTTTTCTCCATTCACCGTTTACAAATAACACAAGCCCGAGGCTTCCAAGCCAAGTCACCGAAATGTCCAATGCTGTTTGGTGCACGGTGGCCCCACAGCGCTTGACCTATGAATGTTTAGGGTAAAAGTACATGAATTAAAAAGAGATCTAAAGATATATTGAGTTATTTTATATATATATATTTTTTTTTATAAATTTATTATACATTAATATTAATAATTTTATATATTATAAGTTTTTAAAAAAATTGAAAGAATTTATGAAATATAGTTAAAATTTATGTGTAATAAATTTATAAATGATATATACAATGTTTACTTCGGTTTACACTTAGTCCATCTCCTCTCAGTCAATTAACTTTTTTTTTAATGTTTAATGTCTCTTTTTATTAATTTTTAGCTATAATTATATATTTGTAATAAATTATACATTATAAATCACAAATGTATAAAACTATTATATTTATTCTTTAGTAATTGAACAAAATTAAAAAATAATTCCCTAAAATATATTATGACTAAATTAATTTAAATTTACACATGTTTCCTTGTATTGAATACTCATTAATTAGAAATTTGTTAACAAACATATTTCAAATTACGCGGCTACAAATTTGTGGTCACAATGGAATAAAAAGTGGAGGAGAGAAAAGAAAGAGAAAATTTTTTTATCAAACGTTGAAAAATAAAATAAACGTTTTCTTATTGTGTCTAAATTCATGCATTTGATCTAATTTCATTCTATCATAAAATTAAGGAAATAATAAAGGTTTGGTCAGGAAATAATTAATGAAGAGATAGACGATATTTGACAGTCATTAAGGAAAAATGAAAATGATACTGCTCCAAAAAAAGGAAATATAAATATGATAATCAATATGCTAAGTGTCAAATCCCTAAATGTCTGCTGTATACTAATTCATAAGAGCAACTTTGCTAATGATCTTAAAGTTGGATTTCGTGTTGATTAACTGATAATCAATATTACCAAAGTTCCTAGTTAGTAAAAGGAATATCATTACCCAACTTTCTCAGAACTTTCCTAAAAATCACTTACTTTGTCTAGCTCTCGCACATCCCTTCTCATAAGGTAAAAAGGCAAATTCTCACACATTTTCTAAACTACTCCAACAGTATTATTTCTCTTTTTTCAGTCTACCCAAGCGATGTCAATTAGTCTTTTTTTTTTTTTTTTTTTTAGGAAGTAGGCATTAATTAGACATCCAAACTGAGGAAATGCCGAAGGGCAATAGGAGGGTTGCATATCTAGTCTATGAGACAAATACTTTCTCTAAATTATTTGGTAACCCAATCTACAGTATTGTTTGCAGTACCAGGAAGAAAAACAAAATTACAACTAGATGCAGAGTTAAGAAACAAGCAAATATCGCGTAGAAAAGGAGCAATTTCCCATGGGCCAACTCTGCTTGTCTTGATGCACCATTGAGACTATTGATAAGGAGTCGGTCTCCAGGATAGCCGGGGGGTTACCAAGGTGCACAATAAGTTGAATGGCCATCAACACGGCCATGGCCTCTGCTTGCAGGATTGACCTTGTTCACCTAGCACATGCCCGACCATCGATCAACTGACCCTCACTATTTCTGCACACTACAGCGAGGCCACACATTAGTCGACACCACACATTAGCTACAATATCATAAATTTCTCAAACATTAGCTTAATGAACCTACAGCTTCATCTCGAGCCTCCAGACCAAGTCTTTTCCGACTTTTTTGTAGTGAAAAAGACGAAAAAAAAAAAAAGCCGTCATGACAATTAAAAAAACAAACATTACGAAAGGGGGGGGAAAAAAAAAGGAATTAAGTCATCACGACAGTTTTGCCACAGCAGTCAACCATGGTGATACAAAATTGAAGACTTCAAACCCCAAAGATCAACGAGGGGTGATGAAGTGTGATGTTAGGTTTTAAAGTCCAGATTTATTCGAGTTACTGCACCAATGGGAGTGTTGAACAAAGGGATGGAGTAGCGAAAGAAAACTAGGAGCTATATTAATAGATCAAGGTGATGCAGCAACTAAACAACACGTAAAGCAGAAGAACAGGGAAAAAGCAGCAGCAAGATGAACAATGTGCATGCGTGTGCACATATGTACATATTTATCTTTTTAATTTTTATTTTTATTGATACATATACTAATATCATTGTTATAAAAATCATACCGAATTTATTTAATCAGTTCAATCAGTGACCATTTAGGTTTTCAGTTCATTTAATAATTAATAAATGAATCAATTAAAATTTAATAAAAATAGATTAATCAGACTAATTCAAATCAAACCAACAAATACAGAAATTATAATTTAATTTTAAATTTTATTTAAATTATAACTCATAAGTGAAAATTTAAATTTAATTAAAATTTTTAATTGAGTCATATATTTAATATAAACTTTCAACTCAATCTTTAAAATTAAAAAATTAATATCTAATTAGTTATATGTTATTTTTTTTAATTATTTTAATAATTATATATTTATTATTAAATAACAACTCTATCAATATAAATATCATTCAATTAGACCAATTGAACATTTGAATTATTAATTTTTTTCAGTTCCATAATTGTTCCAGTGCTGACAGCACACACTGATTACTAACACAGCCTCAAGAAACTGGCCATCATCATCATCCCATTCTCATCCTCAAGAGAAACGAACGCAAACCACCGGTGGACCCCATTTCTTTCGGTATTTCTTCCTCGCGACGATAAAGACGAGGAGGAGCTCGTTCTCCGCCGCAAACAACACTGGACCCCACCCATCACCCAGCACTAAAACAAACACCTATTCTGCTCCACACCACTGCACAAAGAGATTAACAGTAATACATTCTTTTCCTTTTTTTTTTTTTTTTTTCCTTTTTGGGTTTCTGATTAACGTTGCTGCGTTACTTCTCCGGCGGGTGCCACAGCCGGTGACGGTGGACGGGGCCCTTCTAAAAGGTGTAAGCTTTTATACCCATTTCCCATCTAAAATCCCTTTGTTTTTTGGTTTTTTTTTTTTTGGGTTTTTTTTTTGGCTCTCACGAACTATGTTCTTGGTAACTATAAATTTTGGGGAGAAAAAATAAAAAAGAACAAAAAAAGATTTTCACTTTCAATATTGGAGGTGATGAAATAGGTAGCCCCCAGAATTCCATTTTTATTTTCCTTGCTGAATTTGCTATTTGTAGAACAAAAGACTACTGCTTCTGTAGTCACTGCGTAAGTGCTTGTGCTCTGAATGAAACGTTTCTTCTAACATTTTTTAACAATTCCTATGGAAGCTTGCAATGCCAAATATAACGGGTTTTGAAGATTGAAGATTTTGTGGGAATTATATTGATGTTGGGTTTTTTAATTACCTCTCGGTGTAAGTGCAATGAAAGCACTTCTTCTGGGTTTGGTGTTAGATTGGACTGATTAACAGTTATAGGCTGCAAATGAGAATTGCCTTTTATGTAGCCAAATGGTTGGTGATTTTTCTGATAAAAAGTTTTCAACCGATTAATGGGGGCTGAATTTCTATTGAATGATTCTTGTACTTTCTTTCAAGCTAGGTGGCAATGATCTTGAAAGGATTATTTAGGAGATATGAGAGATGGAACCCAGTGCATCCAACTTCTGGAGCGTTTTGGGGCATGGGGTTGGGCATTGGATGTGGTGTCGGATGGGGTCCTGGATTTGGTCCTGAGGTGGTTGGTTACGTTGGTGCTGGCTGTGGTGTTGGGTTTAGTGTGGGCATCACCTTCGCAGGTTTTGGCATCGGTCTTCCTGCCGGCTACCTCTTTGAGGTTCCTTACAATGGTACATTCCTCACATCCCACAAAACCCCTGTCGTCTTTCTTCTTCCTCTTTCTCTCTCTCTCTCTCTCTTCACTCTTTTTGGCTATTCAATTGTTCTTTTTCAGTTGTGAATGAAACTGATTCATATCCCAGCCCCAGCCGGTTTAGTGATTCTCTCTTAGTGCTTCGTTTATCCTTCTTTGCAATATGATATTGATATATGGTTGCTTGGCATAAAAGTTGCATGTATTGAAAATTTAACCGCAGTAGCAAATCAATTGAGCTTGATTATTAATAGATTATTTCCAGTTGTTGTGGCTACAACAAGTGGTGCATTGACGTTTGCCCAATCCAGTGGTCTTCTTTCTTCAAGGAAATTTGCTTGGAATGGCTTGAATAGTGTTGCGCCTCGCATTTCCATCTTGCAAGCAGAAACCGGTGGAAGATTCTCAAATCTTCACAGAAAAGTTTTCCCAGACAAAGGGGTAAACTTGTTTGATATGAAAAGCAAACTGCTTCTCCAAACCAGGTCATTATCAGAAAGTCTGGGATCTTTGTGTGGTCGCTTTCTTCAATCTTGTAAAGGTATGGGAATAACTGCTCACACTGACTGAATGTGATCAACATACGAGGAATGAAACTGTTGATTGTTGCCAACAACAAATTTCTTTCATTCCACATTTTATTTGTGTTTCCATCTATTTTCTTTCCCGTACTCTTTTTCCTGCAAATGGTTTTTTTCTCATCCTACTGGATATGTGGCCTCCATCTTTGCTTCAGATTTCTGTTGTGCAAATTGTTATCAAAATGTCTTTATATAATGCCCTTGAACTGTTAGAAGACACAAGATGTTTTCTTTCCTATTGCTTCTCCTGTGTCTCTCTCTCCATCTCTTTCTCTTTTGGGTGTTATGTTTACTTGCAGTCAGTAATGGTATCTCTGAGAAATGTAATTTTACTGATACTGATCAAAGAGGATGATAACAGGGGAAGGGGGCTCTGGACAGTCCTGATTGCAGCTCCAGATTGGTAGTAGCAGAGCAGTCCAGAAAAGCATTTGAAAACCTGGTATGCAGCAGAAGGCTTTCATTGGTTATGCCATTGTGCCATTCTTGTGTTGACTTTAGTCGCTGGCGAGCAACCAGTGTCAATCAATAGTAGTCTGTTCCTGCTGTATTGCCTGTGAGCAGATCAACCAGTAGAGCTCATCTCTCTCTCTCTCTCTCTCTCACTCTCACTCACTCACTCACTCACTCACACGCACAGAGGCACACAATCTTGGTGTCCTTTCTTCAGGAAAAAAACAAGCCAGCTTCACCTACAAAAGATTTAGTCCATACAAGGTGAAGCTTGAATTACTGTTCACAGCCTGCCCGTGCAGTCTAAAGTCATTTCAATAATGAGCCCTTTGTAGTCGTTGAATGCATACTTGCTGTTTTGTATTCTCATTTTAATATACAAATCCTTCCTAAATTCCCCCTCTGCCCGCCCACACCCCCCCCCCCCACCAAAAAAAAAAGAAAAAAAGAACAAAAAAAATGATTTGAGCCTCTCATTTGAGTCCTGTTTTGTACATTTACATGTATCATTCGGCATTAGAGCACGGATTATGGTGCATCCGATAATTATTTTAACAAGATCTTTATCATAAACTTATTGTTGAGGGTCATTTATCAACAACTCATTGTGGAGGGAACATGACCTCGGGATTTCAAGAAGCAATTTGCAAGAGTTATGTGAGTGCAGGATCAACTAAACAAAGATAACAAAAAGTGCCAGCCTTTTATTAAAAAAAATTGAACGAATCGTAGACAAAGAATAAATAAGGTAGAAACTAGGAACTGATAGCATAAAATAATTTTCTTGGCAAATTTTGTTGAAACAATGACGGCGCTTAAGTAGAATGAACTTATTGTAAATTTATATTTGAATGTGTATATATTGACCATCTAAAACTAAAAATGAATTTAACGGTCTTTCCATTAAGAAAAGTTTAGCTTTTTTGGTTTTTTGTAAGTAATTAAATTTCAGAATTAAGGAGCAAGTAAAAGCATCAAGCAATCAAATTATTCCCTCGGATCAGATGAAAAGAGGCATTTCAAAATTTTGCCAAATATCGAGTTGCCAGGTCCATACCCACGGCACTCCTGATCATGCTCAAATTTTGCTTCTTTCTATAAATTTCTTCTAATCCAGTCTGTTTCTTGAGCCACTTAGACACACTAGAATGGCATAGAAAAAAGCAGGGCCAGCAAGTTTGCATGACCAGAACGTCTTTCTCCTTTGATTAGTTTGTCACTAATGCAAGCATCGAATGCATCTTCATGGGTCATCATCGCTACTCTCAATAACAACAGGATCCTTTATAGTCCTCAACCTCTTAGTAGCTCTGCTACTCTTACTTCCCTCTTCCTCATTAAGCTTGCCTTTTTCAGGTGGTCCAGAGCCTCTGCAGTTCTTTATTTCCTCCAGAATTCTGCCTCCATACTTTTCTGTCTTCAGTTTTCCAATGATCTTCTCCAACTGCAATTAAGATTTTATACCAACCATTAGTACAGGTTAAAAGGACAGTCGGAAGGGTGGTTCGGAGAAATGAGCAAAACCATGCAAGCGTTAGATCAGTAGTAAAATTGGCAAAGCCATGGTAAGTTCTTCATGAGCTGGAATGTTAGCATTAGGAAGAAATAATTTTGGTGTTGTCCCTCCCACATGTAAGGGTGCACAACGAATAACAAGCACCTGAGGATAAACAATATTAGGAAGAAATACTCTCCAAACTCAATAACCAAAGCCTGCAGAAATCCAAATTTGGATTTCTGCAGGGATTTACTGGACCAATTAGACCAAAGACAACTGATAACTAACCAATAGTATTTTTTGAGCCTGCTTCAAGCCAATAGTGGGTATACATTTGCAAACCATCACTGTGTTTTAGGAACTTGCCTCTTCCATTGAGTTTGGTTTCTGGGCACAAATCATGCTCATCTGTTGACTGGACAGGACTGAATGTGGGAATATTCCTCCATGACTTGAAGAGAGTTCCTTCCTCAGCTCATCAAGTTTTAACTCCAATCCAGATAATGTTACGTTGCGTTTTGATAGCTTCATGTTGCCACACTTATTATTCTGCTTCCTAGAAATCTCTAACTTAACAGTCTTATTTCCTGTGAAAAATGACAGTAAAATTAGCACATTCAATCAAATTATCATCAACAGATTAGGAAAAAAAACAGGAAAAGACAAGTCGAACTTGTTAAATAATTGTTTGATCTCAAGATATAAATATGCAATAAGATGATGCAAGCTATTTTTAGTATGTATAAGCGCCCCCTCTACATGATATTCCACATGAAAACCACAACAGACACTCATGATTGTCAAAAGGCATTGGTACCAGGTTTTCTTTTTCAAAATGTAAGATTGGTACCATAGGCCATAGGACCCAAATTCTACATTCATTTAGCAGGCAGTTTGGCAAAGATGTGCACATGATGTGCTCTTGATTCCCAACCTGAAGGAAACAGGAAACTTAGACAACCACTTTTAGTTCATAATGCCAAATTAACTACCACCCATTTTGAACCATATGCCACAGCATTATGTAGAGCATTCAATTTATGAGTTTTAAATAACGAAAAGACCTGTACAAATTCCATTTGTCCCTACCCGCCGAATACTCTTATATGGCTTTGACAAGCCACTGAATATTACTCATCATTACAATGCCGTCTTCAAGTAGTAATTATCTCTTCTAATTTTTCCTTCAAGAAGTGAAAAAGGGGAAAGCTAAAGTTAGAGAGGGATGGAAAGAGGTCTCATTTTTTTTTCCTCCAGTATAGCACACACATGATGCACATGCACATGACAGTTTACATTTCATATCTTTACTCTCTCTCTCTTTGTCCTGTTCTAGGTAGAAATTTAGCCTAATTTCTTCAGCAAATTGGTCAATTACTTACAGTTAGGGTAGAAATACTAGTATATGGATGAGAATTAAATTCATTGTGACCATAATCAACAGATTAGCATGCTAGAAGAAAGAGAGTCATACCTTGAACCACCTGCTTCGCCAATGGTCCTAATGTCACATAAGCATTTGTCGCATAAGCTGTATGCTGGAATTCTTCTTTCTACAACAAAAGTAGTACAATTCAGTGGCCAAAGATTTTTCTCTAAACAAAGATCTTCCCCAAAGAAAAGAAACACCAACACGCAATATCAAGTGTTTCACTGCATGTATATGGGTCAATCCAGTTTTTCTTCGACCTTGATATATAACATCTAGCACATAAAAGCACTTGCCTTTTTATTTTTTTTTTTTCAAACAAAACTGTCTTTCACTCTATTATTCCAGGGAGTGATGTGGTTCGGGCCACCGTGACATATATGCACATCAATATGTAACACCACTCTGGGAAAAGGACAAATAACTAAGCCGAATAAGTTTATTTTGATGGAGGCAAAGAGTTTATTTTGATAAATCTTATCCTAAAAGTAAGTTAATCACCATAAAATTGTCCATGTAACCATGCCAACAAATGAAAGTCAAAGATATCTTACGTACATGTCTGTATCATGTTGAGATAAAAGGGATATTATCTTAACTTTCTGCTTCAAATAGAATAAAACCCTGAATTAACATATAATAAGCAACTTAATTGTTATTTGGCATTTGCACCATATCTAGAACATGCCTGCTCAGAGATCTAACATGTTATACACAAGGATACATAATCATGTACAATATGTCAAGCAAGCATTCAACCCAAAAGCTTAATCTATTAGTTGGTTAAGTCTCTGGATATGGATCATATGTTAAACTCTAATATGCCCCCTCATGTGCAAGTCCATTGGATTGAAAGTGTGAACAAACTGCATGCCCATCTTATCCGCAGAAATTCACAATTAAATGTGAAGGATGAGGGCAAAGTGATTTGAACTCCAAGACCTCTTGGTCATAAAATCTCTAATACCATGTAAAAAAACCATTCAACCCAAAAGTTTAAACTGTTGGATGAGACCCATGATATGGATCACATATTAAACTCTTAACATCATAAACCTATGCCCAAATCACTATGTTTTTGCTACTTTCACTTTCTTGTAGACATTTTTTACTACAGTTGATCAAAACCAAAACAACTTTATGGGTCATTAATACCGAAAACATTTACATCATATATGGAATCTCCAACTTAAAAACTACACACAAATAAGAAACAGAAAGAAACTTTGAGAAAACCCTATGCTTACTGCCATTTGGCTCCCCTGGTTTTATTACAAACTGATCTCAAAATAACCAAAACTTAGCCTACAAATAATTGCCACATGATGTACAAAAGAAAAATGTAGCGGGAAGTACCAGTAAATGGCATCACATTGTTCAAAAGAAAATTAGCAAATTTTGAAATGACTTTTTCTTCAGAGCTATTAGCACCTCAACATATTCATGTAGGCTCCTCACACAGTCTGCAAGTAAACTATGAACAAGCAAGGTTGAATGGCTCAAAGTCTTTAGCATGAGCAATCTTACCAAAATGTGATCTATTATGAGCTGTATGACCACTTGTTCCATCTCCTCTCTTTTCAGGTCAGAACCTGGAGAACCATATAAATAAATCATTCATTGAAATGGGTTATGTGAGCAACATAATAATTGTGCTTCCCTAAAGAAATATTGTTTTTCTCAAATGCCCTACAAGACACTTGACATTCCAGTTGGGTGATGTCCTTGTAGCAGAAAATGAGACAAACAAAAATGATGTATAATAAAGACTAAACCTGCCAAGTAGGAAAACTTCCAAAATGAATGTTCAGGATCCTCAACTAGAGTAACTCAGAGACCAGAACTCTTTTCTTTTGAACTGTCAGTATTGCAGAAATTAATAATCATGGTACACATGACGTATTCCTGCTGGCTGTGGGATTTTAGTGCAGCAGTATGAAAACTATTCTAGGCTTTGCTTTTTGCACATAGATCAGGATTTATTATTACTGAACTACTACAATGTGGATGAGCAAAAACACGTGTAATTGTGTGCCTGTAAATATGCATCAAATGCAAAGAGGTTGGATACCTGGCAAAATGGTGTGGAAGCATGAACTAGATTTCAAAGACTGTTCACCGCTGTCTACTTTTTTATTTAATATAATTTGATCTTATAGCTCCCATTTGGAGGTATTGTGAATCAATGATCAGGTAGTGTTAGAAATTTTACAGTTGATCAACAAACTATTGGTAAAATGGTCTGAGGAAGTATTTTACTGCAATATGATATCCATATTTAGGTGCTTGCCGTCCTGCGTAAACTGTTTGAATCAATTCATACACCAACCTAGTTCCTTCTGCATGTTTTTCATTTTGTCAACCAACTGCAACACAGTCATTCTCTGATCATTCTCTTGCATATCCTGTAGCAAGGAAATGATAATTTTCGCATGACCTGAAAACAAATTATTAGGTAAATCACCGTTCAAATTTACCATCCCAGATGTGTGGACTTCGAAAGGGAAAAAACCGAATAAAAAGAAATAACAAAGGAACCACAAAAAATAAGTCTCTCTTCTTAAGTAAAGCCCTCGCTTCCCGTCCACCTCTCACAACTAAATAACATAATGTGGACCACCGGATCTTATAGTGAGACCAAAAAAGTTGCGCAAATTATTGACAAAATCATCTTGAGTCAATAAACTTACCAGATACATCGAGTTCGACAGCTTCATTTGGGAATGCGCAACTATCGCACATCCCTGCAAAGCATACAAATAAAGTTTTTGGTTCAAGAGTCCACATAATAACATGGTCATAAGCAAAAAATGCCAATACAGAGAAAATTTATGGCATACCATTGCAGTCTTGTAATGGCTCGGAAAAGTGTCGAAAAATGGCACTTCGCCGACATTGCTTTTTTGACTGGAAATAGAGAAGTACTCATGAAATTATTGTGCTAAAGCACTTCTATTAACGCGTTACAGGCAGAAAGATATCAATGGAAATGTTTTGCAGCACTAGTCTCATACTATATTTCATTTGACCATCCTACCACAGCATTAAAAGCTTAAAAGGCAGACCAATAGGCATTGGAATGTAATGCACAAAGGATAAGCAATGATTCCTTTTATGGATATTCTACAAACTATCATTCTAGAAATTTGTCCATTAATGCGGTAAAAAATGTTGAAATCTTGGAAACAGCTGAAATCTTAACTCTCACGTACTGTTTTATCATTGCTGAATTGGGGTCATCCATAGACAATTACATCTCTTCCCATCTATGTTTTTCACTTCCTTTCAGATTTTAGGCTTTGCTTTACGCTTTGTAGAATTAGTAGAACACTTTATTGTTGCATGTAATAGGGAAGAAAACAATTTGAACAAGGACACAAGATATGAAAGGCTGTGTCGGGCTATTACTCGTCATAAAGAAGATTGGCCTGAAAAAGAGTGATGTAAAGAAACAAAAAGCTTGATTGATCATAAAATTGAGCCTCAAGAATACTGAAGCTAGAACATTAATTCTCAATCATCACCCATATGAATAAAGATTCTCCCACTCATGGATTTTAAAAACAGAGGAAACAGGTGGAAGGAAATAATTTAAATATCTAAAATCAATAAAATACCAAAATCAACACTATTAGAGTTTAATATACGATTCATATCTTAGGTCTCATCCAACAACTTAAGCTTTTGGGTTGAATGGTTCTTTGAAGTGGTATTTGAGCCTTCATGACCAAGAGATTATGAATTCGAATCACATTGCCCTCACTTTTTCAATTAATTGTGCATATCTAGCTTGTTCATGCCCAAAAGAGCCTTGTTTGTTCACGCTTCAAGCCTGAGACAGCTTTTGTGTGAGGGAGGCGTGTTAGAGTTTAATGAATGATCCATATCTTGGGTCTCATCCAACATTAAGCCTTTGGGTTAAATGATTTCTCGACAAACACAAATCACTTGCAATGTAAAATCACAGAAAGTATCCTTGGAAATTAAACACTACTTCAGTCAAATGAGCATAAATAGTCTCTTGTTCCAACCTAAAATAAAAGATAACTGTCCACACAAAGAATAATTGATTTTAAATTTAAACAAAAAAAAATTTACCTGACAATACCGAACAATATCATAGAGATTCTGCAAGCCAGAGTTCTCATAGAAGACCATCGAACTCTGCTTACAGGAGTGTCATATTTCATAAAACCAGCAAAACCAGTAAGCACAAGTATCATAGATGATTGAATTTCAAAATAATAACAAATATAACATACCTGTCTGGGAACATCACCAGGCCTAAAAAAGAGTACACACTCAGAGGGGAGTCCATCTCTCCCGGCTCTACCGCTTTCCTACAGCAAGTGAAACTTTAAAGAAGTGCACCATAGAAAGGGACCAGTATAGCAGGCAAAAGACTACCTGATAATATGTTTCCATTGATTTACTCAAGCTGTGATGGATGACAAACCTGACTACAGGCAGCTGATGAGTATTAAAATTTACATATGTGCAAAATTGTATTCTAATAGTTGCAGATCCAGAGACACCAGGAAGTCAATTCATCAGTTATAGACTTCGTCAGCCACAACAGGCAGAAGAAGTAGAGTGGAGCAAAAAGTAACTTCAAAGGAGATTGCATTCACACATTACAGGTTTCATTGTGATGCTAACCATCTGGTTTATTGATTCCCATGCCAAATGCCACCTGCAAGATAAGCAAGTTATTGGTGGAGAATACAGAAACTAATACCAGAAAAATAACAATTGCAGTAATACATACCGTACCAACAATGACCTGCAACTTATTTTTGCTCCACCTGTTCCATGAAACCACATCAAAGCTCCATCAAATAGAATTACACGCTAAAATTGCCAGCTTTCAACGTGTTAGAAGGTCTAATATGCAGTACTTTGCATTTTAGGCCCGTAACCAATTTATGGCCAAGAACCGAGCCAAAAAGTTTGTCTGTCTCAATATTGATACTAGGGCATGCTACTGCGGCAGATACATCCACATACTAGCATAGTATCAGAAATTTCAATTTTTTGATCTATTTATTTTCTGCTTATGTAAGCTCAGAACTACGGCTCGGATCTCTAGCTATTACTCTGTGTCAAACACAAAGTAGCTTTGAACTTCCCTTCTTTAAAATGAATTAAGAACTAGAAATATTAAACACTTAAAAGTATGAGTATGAGTCAACAACACTCCTCACTGGCCTTGATGATGAAATGACCACATTCTCGTTTCCATAATTTAGACTGTCGATCAAAATATCTAAATGATATAATAATGTTGGCAGTGCCCATGGCAACAGTGTCATAGCATTCAATGCTCCCAATCTTTAATTAGAGAAACTTGGCGCTTCTAATTGCAGTGGAACCTAATAGTAATAAACTAGCCTCAAACTTTACTAACTAGATTAGAGCACAAATAGTAACAAAAAATAACCTAAACAGAGATTTAAAATAATCATCGAGTGGAAAAATGAATTTGTCAGGGATAACTAAAGTGATAGACATGCATGTATATATCCAAACCTTTCTCATGCCATTGAATTGTGTTGAACCATTTTACCCTTTTAATTTCATTACCCTGTTAGGCACCCATTTTAAGCCCATAACAACTGGGTGAACGGGAATGAACAACTTTTTGTCACTGATAAACATAATTTAAATTCCAAATTTGAAATATGGAGTTTATTTACTACATACTTCATGACAGCAAAGAAGAAAAAACACTTAAATGCAGCCAATACCAGATAATGCTAACAAAAAAGTGAACTTACCTCATATGAACTTTCTCACGAGCTTTTGCATCCATATCTGCGTGATAATAATCTGCTGATATTCCTCTCTCCCGTAACTCTGCTGCAATCTATGATTCTCGACAGTACGTAGAAAAATATGTACATTTCTCAAACATGGAAAACTTTTACACTAGCTTATAAACAAGAAATGCAAAGGCTTCTATTTTCTTCAGTGATGTATTATGAACTTTCTGCAAGGATACAAAAATAATCCCTATCTGATGCAGAAAGAGGACTTTAGTGGTTTCCTTGTGAAGGTACACTTCAATTACATGCCATGGTAGTAGGAAATAATGTAAAGGATCAACATTGAGATCAGAATTAGAGAAGAAATTTCAATTAGAATTAGTCTGTTGAATTTACAAATACCGTTAAAGATTTGTTATCCATGACATCAACTATCCACAAAGAAAACAGTAATAAAAAACTAATGACAGTGCAGGAAAAGAAAATTCTTTTGAGAATGGTAAGCCAAAAAATTTATTTTTCAACCCACAGGATGTACAAAGTTTATTAACGAGTGATTCTTATTTTCACTCACGAAATGCGTACTCTTAGTGTGTAACAAAGAGAAACAATGCAACAAAAGTCTTCTTGGAAGAACAAAGAAGAGTGATTATGAAACCAGGAAATATTATTTACTAAATTGGATGCAGGAAAGGAAAAACTAAAAATTATTATGGATCTTATTTTAGAAAACATTATCCTGTTATTGTTTGTTTTCTTTTTATTATCTTCTTAATTTAGAATGAGAGATGGGAATTAAAATTAACTCTAATTTCATATCGACTTTTGGAATAAATTCTCCTGCATAAACCATAACTTCATGTTAGTCAAAAAAAAGCACAATAAATGAAAAGCATGCACCTGTTCGCATTCCTTTCTAGAGAAGCAATAGACTATTCCAGATTCATTATTTGGATACGATTCTCGAATAAATTCAGCAATCTCATCAATAACCACCTTCCCAACTGATGATTTTTCACGTACCTGAAAAGTAAGAAAATTTAGTTTTAGCTCCAAAATTGTTAAGATAGAAACCAGAGGAGAGAACCTAGCATTTATACCATATAAAAAAGGTTCGGTCTATTGACTGTGCTGACAAATTTGATGCATTTTGGAATGTGTAGCATCTCAATAAGATCATATTGGACCTTCTGTGTAGCAGTTGCCTGCAAACAGAAAAGAAAAATTACAATGGCCTTCAAGTTGCAAATAAGTTCGCTCATTATACATGATAATTTCATATGGCAGTAGAGATAATGAAACGTACAGTCAAAGCCACCAAAGGAACACTGGGAAACTGTGTTTTGAGAATACCAAGGTTTTTATAGTCAGGACGGAAGTCATGACCCCACTGACTGCAGCAATGTGCCTCCTGAAAAGTATCTCAAATAAACAACGAAAAAGATGTTGTGCCTTCTATTTTTGGCTTGGATGAACCACAAATTAGCATAGGAAAGATTAACATGTGAATCATTCAAAAGGCCTTAAGCATCATGTTCATGTCATATGTATTGTCGTGGTATATAATAGAGCACGCCTGAATTGCAGCTCACCTCCATTCTGAAGTACCCAGAAAACACTGAATTTCAACAGGGTCATGGTCCAGAAAGAAAAAAGAAAAGGATGAAAAGTAAAAAAAAAAAATACACTCACATCGATTGCAATTAAAGACAGACGACCAGCACGGTGACACTTTTCAAGTTTTGACATAAATCTTTTGCTCTTTGATATCTTTTCAGGTGTTGCATACAATATCTTAAGCTCTCCTTCACCCTTCTCCAAAGCCTTATATATAAGCTTCTCATCTTCTTTGCTAGTGGTGGAGGTCAACATGAATGCTGGAATGCCTAAAGCAGCCAACCCCATAACCTGAATTGCTGATTACCTTGAGAAAGCTTATTTAAGTAGCAAACAAACCCTCTAAAAGAACATCTGTTGAAAGGAACAGTTAAAGAGCACCTGATCTTGAATCAAAGAAAGCAAAGGACTGACAACAAGTGCAACCCCATTACGAAGAATAGCTGGAAGCTGATAACACAGACTTTTGCCGCCACCTGCAGCCATAATCACCAGGACATCCCTCCCACTAATCACAGCATTGATGATCTGTCAATGGTTAACTATTTGTTGGTAAATCCGCAGGTATCAGTGAACAACCAACATCACGTACACATGCTGCTGGTGAGGAAATAGGCATGCATAAATTAACATTACCTGTCAAAGACATCCCCCATTCTCCCTCCCTCCTTCCCCCTCTCTCTTGAATTCTCACTCCCCATCTCTCTCGTTCAGATTCAACATGTATTGGTTGAACTGAGCATTTTAACATCCATTATCACCAGCTGAACCTTCTAGGTTTTTTTTTTTTTGGATTATTTAGACCAAGATTGAACGCTGCCAAGTAATTAGTAAGGAATAAATGTTAATGGGGGCACTCACCTCGCGCTGATTAGCACGATATGTGGGAATCCCAAAAACATTGAGCCTAACATCATCAGCTCGAGAATCCCAGTCAAAAGGACCTGACCAGCAGTCCATTGTATTGAAATCAGAATGACCATCTTCAAAAACAGATGCTTTACTCGTCTCCAACTCCAACAGTGCCTTCAATTCAGACTGCCTTTCATACAACTTCTCTTGTCGTTCCACCAACACCCTTATTTGATCTAAAAACAACGATTCATAAACATAAACTTTAAATTCTACCCTTGGTAATAGTAATAATAACAATAATAATAATAAAGGAAAATGAAAAGGCAATCAAACAAAGAAGCTTAAAAGATTTATGATTCTTCCCAGTTTAATCCTACAACGCAAAAGGTGAATCTTTTATCTTTGTTTTAAAAAAAAAAAATCCTAAACCCTCCCTAAAACCCCAAAACCAGGAAAGGCAAAATGAAAGGGAAAATTTTTACCAAGAATGCATTACATGATAATACAATATAGGGTGAGAGGAGAGATGGGTTTACCTTGAACTTCTTGAATCTCAATTTCCACACCTTGAAGTTCTTCCAATATCCCTTCAGTTTCCATGTTTTCACCCCCCCCCCCGCTCGTCTTTCTATTGATTAATAATAAGAATAACAATAATAATAATAATAATATTGCAATCAAAATATACTGGGAGGGACGTACGATTTGGATGATGTAAAGCTGTAACAGCTTAGCTGTTGTTTTGGCAACAGAGCAACGTTGTTAGGCTTCGGCTTTCAAATGTATGTGTGGGTTCCTGTCTGTGTGCGTGCGCCTGCTTTTGCGTGTAATGTAACGGTGTGAGAGAGACGAACAGTTAGGGCCCACTAAAATTGGGCTCTTTGCTATGAGTTGATACGGGCTCATGCCAAACTCGATCAGACAATTCAACTCGAATCCGTTCAGAAAATTTCGACTTCAATTCAACTCAAAAATCGCTTTGATCTGAAAAAGACGTTTACTTAGTGTTCACTAAAATTATTAGAATCAGACCAATTATCGAATCAAAAATATTAGTAGATCAAGATTTAATCGGTTCAATCAGTCGAACCAGTATTTGAACTGATATTTAATAATATATATATATATATATATAAAGTAGTTTAAAAAAATAATACTTATACATATTGGTTAAATATTAATTTTTTTAGTTTTAAGGATTCAATTGAAAATTTTGATAAATTTATGATTAAATTGAAAATTTTAATTACATACAGTTCAAATTTTAATTTAAATAAACTTTGAAATCAAATTATAATTTACAAAATTTTGATTTAATTCGGAACCGATTGAACCGGTTCGGTTTTTTACCGATTTTGATCGGTCTGAATCTTATGCCAATTTTTTCTCGAACCAAACCGAACCCCCGGCCGGTCACCGATTAAACTAGTCGGACCAGCTGGTTCGATCCGATTTTGATAAGCATGGTGTTCTCAAGTTTTAATTTTGAAAAAAAAAGGTGAGATTTATAAATAAAAAAAAAAGAAAGAAAGTGACTGTAGTGTAACGCATGACTCAATTAGATTTAAAAAAAAAAATACTTCGACCCAAAAGCCATGAACTTAAAATAAATTAAAAATTTAAGGCTAAATCTGATCTTATCTGTGAACGTGGTAATTTATAAGAGAATAACAAAATAAAAATTGTAGTTTTTAACTATTAATTTTATAAACATTTATTTATAAAAATAAATTAACTTTATTATTTAATATTTTTATTGATTACTTAATTTACATATTCAGAAGTATATGTACATCACACATGTGCACAACTTTATTTTTACAAATTGTACAAATACATATTACAAATGGAAGACTGGGTATCAAATCTTACACACTCTACCATTAGAGTTTATGACTACTGACAACAACCCTATTTTCATTTTTTCAGTGTACTAGTACAAACAATGCATGCATAACTTGGGGCTATTTTTTTTGTCAATTGATTCCGACTAGAATTTGGAGCCTTTTTCAAGGTTTAGAAGATGTTTGGTTTAATTGTTTAAGAGCACTTTTTGCTATTCAATTTTTAATATATATAAGTAGTGTTTGGTGATATATTTTTTTTTAGTTCATTTGAATTGGTAACCCAACAACAAAAGAAATGGAGAATGAGCGCGAAAATTAGATTTAAAAATTAGAAGCACTAAATATCAACTAACTGAGTTATATCTAGCACTTTTTTACAATATTTTTTGAGAGCAGCTTTTGGTGGTAATCTTCTAAATCTAAACGAAAGTTAATCCAAAAGTAGTTCCAAACTATTTTTAGATAAAACAGCAATTATTAACAGATAAATTTTAAATTAAAATATTCTCACAATATTACCTCATAAAATAAACATATAATGTGTCAAATAATTATTTTATTAATTAATAGCAACAAGCGATCATCATTCTAACAAAACACTATGATGTCATCGTAGTTTTCATAAATAACAAACAAAAACAATAATCAAATTAATAATAATAACAACAATCACAAACAACTAAACTAAAAAAGACTTATAATAGTGTGGTTACTGGTTGTAAAAATGTTATGGGCCTCCTCACTCGGCTTACCCCGACCTATATAGGCAAGCTTCGACAAACCTTTTTGAGTCCACTGATTCAAATCCAACTTAACTTGTCATGGGCTAATACTTGGGCTGGGCTTGAATTTTACCTTCATTTGGTATGTTTATTTGGTCCGTAAAAATCCAATATATCCCAACTTTGTCCGTATTTTCACACTAACATGGAACGAATTTAAGGTTGCCCAACTCTCACTGCAGAATTATGCGGCATGAACTGGGGTCTCCAACTAGCATAGCAGTTCCAGGTCCCCAAAGTTTGGACTGAAGTAGATTCTAAAACAGCCATGGAAGCTGTCTTGAATGGGGTCCTGGATAATCATCCCCAAGCTAGCTTGATATATAATTGCAGGGTGTTAATGGCGCCACAATGGGTAGTTTGGATCTCACATGTGCGCCGAGAGGGGAATCAGGTGGCTGACTGTCTAGCACGTTTGGCTCTCTCGCAACAGTAACATATGGGGGGACGGCTTTTTTATCCTCTCCACTGCGCTGCAACAAGTTGTTCCACTATTACGACAAGGTTCTGTGGGAGTTCTTTGGCCAAGGACGGCTTCTACTGGTAGAGTTTATTCTAAGTAACGCTTATGCCGCCCTATGACCCAAAAAAAATTAAAGTTTACAGTTACTGACCTACCAACTAACTAAAATCAAATTTAGGACTTCCCGTGAGTAAATAAATCCACAATTCGATTATAAAAACCAAACACTGAATCAAAAAATTTGGTTGCACTAAATTGAAAGTATAATTGAATTAAAATTTTTAGTTAATGGAACTTTATTTAGCATTAAATTTCTAATTTAATGTCAACAATATTTTTGATGTATTTTTTTAAAAAGTAGTAATTCATTATACATAAGATAAATAAGTGATTATTTAATATATAAGTGACATGATCTATGACAGCCCTTGATTAGGGATTATGGGCCACAAATCCAACATACAATTAGCCCAGTTGGGCCCAAAGAAAACATTTGGGTGACCCGACGCTCTACACATGCCCAAGCACCATCCTTTCAGGTCTCATCAGTTGTCTTGTCAAACATTAAAAACCCAAGAACATATAAAAGAAGGGAATTTTCCCTCTTTGAAGGTAACCCTCTCGACTTTCACACACACTCACACTCTTAAGAGAGAATGTTGCCACTCGTCTCATTTCCTGGACACTCACATGTTGGGTCTGCTATGAGATTTTTTTTTTTTTTTTTTTTGACTAAGTCTGCTATGAGAATTGAGCCCCGTTACATGATCCCAAAAAAATTATTCGTAATATAATAAATAATTTTTTAATAATTATATTTATAAAATATATAATAAAAATAAAAAAATAATATTTTTTTTATTGTATATTTTATCACTGTTATTACACAAAAAAATAATTGTTATTACATTATGAATAATGATCGAGACAAAAATGATAGGCCATAAACATTTATTTATGAGAATTTGCAGTATATTTCCTTTATCACTTCTATAACCATTGACTTCAGCGTTACAGTATTTACACCGAATATCAATTCAACCAAAGTGTTGGGTTGTTTTGTAAGTCTAATCCAAAGTCAAAAAAACAGTTGAATTCACAGTGAAAGACTCTATCAATGATAACAATTCATCAAAATAAAATTTTTATTAATAATTATATTAGTAATACTTTTAAATAATATTAAAATAAAATCATATTATATCATAATATTTCGATACAATTTAATTAATTATAATTTTTTAAAACAAAAAATTAAAATTAAAATTATAACTTTACCAAAAAAAAATTATAATTAAATTAAAAAATTCGATTTAATTCGGTCACATAATTTTTGTACTCCCTTTTGTTTCACCTGCACTCAGAAAAAAGGAAAAATAATAACAAATAACTCTGGTTTACTCAACCGGCGTAAGGGGGCGTCCCAATGAGACGCTGAAAGGACAAAGCAAGAGACCAAACATCTGGATGGCTGCGGCCTACCGTGGGGAAGAGGAGAGCGATTGAGCGAAGCAAGCGAGAGCACCGCGTCAAAACAAAAGGGCAGGAAAAATATTTAATGCTATGAAAAAGGCCTACTTTTTCAGAACCACTCAATTGATTCAGCGTTTCTTTGTCAGACACTCAACAGGCCAACTAACACACTCCCTACTCCACCTTTTCGCATTCATTGCATCCCTCTCTCTCTCTCTCTTCTCAGTTTCATTATACGCACACATGCTAATGCCATATTCTATGGCCTGCGCGTGTAACAACGAATCGAGTCAAATCACAAATGGCTTTTCTTTTTTTTTTTTCCTTCAACTACTCAATATTCAATTTATTTAATTAATTAATCTGAGTCAATTTAAATAAAATTTTGAAGGACATTAAAAGTCTTTTAATAAGTATTTAATGTAACTGTATTAATAAAATTTGAACTTAAAACCTCTAATTAAATAATGATGAATCATTACTATCTACACCAATACTTGTTAATTCTAATCGAGTTTTATTAAGTTTAGACATTAATTCATTTTCAAATAAATAAAGGTGCATGGATTGAAAAGAAAAGTGATTAAAAGATAAATCGAGTTAATTTATATATATATATATATATAAATTTATTATATATTAATTTTAATAATTTTGTATTTTATAAATTTTTTAAAAATAAAAATATAACTAAAGTTTATGTATAGTAAATTTATAAATAATATATATAAAACTTAACTTGATTCAATGCTCTGTCCATACTCCTCAGTCTAACAACTTTTTTCCTTTTTAAATGAGCCTAAAAATAAAGTTTTGTGTTTCTATCATTTAATAATGACTTGAATTCAAACCGAATTTACTATTATCGAGCCAAACTTTTAAACTTTTAACAAACTGTATCAATTAACTTTTATAATATTAACAAATAATCAAAATTTAAAAACATAAAATAATATGACAACAAACATTTATTTAAATAAAACTAACTAATTAAAAATAAATATTTAAGTTTAATGTATATATGTAATATATAATTTTAAAAATGAGTATAATGAAATTGTTTTTATGACAATATTAAATATGTTTATGTAGACGAATTTTTCAACGAGTTACTCATAAGTTTAATCAAACTGAGTGTGTCTTTACTCAGGCTCAACTTATTTATTAAACGAGTTTTATATTTAGTTTGTGTATTACTCATTTAACTAAATAAATAAGTTCAAGTCGAACTCTTACTAAACTAAACCATTAAACTTTTATCGTGTATTTGATTTGATGGAAAATAAAAAGAAAAGGAAATGAAAGGAAAATGAAAAATAAAAAAATAATTATTATTGTACTCTTTTCTCACATTTATCTTATTTATTTATTTTTTATCATTCTAAATAATTTTTACTTTTTCTCTCACAAATTATTATTCATTTTTTTTCTTACAACTTTCTAATCATTTTCTTTTTCATAATTTTTTATTAATACAAATAATTTTATTTTCTCATAATTTCCTTTCTCTTTACTTTCTATTAATCTAAATACACTACACTATTAACGAATGTATAAAATCGCCAGCAGTCATAATTAGACTTCTTTATCAAATGATAATTATGTATCACCAAATTCCTTTAATCGAGTGATACCTAGAACCGTTTTTTTAGAACATATAAAGGCGAGTTCAAATCAAATTCGAACGAATTCAAGTAAACATCACACCATGTTTACGCGTTTCTATTGTTTTAGGTGTGTGTTGTGTGACTACTGTGTCTGCAATTTGTGCCTTGTTGATTGCTAAAGTCCAACAATGCCTTTACGTTCTGTGGTCCCATGTCCCTCCCAAATTCACTTGATCAATTCAATCGCTCGAGGCTGCCCTTTCAGTGAGGCCTCATGCACGCCACGTGCCCCCTTCCTCCCTACAAAACGACGACTTTTACCAACTTGGGTTGCAACTGTGCCTTTCCCTCCCAATAGATTTTTCTCGTAGCACTACCACTTAGTGAACTATTAGTTGTCATGAGATTATAAATTCCAAATTTCATTCAATCGTTTAGTAAAATTAAATATACACCAATTTTAATAGTTTAGTAACCCTAATTAGACCCCAAATATATGGTCTTCTAGTGATTTAGCATAAAAACTCTTACTCATTGCACGAGAAGTAGCTCAATCTTCTTTAATAAGTTTTTATAGTGTCACTCTTACCTTCTAATTTTTTTAACCAATAAAATTTTTTTACAAATACGAACAAAGAAATGGCCCTCAATTTTTTTTTTCCATTTTGAAGTTACACCAAAATGGTTCAAAATTTAATTAGTACCTATATAAAAGATGCATTAAATTTTATATTGTTATCTTTTTGTTTGCAACATAGGAAAAACAAGAAAGGATTTAAAACAGAAAATTGTGTTTGATGATATGTGAAGCAGTTTGAGGCCGACGTGTTGGAGGTTTCTCTTGAATGAACATTGTCACTGCCAAACATGCATCAGCGTTTTGGAGATCGCACATTGAAAAAGTCCATTTGGCCGACTAAATTCACAAAGGAATACAAGGTCAAAGAAAAAAATAATCCATAAGTTCCATAAGGGTTGTAGTAGTGATACAACAATAATTAATTCATGTTTATTCTAGAGACTGACTCTTTAGAAGTTCTACATCTCATTTTTAGCACGACTAACTCAGCATATCTCTTACCTGGTCTGCTTGATGACATCCGGCCTCTTAGGAATAGCTCTTGGAATATAACTTTAAAACATGTGCTACAAGAGGCTACTGATTTTTTCTCTAAATGAGGTGCTCTTGCTATGAACGATGGAGACCCCAGAGCAACTGCCTTTAGATATTTGTCCTTTGTTGGATGAGGAACCTCAAGGTGTTCCCTTTAATAGAAGTTAACTTGTTCTTTTAGTTTTCTAGTTTTTTTATTTATTTTCCATCGAATGTACCCTGGAAATAATTTATGTTTATTTATGTAGAGATAATTTTAAGTTCTCGTTTTTAAATTTCGTCTAATTTTTCATCCTCCGTTTATATATAAAAAAAATAAAAAATGAATTTATTACATAGAAAGGTGGGTTTCCTAATTTTTTAATTTTCAAAAAGAAAGATTAGAAAATGGAAAAAAAAAGTAATTTTCTAAATTCTTTACCAAATTTAAAAAATAAAAGTAGAAAATCGCATTTTCAAGGAAAAAATTTTCACTTTTCAGCAAACTTGTTTTCCAATATTTTATACTTTCCTAAAACATTTTCTAGAAAATTAATAAATTTTTATTAAGGTGGACACGTTATTTCTTATGACAACTGAAAATTTTACTCTGTTTTTTTCTCTTGGTTACAATAAGAAGGAACCTCAAACATTTGCTTAAGTTCAAGTAATATTTCCTCTTTAGAAGAAGAGAACATAGAAGTTAAAAATAATCTGCACTCTGCACTCTGCAAAAATTTATAATGTCTCGTACTTTTAGTACAATTAATTAAGACATTCTATTGAGTCTTTTGAATTATATGTTCGAGTCTTAATAATTTTATTCTTTTTTTCATAACCTTTATTTCTCTTGTAAAAAAAAAAAAAGTTGAAACACACAAACATGTATACAAATGATCGAGAGAGGTTCAATCATGGGCTCTGAAAGCAATTACTTATTAGAATAAAAATGTAAAAATCAAAATTTTCTCCAAGTCGTTAAATATGAAAATTTTCTCAAGGAAAAATTTGTTTCCAATTTAGGGCACCAGAAATTTTGCAAATTCTCTCGTGAAATAAAATAAAGCCACTTGATTGGAGTATGCATTTTAACATTAAGACCCTTTATGAAAACCCTTTGTCTTATTCAAAATAGATTTTGTTAGTAATAATCACTTTGTACTATCTTTTTTACAATTGTTATACGTGATAAATATGTGTTGATTGATTATCAAAAAGATAAAAGTAAAATATATTATAAATTTATCATAAAAAAATATTGTTTTGTTGATCTTTAATTGATGATTGTAAAAATAAGGTTAAAAATATCTGTGTATAATAAACTCTTTTACAAAATTGTGTCTACTGTCTCTTGCTTGCACCAAAAGAAAAAAAACAGTGTAATATTCTCTAAATAATGATAATTAATTAAAATTATAATTAATAATATTCTATGTGTCATTTATTTACTGGGTGTATAAAAAGCGCATAAATTATCTTTTTGCACACTTCTTTAAGCATTTATAGACTTTTTTTACGTGAGAGTTTGCTTTCCACATAATATTTTTTTCCACGTATCTTTTCAGAGCATAGTAACAATACTTGTGCATACTTTTTAATCTTTTTTATGGTAGTGAACAATTTTAATCAAAATAAACAAAATAAGGGTTATTGGCACAAAGTCCAATTAGATGGAAATTTTTGTATGACATGAGGTTTTTATTTATTTATTTTTGTATTCATTGACCTGTTAACATGTATACAGTGTACACTTACTTTTTAAGTATAATATCAGTCTTGTTAAAGTCACATGATACAATAGAAGCGTAGGGGCAGGAGGGGAGATGGAAGAAATAAATGGGAAAGTGCTTGGAAGAACTGTTTGGATTTGCCCCTCAGAAAGTAGGAATGGACATTCAACTTTCTGCCTTTTGGCTTTGATTTTGCCTCTGACAGCTTTAAATGATTTAAATCCAAATCCACGTTACCACAAAAATAAAATAAAATAAAAATAAAAGGGCCACTATTTATAACCCCACTTGTCTAACAATGGGAACTTATCTTTGAAGACAAGTCTCCAACCAAAGGTAGAAGAAAACAGCCAATAAAAATAATTAATTAATTAAAAAATGAACACCATTTGGTGAGTTTAAGTTATAGATGAATACAAAAAAATGAATATTTTTTAGTAATTTTAGTTATTTATTTTTTAAAAAAATAAAAAAATCTAATTATTATAATATTTATGATTCTTCAAACAAAATGATCTTATGTTAATATCCTTTTAGATTCTATATTTTATATTTTATATTTTATTCATCTGAGATCTAAAATAATATAAAACTTACGTCCTTCCAATAGATCCTCCTCTCATGACCTTTCTTTTTCCTAAAAATTTAGAAGGGAATGCCTAGGCCAGATGTCCTGCCATTTGTGATTAAGGCAGGAATCTTTACTATTTCTATGTATCCAGCCGGCCTGCCGGCTTCAACTTCAAAGCCTTCTTCTTTACCTTCCAAGGTTCCAAAATTCAATGGCCAATCCAATCCAATCTAATAACAACCCAGAAACCACCAACGGCAAACGCCATAAACAGTGCCACAGCAACCACAATCGCCACCGCCGGAGCTGCCAGGATGTGCAGCCTCTTATACCTGGCTTCCCTGACCATTTGGCGGAGCTTTGCCTCGCCCATGTCCGGCAACCTACCTTGCTTTTCTCCGTCTGCCACTCTTGGCGTCGCCTCATTTATTCTCCTTCTTTCCCTCCTTTTCTCTCTCTCTACACAGTTTTGTCGCCAACTACAAGCTTGGAATCAGATCGTAATAATAATAGGCATTCCATCGATGATTCAATCCGGTTCTTGAGTTATGATCCCATCTCCTCCAGGTGGGACCCACTTCCGCCGCTGCCTCCGACCGACCCACCTCTCCGTCTCCTCTTCCGCCACCCTTCCTTCATCTCCCGCAATCTCCCCGTGCAATCTGTCTCCGCCTCCGGCAACCTCGTCCTCCTTGCTGCCACCACTGACAATTTCTTTCCAGCACTCTCACGTCCCTTGGTCTTCAACCCAATGTCTCGGACGTGGACCTTCGGGCCTCCGCTAGCCACGCCACGCCGCTGGTGCGCCGCCGGATCAACCCACGGAGCCGTTTACGTAGCCAGCGGAATGGGGTCCCAATTCTCCGTCGACGTGGCGAAGTCGGTGGAGAAGTGGGAGCTGCAATTACAAACCAATGCTAATAATAACAAGCAAATTTTCTTGAGTTCCAGCAGCAGTCGGATGATCAGTAGTAATTGGAAATGGGAACAAATGAAAGGATTGAAAGATGGGAGATTTTGCAGAGATGCAGTGGACGCGGTGGGATGGAGAGGGAAGCTATGTATGGTGACTGTTAAAGGCCATCCGGCCAAAGAAGGCATTGTTTATGACCCAGATAAGCAAGCGTGGGAGAACATGCCGGCGGGGATGGTTTCCGGGTGGAAAGGCCCCGTGGCGGCCATGGACGAGGAGGTGATGTATGCGGTTGATGAAGCCAGGGGTGCACTTAGCAAGTATGATCCGGAGAGGGATCAGTGGGAGTGCTTAATTGACTCTGAGACACTCATAGGAGCCCGGCAGATGGCCGCCGGAGGAGGGAGATTGTGTGTTATTTGTGGTTCCAGGATTGTGGTGGTTGATGTGGCGGTGCCGGCAGCGAGGATGTGGGAGATGGACACCCCGCCGGGGTTTGAGGCTGTGGCAGTTCATATTCTGCCGAGGATGAACAGCAGCATCTGCAGCAGCAGCAGCAGCAGCAGCTAGTCGACCAGATTGTAGATTGCCGGTAATCAGTTAATCTCCGGAATAAAAAATTGACTTTTTTTTTTAATATTTATTTACTTTTACCTGCCGTTTGTTATTTTGTTTTTTTTTTCAATATTTTATTTTATTTTTGAGAATTATTTTGTCAGAAAGTATCTGCTCCGATCTGACTACTATTATCTTGTGGAAAGTGGAATTTTGTCTCTTTCTTTATGTTCTCAGGAAATTGCATAGCACTAATGTTAACAGTTGAGGATAAGTTATTAACATATTGCGAAATATTCTATGGAATTTGATAAGTAAGATCAAAATTAGATTAATGTAATATTAGTTGTTGAATGAATGATTATAAAAAAATTAATCTGAGTTATTGAATGAATGATTATGAAAAAAAAATTAATAAATTATTAAATGTCTTTTGATATATTGCGTGATTATTTTAATATTAATTAAAATATTATTGAATTTTAATAGTATATTTGATTTGATGGAAAATGAATGAAAAAGAAAATGGATGAAAAATCTAAAGTAAAAAATTATTATCATTATTATATTATTTTTTATAATTTTTTATTAATTTAAATAATTAATTTTTACTTTTTCTTTCATAGATTATTATTTAAAAATAAACATTTTTATAGAATATTGTGAAAAAGAAATAATAAGAAATTGTGCGAACTCGTCATATTCGGACCAGAGCGGCCTTCTCCATAGAGGGTTGAGGCAGAACCCAACCAACGGGCTTCAACCAGATGCCATAGGGACGATCACAATTTTCTAACGATAATCTCTCTCTCTCTCTCTCTCTGTTTTTTTTTGCTTTTGTGTGCAAAAAAAAAACTCAACAAAAACATAGAAAAATAAGCACACTCAGTCACATAATATCTAATTGGTTTATTTAATAATTTTCAGCTGGCACTTGCCGGCCATTCACTTGAACAATCACGATCATGCAATCACATACCAACAAGTTTGCAATCATCAACTGACTTAGTCTAGCTAAGTTGATCACCAAGAATTTTTTTTGTTTGTCTCGAATAGGATTAAATCCATTCAAGAGAAAGGGAGAAGAATGTAATATAAGTTGAATTTCTGACCACACTCATGATTAATAAAATTAATGATTACTTGAATTAATACTCAAGATTTTATCGAAACTTTCTTAGAGGAAAGCTTTTGAAGTATTGATGAGAGGTTTAAATTTCAATTATAATAAAAAGCTTCACATATTAGATTAAATTGCTTTGGTCGTTATATGACTAATAAATCCTACTCTCTTATTTTTCTTATAGTTTCTAGAGATTAGAGATTGAACTAGATATATAATTAAAGACTTATGTGACTCTACCATTAGAATTTATGCTTAATGGCATGATTTCTCTTTTCTTATCACGCACTATTCCATTAATGCATTAGCGTGTTCAAAAGGTAATAATAATAATAATTTAAATCGCACTATTACTCAGGTCTAAAAAATTACTTCAACTACAAAAGTGCTCTTTCATTGATCTGCAGATCAATTGGGAGATAAGATAAGTGCACAAACTCATCACTAAAAGTATTCCCCAAAAATGAAACTTATCAACTGGAGTGTCCTTTTTACTTTATAGGCCAAAATTCACATTGAACCAGATTAATTGCAATTAAGGGTGTAAGTGGAATCTTGCAATCTATTTAATCAGACTGGAACTGAATCGAAACCACTAAAACCATTAAGAAAAGATTGAATATATTCACCAACAAAAAAAAAAAAAAGATTGAATATAGTTTGTAGTTTAGGCAAATTACATTTGGTAGTTTTATTGTAATTTTGGGAGCCTAAAAATCACAAAAACCAAACAGACGTATACTTGTAAAAAAACAAGTCGTAAATCATAAGGGAAACTTCTTTTATATGTTATTTTATTTATTTATTTATTTATTTATTTTGTGATTTGAGTATTATGCTTGAAAGAATCAAGGCTTTACAATTTGTTGTGAGTGAAACATGAGCTATTGACCCTACCTCCATTAATTTTCAATACATGGGAAACTTATTTTATGCCACCTTCCTCTAAGCATTACTATTACTATCTCAATTCCTGAATCCCGGCACAGTTCAGCTCTAGTTGGTGAAAAATGCCACTGTAAGGTCAAAAGTTCCCCACCAAACAAGGGTTGACGTGTTCCAGAAAATTTTCATGGAAGGCCTTTGCTCAGGCATATTCAATCCGTCTACTCTTGGCTTTGACTATCACTTCAATGGCTTTGCAAAGTGAATATAAAGCAATAGGCTGATGTCTAAACTTCTTAGTTAAAAAGCTTTGGATTTTTCGAACGAAATTCAAACTTTCTTTCTGTTAACCTTGTTTTGAATCCACCGGCACCTGTGTGAATCAATTGATTAAACAAATTTGGATCTATTGAAAAATTATAAATTTAAATTTTATTAAAATTGAGTAATAAAGATAAACGCATAACTCATTATATAACATAAAAAAATGTTGTTACCATTCAATCATTATACGTTATTTAGGTACAAAATTATAATATTTTCTGATAAAATTATATAATACTATCCTAACTTTTTTTTTCTATTTTATTAAAAAATGGTGTTCTAAAATTTTTATTGATATAACCTAAGTTGGTAGTTTAGTTGGTGATTCAGCGTACTTCTCACCACATTAGTTCGAATTCGAATTTCAGTAGTAACACTTTTCATGTGAGAATATCTTTACGTTACTGCCGCCTACTTCAAAATTCGTTAACACTGAAATTAAGCATATGAAAGATCCACTTAAACTCAACAATGCTTAGGTGGTAGATTCTCCCTAGTGTTTTATTTGTTTTGAAGGAATTTGAATAGAAAATAAAATGAAAAGAAAATGAAAAATAAAAAAATATAATCATTACTGTACTATTTTTTCACAATTTTTCTTTTTCATTTATTTTTCACCAATTTAAACAACTAATTTCTACTTTTTTTTCTTATAAATTACTATTTATTTTCTCTCTCACAATTTTCTAATCATTTTCTTTATCACCATTTTTTATCAATCATAATATCATTAGTACTGTACTATTTTCTATTTATTTTCTTTTTTATTACTTTTTATCAATCTAAACATATTATATAAGAGAAATTGAATGATGATGTCTATAAGTACTCCTAATTTTAATTTATAATTATGATGATTTATATATCAGTAAGACATTTTTTTTCTTAAAATAAATTATCGATGTCCTCGTGGGAGTGACATATGATACTAAAATTTAATTTTTTTTAATGATATTATATATCAATTAACTTTGGCCAACCTTTTTTTGACGCCACATATATTGTATCACAATTACCATATGTGGTCTTACCAAATATCAATAGTACAAGTGTGTTTGCCGTTCATGATCACCAATATAAGGTGATGTGACAATGCGAATTAAGTAATATGTACCCATATCACAACTATTGTCACAACTATTGTCTTCTGATTTATTGGACTAGCGAAATGTTCCTATGCTTCTATGTCAAAAAAAAAAATAAAATAACATGGACGCATATGGATGTCAGGTGAACAAAAATAGTCTCAAAGATCCTAACTTTTGTCATTATCTTCGAAAATGGAATTGGCACCGATGCTTGTAAACACACCATTAAACTCAGCCTGACACTTAACTCGAAATAAGGACCAGGTCATTGATTTACTGATTCAACATTTAAATTGATGATTTAATATTCATCATTTATTTTTTTATTTTTTTATTTCTTTTATTTTACTGGGCTTCAGTGGCTTAAATGACTCAACACTACCACAGATGAGGTGTTATCCTTGTAAAAACTAGCAAGCCAGGGGACCTATTAAACTCAGCGCCCCCGTGTGTTGAACAAACCTTCATGGCAACAGCATCACTTTTTATATATATATATATTATTATATAGCGGGGAGAAGAAAAAATATAGCTTTACATGAAAAAGAAATTAGTCGTCACCAGAACGACTTATACCAACTACATCAAGTTGTAGTAGAAACCATACTCACAGTGAAAGTGTCTCTTAAAAAGTGGGTGAAGAGCTTTTAGCACGTTCCTTATATGCTATAAAGTCTGTAAAATAATTTCTTTCGTCTAATATATGTTGAAATTTACAGTGTTAAGATAAATTTAACTTGTGTATGCATTTACTAATAATTACTCCGTAAGAATCCAAATTCTAATCATTCTTAATAAAATCTCCACTATAAACCTTTTGAACAACATCACTACTTGAGCACCATCACAATACAACATATTAACAGACATAAACCCTTGAGCATCTCAAACTCCTACCCATTTTAATGAAGATGAAAATTAATCTTCAGCATTTGTCAAGTTCATCCATGTTATGCGATAGCTCAAACATTTGGTGATGTCTTTGTTTTTGCCAGTTCTAACATTTTGTGTAGAGTAGTGTTTTGTATGCATTTAAGTGAAACGGAGATGTTACATGACTTATATTTCTTCCAAAAAGTGTTTGGTCGCACCATTAAGATAATTTATTGTACATTTGTAGTCGACACGTTATCACAAGACCGTTGATGACCACAAGTATGGCTGGCCGTGGTTTAGGACTCATGCATACCTGCTGCACGTTTGGGGCTATACTATATTTACAAAATGCAATTAACTATTAATTTAGTGTAATTATATTTATAAAATTTTAAAAAATAAAATTAAAACATAAAATTAGATAAGTGTTATTTTAAAATTTAAAAATATAGATCTTACATCATATGCATAAAAAAAATAAAAATTTTTAACTTCAAAAAAATATTTTTCTTAAATTCTTTTTTTATTTTTTTAAACCAATTATTAATGCAATTTCATTTTATTAAGTATAAGATACACTTTCTCCCCTCACGGCATCCACACACAACTTTTGCTAAATAAGGATAAACAGTCAGGTCATAATTGTGTCATCTCATTCGTATTTGTCTTTAACTTAAGACAATCTGTTCAAAAAAAAAAAGAGACAGTCTATGTCTACGGAAGTAAATTGCTAATTATTTCCATGTTTTCTTTTGTTGTATCTAATTCATATAAAAGTCTGCTTCTAATAACCACATTAGGAAATTTTACCATGTTTCGAACTCTATACATTAGCATGTGAATCCGTTTAAACTCAGCTTTCTAACTAATTAAACCAATGCTTGTTGGTTTTTTGCTAATATATTACAAATTGTAATAAACAGAACTGAAACAAACATTCAACATGAGCTTGGTTGGGTGCCTTGGTTGTGTTTGTTCTTCCCACTTATCTTTGTTTTTTTTTTTTTAAGCAAACGTGTTCTCTAGAGTATCAACTGTGAATTTAATATGGACTTCTTTTTAATTTTTTCGTCTCGTCAGATATTTTTATTGTTTTTCTTAGAATTATACTTACTCATTTTTGGCTTTGCTGTTGGATCAGTTTCATGTACCTTAGACCAATAGACCTTTTGTTATTTTGATGGTGACGATCGAAAAATCTAGTTTATTGAAGACTCCTGTTAATATTTTTGATAAAATTGGAAAATAGTTTTGATTATGAATTCAATTTTTCAAATTAAAAACCAAAATTGAACTGAAAATTTAGTTAGCTGAAATTTTAATTTAGGAACGATTTCTAATTTTTATATAATAAAAAATTTTAATTCAAAAATAATTATAAGTTTTTGATTCAATTAATTGAATTGTTACCTTACCAGTAATTTTTGACTAGAACAAGAGCATTTTCTAGTCTTTTTTTTTAAACCATAAAAAGGCAGTAATTGCAAGTTTTTTTCCCTAAAAAACTGAAGAAAAGTAAGAATAAAGTCGTACATTTGATCCAAAAAAAAAAAAAGAAGTCCCAAATTTGATCATGGGCTTGAAAAGCCCAAATGGGAATGGAATTGTGTTTTCATATTTTTACGCAACACCTTGGTGTTACCGAAGTAAGTATTTAATCACTCAAAATAATAATTTAATTAATAATTTAATATAATTTTTTTTATTACGGCATGTGTTAGAGTCTCAATAGTTATAAAAATGGTAAAATCCACTTCTTAGGTCCTTTGGACTTACTGCACCGTGATTCAACACTTGTTCACATTATTATCAAATAGAAAAAATCTGTTCGAACCTAACAGTATCGCGAGTCTCTTCAAAAGAGTTGATTAAATTAGGATAACAGCAGTATTCATAATCTCGTCTACTAAACATAATAACTAATATATTCCTAATATTATTTTTTTAATTAAAAAAAAAGTAGGTATTCAATAGGCCAACACAAAGTGTTAACAAAAAAAAAAAAAAAAAAACAAAGCCAGTACAAAGCAAAGCAATTGTTTTCTTATTTTGCATTGATTTCAGATTTAAAACCGCAGAGCAAATTGTCAAAAAACCACAGAGCAAAAAACATTTCAAAACGATTAAAGCAGTGTAGTAAAATCTGTTTGTTACAGAGAGAGTTAAAACAGAGTGCAAAGAACGACAGGGAAGATTCTTCAGAGATGGATTTCTCCGAGCAGGACTTAGATCTGTTCGGGGAAGATTCCGACGACGACGACAACAACAACGGGCCTCGCCGATCGGGTTCCTCCTCCCCGTCCTCCTCATCGTCCTCTTCTTCAGGTTCATCGTCTTCCTCGTCGGCTGCCGCGGCGGCCTCGTCTTCCTCCGGCGGTGGACAGAGCGCTAGTGCCGCCAGCAGCGGAGGCGAAGAGGAGAACGGTGGCGAAGTGGTGGATAGTCGATTTTATAATAAGAATAACGACAAGGGTTTTGATGGATATGAAGAAGAGACCGATCTTTTTGGTTCTGATAACGAAGATTATGCCAAAACCGCTGCTATTAGTCCTTATCCTATTCCTGGTAATTCCTTTTTCGCCCTTTTTTTCTATTTTTTTTTTAAAATTTTTGTGATTTATGTTATTCATTTATTTGGAAAAATCTTTTATTTCTATATTGTTCTTGCACTGTTGGCTTGATTAGATTGGATTGATTAGTCATTTTGGATTAGAAAAGTGTCTTTGGTTTTACGATCAGGAAATGGGTTTATGGGTTGTAAGCAAGAAATGGGTTCTGGGTTGTGATATAGTAGTATCCTGGTTGTGTATGCATTAGAGACAATTTGGTATTTTTCTATATTTATAGTCCATTATTTTTTTCTTTTCTTAGTCTCATCTCAACTACTAGACTATTTTAGGCTTATGCTTTCATTGATTGAGTGGGATGCGTTTATCTGTGCATTTATAGATGGATGTTTTCCCGGTTTTTGATTTCGCAGGTTTATATTTTGAGCTTATTTGTCTCTTTAGATGGTTAATTTCTGTTATGCGGGAGTCTAGAGTCTATGTTCCATAAGAGAATAATAAGTTCAGCTGGTTATTCGGGGTATGATTGATTGTCTTGAAAAACATGCTTGGTGTTGGTTATCCTTATTGTCGATCTGCCATGCATTATTTTATTGTGAAGTTAGGTTTCATTTGTAGGTAGAAAATGGAACTTAAGTTGGATTAATTCCTTGTAAATTCAACATATTTGAAATTATTTACATAGTTGAAATATTTATCCTGGCCATTATCTGGTGTCTTAAGTTATTTGTGATGCATTAATATTTTCTGTACTGATACATATAGGGGCAAGAGCATACATGTGTGCGCATTCGTGCGCCTGTAAATGGGTAGATACTATTTTGATCTGAAGAATAATGGTCTGAGATTTGAGTAACTTGGATTAAATGCTTCTAATCAAGCACACAATAGGTAGCAGCGGTCATCTTGATCAGTAAACAAAACCAATAAAATTTCTTGATATTATCATCAAATTCAACATTGAAGTAGTATTGGCTTATTTGCTTTTGGTTTTTCTCGATGTGATGCATAAGTGCATGTCTGGAACGTAGATTTTCTTCTCTTAATAATCTGTTGGGCAGTGTTACCCATTGTGCGCAATACAAACAACAACCAGTCGAGAGGGAACTCTGGACAAGGCCAGTGGCAACATGACAGGGGCCTTCTCCCTCGACCACCATATCCTCCGAGGCAAAGCTGTGGCTATAATCCTAAATTTTCCAACGGTCATCGTGATGAACGACTTGTATCTGAACTAAAGTTTTTGAAGAGTGAAGAAACATTATCAAGAAAATGTGTTGCTTTCCAAGTGGTAGGTTTTTGTTCATACATTTGATAGATTTTATTTTGTTCTGTCAACTTCTTCAGGTTTTTATTTTCTAGCAGCAAACAATGCATGTCACAACTTTTAGCAATTTGTCCCCCCTCCCACCACCCCCCCCCCCCCCAGCACACATGGTAGGTTTCACAATTCTAATTGGTCCATATGCTGCATATTTTCCTTTTGGCGTGGCATTTGGTACACTGTTGAAAGGGGAGAAAGATTTTAGGAAGGAACCTCTGATGATTAATAGACTTTCTCATTTTACCCCTTTCTTGTCCTTGTAGTTATGACATTGATAAATCACTTTTGCGGACCACCTACTTACTTGTTTAATTTATCCTATAGCCATGTGAATTGGCTTGTTATAGTCGTGCAGAAGGCGGAGATGTTTACTTCGACGACCGCAGTTTGGTAAGGTTTCATTTGATAATGCTTTCTGTTATCATTTTGAGGGCTTTTATTCATGCATCAAATATATTTGCTTCTGGTTAGCTCAACCACGTCAATCTTCTTCCTGATTATTAGAGGCTTTTTAAGCGTCATATTTCTGAAGATGTTGGAGCTGATCTGAATGAAGGATTCGATACTTTTATTGAAAAAAAAGGTTTGGCTTCTTTCCAGCTATGATTGTATTTTGCCATTATGATGCCTGCGTTGTGACTTATGATACAACATGATTACATTTGGTTAAATTCATGTTAATATCTGTTCACATGTATACTATTGTGTGGATATGCTGACAATCCTTTAAGAGGTTCGTATGTATGTAACCATATGTTTTTTGGTTCATCTGGATCAGAACTGGGCTCTCAAGGTTTTGGCGACCTTTTGGCTTGCATAAGAGACAAAAGGATTCCTCTGCAGAACATGCATTTTGTGGTAAGAAATGTCTTGTTCGCCTAGCTATTGTGGCCTGTATGCTCTAATGAAGAGTATTAACTTAAAATTCATTGTCCTTTTCATTTTCTCAGACTTTTCGCAACAACCTTAATAAGGTAATTGCTGATCATTCTCATTGGGCTTATTCCACCGAGTATTATTGTACGTTAACCACGTTACTGGTTGAACCCTACATCGCCCAAACTTTTTATTGGTCTTAAGTGGATCTTCGATTGCCTGCTTTGAGGCTCTGGTCAAATTTGTTAAGGAATTCTGAATTGACAATACGCTATGAAATGTGAATAGGGAGATTTTATTTTCCAAAAACAGAGATATTTATTATTATAATCTGTGGAATGACGAAAACAATGAAAATTTTAGGCAACTTTTTTCTTGATATTTATTATCTTTGATGACATCATTATTTTGACATAACTTATTCTGTGTATTTGTAAACTAAAAGGAAGGCAACCAGAACCCCCCTCTGCAGTGAGTGGGCATTACAAATTATTTGGTTTACATTTCATGGTTTGAATTTATTTTTGTGTAGATATTACAAACTGCTTATATTCGACATGAGCCTTGGGAAATGGGCGTGCACAAAAGGAATGGAGTTGTCTATCTGAACGTACATAAGCTACCGGAAAGGCCACAAAGTGAGGTGGAACGTCGAAGGTACTAGGCTCACTTTTAAATCGATACAATGCGTGTTTAGGATCATTGCCACTACTGTTGCAAGAACTTGCTTTGTTGTTGTGGGAGTAAAAGATCTTAAATGTATTATTGCACTTCAGTCTTTCTTGTCGATCAAAAGCTTACTGTGAGCATCATTAGTTACTGCAGTCAATTCAATTGGTCCAGTTTATTCACCATGTGCAAGTTGTTTGTTTGATGTTCTTATGTTATATAGATGTTACTGGGGATATTGTTTTGAGAGCCTAGCCACTGAGGATCCAACAAGGTCTGATGGACGAGGTATACATCATGTTGATGCCAATGTCGAATTCTGTGCTGTGATTAAAACCAAATTAGGAGCTCATCGTATTCTGATGGGTGCTGAAATGGATTGCTGTGATTCATATGATGATGGAACGAGGTTTTATGTGGAATTGAAGACAAATCGTGAGGTTGATAGACATGTTCCACATTTTTCCCTATTTTCTGACTTTTAAGTCTTACAGTGCGTATATATACTTGGATAACTGAAAATTCTCTCTTTACTATGCAGTTGGATTATCATACTGAGGAAAGATTTGAGAGGGAAAAACTCCTCAGGGCGTGGGTACGTGCTGCATAATTTTTATGTCTCTATATACTGTTTTTGCACTTCCAAGTATGCCACGTTGGCTGGTATTTTGTGTAAAAAAATGATTGGGGTACTTTATCTGTCACAGATTCAATCATTCTTGGCTGGTGTTCCATATGTTGTTATTGGATATAGGTAATTTCCAATTCTATTACAGCCATCCTTCAGTTTTCCTTGAGGAAATTTCAAATTTTATGCATTTTGCAGTTTGAGCAAGTGAATTTGCCACTTTCTTTGTATGGCTGGGAGAATAATTTGCATCTAGAAAATAGTCCAGGATAGAGGAAAATGGTTATAAATGAGACAACATTGGAGAAACTGCATCATTTTCTCCATAGTTTTGTGGTGGAAATATTGCCAACACCCCCCCCCCCCAAAAAAAAAAACAAAAAACCAAAATTAATGTCATCTTCAAATATTTGTGTACATGCATCTGGCACGTTCACAGTGCTGAGTTTGATGTTCGTGTATACATGGTTTCCAAATGCTTTAGACCTGTAGAAATATCTCTTTTTTTTTTTTTTTTCCTTTTCAGGGATGATGAAGGTCGACTCGTCCGCACAGAGAGACTAACAACTAAAGATATAACACAAAGAGTAAAACCAAAAAACTATTGGCAGGTTAGTCTCATTATTCTGCAATGAAAGTCTCACTTGTTGCTCTAACCATTGGGTTACTTCAGACTTAGAATATATATTGGAGATCAACTTCTTGGTAGCAGCAGGAAATTAAATCGTATGAGATCGTATATCATATACAAAGAAAATGTATATAGAGTCGTGGCTTCGACTGTGAATGTGCATGTATTTGCAGATCACCTTCTTAACATTAAAAGCTAATCAGCAAGAAATTGTGCTAATTTAATTTAATTATTTCTGTTACTTTGGTTTGCAGGGAGGTGTATGTCTAGCATATGCTGACGAGGTATTATGCTGGTTATACGGAACAGTCAAAGAGAGTAAGTTTGCAACCTTTGTTCCTTGCTTTCTCTTCTGTTTCTTTTGAACGCTGCAAGCAGCTATATGTGAGAGAACAATGTGGAAGTATTCCAACTATTTGTGAGTTTTGGATTCATCTCTGGCTGGCGGTTAATTGATTTACTTCTGTTACGCGGTTTTCAGATGAAGACTACATATTGCGGTTCGCTTCACGTTCCACACGGTTAGAGCTCCTGCAAGCTCAGTCTTGCCCAGAAGAAATCATTAACCATGTTCAACAGTTGGAGGAGGTTTGGGGGCCTCCATCTTAATGATAATTAAACAGCCATCAGGGAAGAGGCTCAAACAATGTAGTTAACTATTACATTGTCTTGCCTATTATTTTCCAAGCTATAATGTTGTTACCATACTGCATCTCGCCGGCCCCTAGTTCTGCCTCCAGTTAAAGAATTAGACCACTGTAAATTTTACATATGAATGAAGGGAAGAAAAAAAAATGTTAAATTTTGGAATTGTTTGCCTTCATTCATTCACGTTCAATCAATTTACCACTGGGATTGGTTCTCCTACTCTTTTGTTTTGGCGATGAATCTGCAATGTTTTGTGCTTGTATGGACATTTAGTCCTCTCACCAACCTCTTTTGAAAAATAGTTGCTTGTGATTGTAACAGTTTCTATGGTGTAGACTATTTTCCAGAAAAAAAGAAAAAAGAGTTTGATTTTGAAAATAAGTAGAAATTTAGAGGTAGTCAAAATCTGATTTGATTTGATGGATTGATTTAAATTTATTTAAAAGAATACGACTGGAACTTAACTAAAAAATGGTATAACTTGAAATGATCTAAAAATTTTAAGTCAAAACTTGAATCCAATTTGGATGACTTGTTTAGCCTGGATTCTTTTTTTAAGAGAAAAAAAAAATAAAATTAAAAATTATAGTATATTTATGTTATAAAAAATATAGATTTTATATAAATCTTTCTTTACAATATTTTGAGATTTTTTTAACGAATTTTTAACATTTATTTGGAATTTTTATAATTTTTTAAAAGAATTATTTTTTATTTTATGATTTTCTTTAATTTTTAAAAATTTTGAGCAAAATTTTTGAAATTTTCAAAATTTTTTATGAGCGACACTACTCAAAGGGATCCGATGATAAATTGATTTATAATTAATTTAATCCAAAATTATTTAAATTTAAAATGACCCAATTCAAAACCAATCCGACGACTTGTCTTTGACACTTTTAAGTGAATGATTCTAATAAAATTCATTCTTTGGGATATTACATGTTAATAATAATTCAATCTTTATATATTATAATAAAATAAAATAATTCTTTAGTTTATATTATTTATTTATTTAAAATTTATTAATGTTGTATAATTTTGAGATTTAGAAATTATAATTTATAATTAAATTATTCTAATTACTATAATTTGATTTTAATGTTTAATTTTTTTTATCAAAGTTATTATTAGAGCTATAAATGATTAAAAAAATAAAGAATTTTAAAATAATATATCTTAGTGAATAATTAAATCTAGAAAAAAAACTGTTAGATATATTGGACAACATTGTATTGTTACTTTCATATTATTTAAATAAAATTACTTAGTAATATTTTTAATAGTATTATTTTAACAAAAATAATACTACTTAAAAAATTACAAAGAAGTTTAACACCTAAATTAACACTAATGCAAAACAATTCAACGACATGAGATTTAAAGCAGGTACCTCAATTTTTTTTCAAAAATAAAGTCATTTACCTTTTTATCAAACATTCACGTCAAAAAAGGTTTACAATTATGCACCTATGTAACTTTTCCCTTTTTATTATCAATAGAAATGCGTGTAACAATTGAGCCGCATGATCGAAAATACAAACCTAGGATCTGTTGACAAGAAGCATAATTTTCCCCAGGCAAAAAGAAAATAGCGAATCAATCCAAGGGTTGAGAGAAAACGCTAACCATAGCATAAACACGCATCCGAATGTATCTTCATTCACTTTTAACATATCTTCATGTAGTTAATGTCTTACATCAAAGGCATACACCACAAACTCCAACAATTGGTAAGCAAATGGACTACAAACCCTTGGAAACTGCAGTACACTTTATCGTAACATGGCAAGCAGCATGAAAATGATAGTAAAGGTAGGCTTATCCATCAGAGCTGTATGATGCCTCACCCGATGTCAAATTTTCTCTTGAATGACGACGCATAATCTCCTCGTATGCCCATTCAAGACCAGGGCAGTAATGGAGTGGAGGATTAAATCTGCTATCATTTATGTCGTCTGGCAAAAATGCCCCATTCTCTATAAGGAACTTGATTGCCTCCTTCTTCCTTTCTTTTGCAGCAATATGGAGTGGAGTCCCTGCAAGGAGGATAAATGCATTAGAATGTTAGCGCACATGACAAGGGACAATCGAGGGAGGGAAGTAAGAGCTAAAAAATGTCCCATGAAGTTCATATACTTACAACCACAAGCACCCCAAGTTCTAGCATCGATGTTAGCACCACGCTCAAGCAATTCATCCATAACATCAACGTGACCACCCTGAGCAGCAAGGTGAAGAGGGGTCACCCCTTTAGATTTGGGGCCCCATGCAGCCCCATTGACATCCATTCCATCATCAAGTAGCCGCTTCACCTAGTTATAAAAAGAAACCTTGGATTAACAAACTTAACTGATTACATGGAGCTTTGCTCCCAAACTGAAGCATTAATTTCTTATAATTCAGGAATGAACTAATAAAATATACACAACTAGACAAGAAACAAGGAGATTGAAAAGCTCAAAGGATGGACTTAAATTTGCGAAGGAAACCGGCAAATGTAACTGTAAGAGTTCAAGGACAAGTATAAATGTTCCTGCAAACACTTAAATACATATCCCAGTTATTAGTCTCAGAAATTCCCCACAATTTATATTTAGAATTTATGATGGGCAACAGTTAATTTTTAATAATGAAGTAACCATTTCCCAGCAAGGTCAATAAATGCCTATGCCACCTGATGCAGACCACAAAGGCTCGCAACAAAACTTTCCAGAAAAAGACGGAAACAAGTTTCAAATTGTGATCAAATCTGTGTTCCTCTCTCGACTGCCCACCTTATGAGTTAATTTCACAAATACCTATGGCACCACATAATACAGACCACAAAAGACCTGCATAAATACTTTACAAAGAAAGAATCAAACAAGTTTCAAATTGGAATCAAATCCGAGTCATCTCTCAACTGTGAAGGTCAGGGAGTGTGCCCTTAATCAAAGTCAACAAACTACCTCTGACCTAGTAACCATCAATCTCTTCCCAAGCTTCAACATACCTGGATTCCACATCTCTATTCCTGACCTTAACACTTAAATTTCCAGCCAAATCCTTAACATTAACTTTCTGTGCTACAAAAACAACTACTACATCTACCTTCTGATCAATAATGTGCCACTAGAGCCCTTATCACACCCTTCAAGAACAATCACGAATAAATAGAGAAGAAACCTACGATTCTGGTAGGCTTACTTATATATTGAAATAGGACGGACAACAAGCCTGTTCTCAAGGAAACTGGCAACCGTCTGTTTGTGAATCTACCTATTCTCCTTTATAGGAATCTATATGTAATGATAAGCAAATAAGCTAGATTCTGACAATAGGAATCGATAGCACATCAGAGAGTTATTGCAATGTCTAGCTTAATTTTCCTACTGTTATAGACAAGGCTCTTCTATGTATTTGAAGTTACATGATTCATTCTAGTACACTAGTATGAATACTTGAAACTATTTCCAATGTCAGCTATCATATCTTGCAGTTTACATCTTTCTTACAACTGTTCCAGCCAAGTGATTATTCGTTTGTAAAATTGCATTCAAAACATGGGATGTAGAAACTGGGAGTTCTAGTTCACCCATCTCTGGTAAGATTATTTAAAAGTATATTTCATGGAGGAACATCACCTCTGAAACCAAAGGCAGCTATTATTGAATTGAATAGCTTAACCAATGTTGAATAGCTAAATAATAACGTAATCTTAGGGCATCTCCATCCCCACAACAAAGTCATATAGATATGAACCCACTCCTAATTCTGTGCACGGAGAATTCATCATCAAATCCACTTCTCAGCTCATCCTTCTTAGTTACTTCTCCTTAGTTCGTAAAAAATAAACAGTTAACAGTAACCAACATAAAAGCCAAAACAGATAACAGCCTTAAAAGCTCCAAGCACTAAATTTTCATTAACAGTTGCATTCAAAAGCTACACACACATCAGTATTTAAATCCCAGAACATGTACGTTTAGATATGAGCAGTCCAACCTCTTTGACATCACACCTTTTCTAGCGCCAACATGGACTTTGCTCCATGTCAGCACCATGTCAATCTTGTTTTCCTACTACACAAACAAGGCTCTTATATGTACTGGAAATTAAAAATTTGTTATAGAACTATAGCACGAGTTAAAGATTTGTTATAAAACCCTAGCACCACTATTTGAACTGCTTCCAACCACAACTGTTGTTACTGTTTAAGCCATATAGTGGTCACTCTACTGTGACCACTTCATCTGACAAGCAAATTGTAAAAACTTGGTGTTTTTGATTTATTTTTCTAATTTATGTTATCTAAAAGATTAATCCCATGGCACTATCTTAAAATAAAGTAGGATTGAAACAAAGGATTCTAACTCTGCCTCTCAAATCCATAGACAAGCTGTTACTTGTCTTTATTCTGAGAAAATGAAACCCGACGTCCAACAGCTAAACAGCCCCACAATCTTAAAGCATCTCAAATAATCACTACAGAGGCATACCCACATGAACACACCTCCAATTTTGTAAATAAGAAAATTTTCATCAAATTGCTCTTTCAAGTCATTCATCCTCAGATATATTTCAGCTTAATTCATATAACACTGAAAGTCATACCCAACATTCAAAGCCAAACAAGTTACAAACTTACCAGCTACAAGAATTAAACTTCCATAATCACTAACACCCAAAAAATAGCTCAATAACAATAATTCAATCCAAGGACATGTGCACTTAGACATGGGCAGCCATAAGACTTACCTCTTTGAGATCACCTTTTCTAGAGCCGACATGGAGCAAAGTCCAGCCTCGGTCATCCCTATCGATCCCCGACCTGCAATAGCGCCTTCTGGACAAAGTCCGGCGCAGCGGAACCACAACGGAAACCGAAACCCCACCTCCACCCGATCTGTCTTGCAGCATAATTTCTCCAAATCCCTTTCGAAGAATAATCCCCAGAGAAAGTTCGATACTCGTCTCGACTCACAGATTTTCAACTGAAATTAAGATCGAAACTACAACGAGACCTCGACAGAACAAGAAAGGAGCAAAAGCAACAAGTTTACATGTTATTCCTTCCTCTTCTTCTTCTTCTTTTTATCGATTAAACACAAAGATTATCGAGAAAAAAAAAAGACAATAAAAAAAAAAGAAAACAATTAGCGAGAAAGAAAGCAGTGATTAGCAACGCAATAGGGAGCGAAAGGATTCAAACCAGGTCCAAACACGCGAAGATTCTCAAAGATTACAATGGAAACAACGAAAGGAGCCGATATTATAAACATAATTTTTGATTTTTCTTTGGTTTTCCCCTTCTTATTAGGACCCCCCAAGAAGAAAATAAAACCCTAAGTCGAAGAACAAAATTTGGGATTAAACAGGGAATTAGAATCCCTATCCGATTGTGATAAGGTGAGGATTCGGAGAGAACATTTGAGAGAAAGGGAATCGGAACGTGGTGGTAGTGCGTTTTTAATTCGGACCAAAAGATCAGAACCCTAATACGAAATCAGATCGTAAACGGAAGCCGCGAAGGCAGACGACACGAAAGTGAGGCGGCGGAGAGAGAGAGAGAGAGTGCGTGCGTGCGACTGTGCGTGTGTGCGTGTTTAAATTTGAGACCGGTTAGAGCGGTGGGAACATTGTTCAATTTTTATTTTTATTTTTTGGTTTTTGGGAGACAATTATGTTATACAATGAAAGACAAGAACTACATAACACGTAACTGAAGTCATTTAACACCCATTATGTCCTACACAAAGATGAGACGTACATCAGATGAGGGTAATGAAAATCCATGCAAGCCAACTGGTAGTATCAAGTTGAAATGTGCCAATCAATCTATGCCAATCAATCTATAACATTGTTCAATTTTATAGGTGATGTTAGGACCCAGTCCAGCTTACTAGTTTCTGTCCACCAGATCCACAGTCAGCATGGCCCAGCCTATCAGGCCCAGTAAACAACACCGGATTGTAAATGAGGGACAGAGTTGCTGTGCTCCTTTTGTAGCTGTTTGTTACTTTTCCGTTCTTGTTGGTGCTGGCGTAGAGTGGCTATAATAGTCAGTTACGGAAATGATGATTAAGATTTCTCTCTAATTTTCTCTCTCCAAATTATTTCTCTCTTCCTTTTTTTCTTCTTTTCCAAGCTTCTTCTTTTTCTTTCCTCTCTGTTCCTTACAGGTGTGTTGGATTAGGTCGGATTGTTTCATATTTTGTTTGAAAGTTAAGTCATTCTTTTACGGGATAAGTTTATCATTAGATCAGTAACTGTTCAATTTTTTAAATCATAAGTAGTAATTTTTAAAATATGCGAAGCGAGTTAGTTCTGTTAAATAAAGTTTATAAATAGGCCAGAAATATTACTTTTTTAGAATTTATTATGAAGAAAAATATAGGTGGACGAGATTTGATGGACGGAGAATAGACGCGGGAATTTTTTTGTGTAACTAGATAATTATTGTGCAACGAGAAACTGAATTATTACAACAAATTTTGAAATATTTTTTTATATATTTTTTCGTTGTAAAAATTAAGCGTCTGATTGTACAAATAAGCCACTTAATTGCACAAAAAAAATTTTCAGTCTATTTTTCGTCCACCTAATCTCGTCCACCTAACAAGATTCTTATTATTAATTGTTACTCTTATTATTAATTGTTGACATGGAGGCACACGTGCCTCACACAATTAGTAACTTATGCCTACGTGAAAAAAAAAAAATGAAAATTACAAATGTGGCATAATTAATATTCATTTAATTTAAATTAAAGAAAAGAAAATACAATAATTGAAAAAATGAAAAGTTCTTCCTCTTTGTCTCCCCTCTCCGCTCTCCGCTCTCCCCTCTCAGCCTCTTGCCCTTCATCTTCTGCCGCTCTTACTGATGAAGTAAGAACACAGAGCAACATCTATACACATGGGGGCTCAATAAAAAGTGTGCGTGTAATTCCTATGACTAATACAAAAAGGATATTGATTGATTTTTTTTTTGTTACAGCAATAAATATGGGCTTGAAAGATAAAAAGAAATTTGGTTTGTAAAATGCTGCAAGCAGAAGTGGTTTGTAAAAATATTTAATTTGATTTGCAGCATTTGATTATTTGTTTTGCTTGCTTTTCCTTTGGCCAGAGAGGGCAGAGGTGGAGCGGGGGCCGCTGGGAGGGGAGGGGAGAGAGAAAGAGGGAGGAGAGAGATATATTATTTTTTTCATTTTTCTTTTATTTTTTTTAATTATTGCATTTTTATGTTTCGGACTTAAATTAAATGAATATTAAATATGTCACACGTGCACTTTTTAATTTTTTTTATTTGCACATAGGCCTATAAGTTGTTGATTATATGAGTTATGGGTGCATCCATGTTGGCAATTGATGACAAATTTCAAAAAATTAATGATTTTGATTTATTCGTGAACTTTATTTAACATAATTGATCAGTATTATACATTTTTATAATTATTAACCGAGATTTGAAAAATGAAATAGTTATTGGCTTGTTGGTGAACTTATCCCCTATATTGCATATTGTTTTTGAGAAAAAAATTGTATCGTCAAGATGTTAGAGAATTTTGTAAACTAATATTAGAATGAGCTACTGAAGTCCTTATTTAATAATCTTTATCAAAACGAATTCGTCATCCATTGTTGCAGTGACCACATCAATTACGATTTTAATCTTATTGGATTTCAAATACTTTGGGTATTTGATATTTTGAATTAGGAATTTTTTTAGAAATAGTTTTATTTGGATTTTTCACTTTTGACATGAGTTAGATTATGAATCATTGATTTTTTCAATTAATTATGTCTCATTTCAATAGGATTGGGTTGCTTGAATTAAAGTTGCTTTTTTTACCTTTACTTTTTGTTTGGGAGGGATAAGTAAGTGATTAAGAAGTTCTAAACTTTTAAAGGTTTTTACAATTGAGTTTTTATTTTTTTTAAGTTTTCAAATTAATCTTAAATTTTTAATTTTCATTTCTATACTAGTTTTTTTTATAAAAGAATTGGTTGGATTGGTAGAAATGAAATTTGACCTACATGAAAAAAATAGCTAAACATATCATTAAAATATATAAATGCATTTATGTATATATTTTACTGAATTTCTCTTCTTTTTTCCCAGATAGAAGACAAAAACTATAAATTTTTGTTATGAGAATTTATGTTTTTTGCTTTTTATATGTGAGAGAAAAGAATAAAAATTTAGTGAAACAAGTATGTTGAGATATTTTTTGTATTTTTAAGATATACTTGTGTGTTTTCTTGTACTGTTTTAATTAGACCAGATTATATATCTACTTATTTGATCAATTTTTGTTAAAAAATGACTCGTATGGAATGAAAATTGAAGGTTTAAGATTGATTTGCAAAATCTAAAAAAGATTTCACTCAATTGTAAAAATCTTCAAAGATTTAAAACTTATTACCTTATCCCTTATTTGGGGAGTAGAAAATGGAAGGAGGCAATAGATTTTAGGTGGAAAACTAAAAATAAATGTGTTTGGATGAAGAGATTCAGAAGAAAAATGGGTTGAGTTCAAGAGTAATTTTTCTTGGTCTCACCAAAAAATATTCCTCCAAAATTTAGAGAAAAGACTGGTTGATTGGGATCAATTATCCCTTATTATATTATTATATTTTTACATATAAAATTTGTTCTCTCTTAAAATTTTTTCTCGATACACAACTTTGAACAACGCTCTAGCTTCTATGTTGTAACTGAAAGCCTTTACTTTGAGAACCACTAAATAATGCGAAACAGACCCTTTAATATGATCGTTAGTAATTTTGCTCCAAAAATGGGTATTTATTATTAATTACCAAGCTAACGCTTGTATTCCACCCCCCCCCCCCCCCCCCCCCTCAAAAAAAAAGGCTAACGTTTGTATTTATGATGAATGAAGTTGTACGTTAATCTATAGATGAATATGTTACAAATAGTATAATACTGATCCCCTATTTCCATGCTAATGCTCATTTTTATGCTGCCAGCTAGAGACGTACGTGATATATTTATATACTGTGACCAAGAACGTTCCCCGGCCTTTTTGGGCTTGCCATGGCAATATCAATGGAGCACTTTTGGTTCCTACTAGTTGCCATGCTTTGTTTTTGTGCCTTTGTTGGTTCAGTACTCATGCATAGGCATAGCAACAAGCTGCCGCCAGGGCCTCCCACCATACCATTCCTTGGCAACTTGTTCTGGCTTATCAAATCCTCCAGGAACTTCTCTAGCGTTGAGCCTGTCCTCCGCCAATTGCATGCCCAGTATGGCCCTATTGTTACTCTTCAAATAGGGTCCCGGCCTTCCATCTTCGTCACCGACCATGAATCTGCCCATCGGATCCTCGTCCAGGGCGGTTCGCTCTTCGCTAGCCGCCCAATGGATCTGTACACAACTCGGGTCTTATACAGCGACCTGCGAACCGTCGCCACTTCACCCTATGGCTCGCTATGGCGCCTGCTCAGGAAAAACTTCTTGTCTTTCGCGCAACCGTCTCGCTTGCATTTGTATTCGGATTGCCGTAAATGGTCATTGGATGTGCTCAAGAAAAGGCTGCTTGATGCTGCAGCAGACAGTACTGATAATGATCAAGGCTTTGCAGTTGTTGAGATTTTTCAGCATGCCATGTTCTGCTTGCTAGTCTACATGTGCTTCGGGCAGAAATTTGAAGAGAAGGTTATCCGAGAAATTGAAGCGGCTCAACGTGCTTCGGTTACAAATTTTATTAGGTTCAATGTCCTGAATTTCATGCCAAGGTTAGGAAAGTTTTTTTTCCGGAGTTTGTGGAAGGAACTTATTGATATTCGCAGGAAGCAAGAGGATGTCTTGATCCCTCTCATTAGGATACGACAAGCAAAAAGGCAGCAAAAGGATGCCAAGGATCAGCAATGCAATGTTGCCTCCTCCTACATTGATTCCTTATTAGAACTTCAGCTTCCTGACGATAACAGGAGCTTATCGGATGGGGAATTGGTTGGCTTGTGTTCAGAGTTTCTCAATGGTGGTACGGATACATCCACAACTACACTGCAATGGGTCATGGCTAACTTAGTCAAACACCAAGATATACAAGAAAAACTGGTTGAAGAAATCAACTCTGTTGTACAAGTAGGAGAGGAAATAAAAGAGGAGGATCTGAAGAAAATGCCTTATTTGAAGGCTGTGGTGTTGGAAACTCTGCGGAGACATCCACCTGGGCACTTCATATTGCCCCGTGCAGTCAAGGAGGACACAAAATTTGATGGCTATGACATACCCGCGAATGCAATGATCAACTTCGCGGTTGCAGAAATGTCTTTAGATCCCAATGTGTGGGAAGATCCCATGGAGTTTAAGCCAGAGAGGTTCATGATAGATGGGAAAGAGGTCGAGTTTGATTTGAGAGGTGGGAGGGAGATCAAGATGATGCCTTTTGGTGCAGGTAGGAGGGTTTGTCCAGCTATTTCTGTGGCCCTACTGCATCAGGAATACTTTGTGGCCAATTTGGTTAGGGACTTCAAGTGGACCGCTCCAAATGGTTGTCAAATTGATTTGTCTGCGAAACAAGACTTCACCATGGTGATGAAGAACCCACTTCGGGTTCGTGTTTGCAGAAGAATGAATTAATGTTTGCCTTAACCTCAGACTAATGGAGTTTATCTTCCCTTTGCCAGTCCAACGAATGTCACGTATATACCAGGTTGAAAAAAATATATATGCATTATGTTATGTGTACAATCCTCCTCAGGAAATCACATTTAATTGAAAATGCTGCTATTCAAGACTTGATACATTCAAGTTCAACTTGATGCTAAAAGCCCCTGTTATTGTATGTTTAAAATTTTAAAATCAACCTTTTTTGTTTTTTTTGTTTTTTTTCGTGCAAGTAAAATCAGCCTTCTTTCTTTAAAGTGTAATGTCAAAACCTTTCTAAGGAGACAATAAAAATATGTTATTTGGAGAATAAAATCAGTGTTTCCAAGGAGACGAGGTGCAATGTCAATCCCTTGTACCGTGCCGCATGAAAGATGAGTTTGGTCATATATATCAAAGCCGAAAAAATTAAATTTTCTGACAATCTAACAATTTATTCCTAACTCAATTAAAAACATTGGTCCAACTCCAAGTGCTTTTTCAAACATGCAAATTCCATAATGTGGGAACTTTCATGGGTACCCCAATCCCTTTCACTTGAAATAGACCTTGGTGACTTGTTTACGCTGGAAAACTATAGGCACGCCAAGGAGCTCTATTAACTTTTTTTTTTTTTTTTGGTCCAAAGCTCTATTAACTTCTGAAGGAAGTAAGCGTAGGAAAACTGCATAAAAGGCTAGAACATTTATTAGGAAGGCCAAAAATACGGCCCAAAGGCTTAATTGAGTCTATGCACCGCACTTACCGGAAAAAAAAAAAACAAAAAAGACAAACAAAAGAAAATAAACCAAACCAACCAAAAAAAGAGGGTCATCAAAAAAGTAGAATCTACTATACAAGGGAAATTGGAAGAGAAGCAAATTAAGTGGCCTTATTGAAAAAAAGGTCACTGACAAACCAGAATCTATTATACAGGGGAAATTGGAAGAGAAGGAATTGAAGTAGCCTTATTGCATTTATGGAGGGGAGGCATGTACAACTTCTGTGCAATGATAAGTTGGATTAGGGCTCTCAGCTTGCGTCATTGCATCGATTACTTTAGGTGCTAGTGCTTTCTCCTGCTTTTCTACGTAAGCAGAGGGAAACCATCCAATGTTTCCTCTGCATTCTCCTTTGGACCACCCTGTAGGAGCGACCTTGTGACATTACCAATAGAAAGTGAAACTGGGTTAAGTGGAAGAAAATAAAGCATCCCCACAGGATCAACATACCCAATGGAAAGTTCATGCCATTTTATTTGCAAAATTTGATGATACCAAAGGATTCTCTCTCATTTTTTCATGCACCAAAAAAAAAAAAAAAGATTCTTTCTACCTATAAATAATGAAGGAAACAAAGACGGTGGAATTGCAACCCACAGAGAATTGACAACAAATGCATACAACTCTGTTTGTAAGCATGCGTAAGCATGGGAGGTGTGACTGGTGGAACGGGGCTTAGCAGAAAATAATACGTAAGATAGTAACATGCAAGGTAAAAAACCTCATCAACGACAATCGACTATATTTTTTTTACACAGAAAAATGAGAACACGAACTTATGGGAGCAACACACAAAACTATTTCAACCAATAAAAGTTGCATAAAGTCATTGTCTACTTTTTCTTCACCTCTTCTTTTTCCTCTCTTTTTTTGTTTTCTTGGGGGGTGGGGGGTCTGCGAGGGGGAAGGGTGGGGATTAGCTAAACAGCTGCTTTTCCACAAAATTGATACCCTCAACAATATCCATACTCCATAGTGGCATTTAAAGTGAAGTTCATCATTCCAAATCCAAGCCACACCTTGCCGAGTTCAATGAAAAAAATTGCATTGATGCCTGCTTCTGTTTGTTGTCTAAGAGCAACTATTTTTCCAATGATTAGTTCACTTTGTTTTATGGATGAAGCTATCTCTCAAAGAATCTATAACAATCTTAACAAGATTGGTAAGTTATTAAAAGTCAACCTAACAAACTTTAATTTCAAACTATTATATGGTGCATAAACCTTAAAATTTCAAACTGTTAATAATCACCGTAAACCTACCATAAAACCCAGAGAGCATGAATCCTAAAAAGTGAGAATTTATTGTGATCCTAAAAATTTATTGTCACATTGTATAAGAAGAGTCTAGCTTGAGCAAATTTTTTTTTACCAAAAAAAAAAAAAAGAAACAAACAAACAAAAACACAAAAGCAACCCCATGTTTTTAATTCCTTTGAGGTGACTGAAGGTCTACTTCTAGTAAGCTATTAGTTATCAGCATATTTCTTAGACAACCAATCTAACATGTGAGAAGTTTGGTAATTTTGTGGTCCCAGAATGTAACTTCAACTTCAACTACATCATTTCCAATTCAGGAAAAAAGTATGGAGGAAGCTAATCCAGGGAAAAGGCAAAAAAAGCTCCACAAGCCCAGCATGTATACATTTTCCTTGTGAAACTCAAGCCATGACACCCCAATTTATAGCAAAATAACCAGACATTGCAAAATTAAAAATCAACAATATTTCCTCACTTTGGCAACTATTTGTGCGAGTGATTACTACCTAGAATGTTAATAATCAAATGCACAATCAATAGTCATTAAAAATGGTACCACAGGATATACCTGCAAAACCACAACATAATCATCAACAGAGAGGCTTAACTCCCCTTCTGCTTGAGCATCGAATGGGTGTATAACCTACATGTTAAAGGGTTAAACAACAAAATAAGAGAAAGAACAACAACAACAAATGAAATAGTGAAACAACTGCTAAAATATTTCTTGGCCTTGTAGACATTTTACAATGGCATGCATCTGGGTCAATCTTTCCAAACAGAAACAAGGTCTTGGCGACAGGCTTTGAGATGTCTTCTACTGTATTTTTCCCAAACGATCCATGGGTGTTTTTCACATGTTTGTTTTGAAACAACTGTTGCTGGAGGAATTTCCAATCATGAATATATGGATACAGCAATTATCACTCCAATGCAACAAACGCTTTTTTTATTCCACCACCATCACAAGCAAACATTGTCATTTGTAACAGCAAAAGGCAAGCACTTCTCTTTCTATTGATTGCAGAAAGAGAGGCAGAAAAAAGAAATAAAAAAAGAAGGGGCCAAAAAAGATGATAAGAAAATAAGAAGAGAATTTATAACCAAACAACTCTAATTCCACGGTCGACTTTTCAGTCATCAAGAAAACTGTTCATTCTCTCGTGGAAGAAAGTAGTTTTAAACATCAAAGACAACAGATACAAGTTCCAATGGTTTTTGGATATTCCATTTTCTAATAGGGTAAGTAAAATTCAGTTCAGGTTGCCCTGATGGGCATAGAAGGATTGTATATTATTGTAAAATGAGCAAGAAAGTCATTCTGGTAATTTTTCTTGAGATAGTTTTGTTAGTCCAAAGAATGGTATTATCAACAGAAATTCTTTTTCACTAAGTTCATAGCCCACAACCAATAGTGTTGCATCAAAGACTAAGTTTGATTCCAGTTAAGTGAATTTTCATGACAGTCAACACTAACCTTCAAGAGGACAGTCTATTGGTTCTCATTCATCAAGCATAATTTTCCTTCCTAGCATGTCTAATTGGAGAATGTTTACTTAAATAATTGATGGAACAGCCAACCAAATAGCGGCCTCCTTCCCATTTCTCAAGAGGCAACCAACATAAAAATTTCAATTAATTGTCACAGGGAGCTGGCCAAAGAAGGGATTAACAACCTAACATCATAATTGAACCACGGGAGCTGCTGGGATCCAAAAACTCCTAAAATGTTCATTCAAGGATAATAATTTCCAGTGGTCAACAGCTCAAGATTTCACGACACTTCCTTAACTCTATTCTTCGCATGTTTGAATAAAGGAATTTCAAAAAGAAATTTGTTTCAATTATTTTCTTTTTCTTTTTTGGTTTTTTTGATGGTGGCTGAAAGTAAGAGGGATGGTATTATTCAAAAAGGCCAAAAGACTTACTCTCACTACAACTAAGGCATCCTTTTGCTTGCTGCAAGCTTGATCATCAGTTCCATTTGGAGTAGAATCCTCATGGACAAGGGGGGCATTCACATCCCTCTGTATGTTCACTGATTGAAATGAACACTCGTTTAATTGCTCCTCCAGAATAATCTAATTCAACAAAAACTCAATAATGCAGAAGTCAGTCTTTCTCATGCCAACATAAGTAGTGAAAATATTGTTATAAAGACAAAACAACATGAAGAAATTTCACTAGGTGTCACAGGTATGATAAGCAAAATTGTAGGAATGATAAGCAAAATTGTAAGTGATGTACACACACTATATACACAACAAAGTTTACAACAACATCCATGTAGCCAAGGTGCATAGGTACAAACCTCAGCATGTAACTTATCCAAAATAGCAAGAACATGTTGATGATAACATCTTTCAGCATCTACCTGAAAATGGTTCTGCTTCAGGTCCATGCGCAGAGAATAGACAAACTTTTATAAATTAATAAGCAAATGAGTAAATCACTGGAGGGCTTGAGTTGCCATCTCTATGACAGCAATGTCTATGAAGCACTATAGCAGGCTAAGCAGAAAGCAGACAGACAAAGAGCCAAAATAGAGAGTAACTTGTACCATAGTAAACAGCCGCTGCATGGTGATCTGTTGCTGCTGATTTTCAACTGCCGACATGGCCTCAGCTGCTTCTTTGCCGAGCGCCATCATAGTAGATCTAAGATCGGTTAGCCTTGCTTCTGCATCTCGAAGCCTGACACAATTCTCTATATTTATATCAGAAACCCGGGTCTTCGATTTAATTCTCAATACCTCAGCTGCCTAATGATCAAGTACACACAATAAGATCTGTTACAATTTTAGACTACCATAGTCACCCGTTGGACATCATTGATTACCTGGGCTTCAATCTCTTGGCGGAGTTTTTCATAACGATGAGTGAGATGACGAGCATCCTCCAGAGGAGCTCCTGTTATTAATGCCCGAAGTGGTTCAGAGACCTACACATTGGAAGCCTGTGGCAATTAGAAGCACAAAAAATAATACACACTTCGCAACATATCGGGGAAATATACATGTAGTACACATATTGCGTATGGTCCAAAAAGCATCATCCTATATATTCATCAAACTCTCTTTTAAACAAAAATGATATCTTGACACCAACACATACCTCCTTATTCATATTGGTAGCAATTAGCCCTTTTCACGAACATTTTGAAAAAAGAAAAGGTATACCAATTCGTAAATTTCACAAACTAGCTTTCATCTAAGTCCCCAAGAGTCCTCCATTTATTAATCCCACATCACATGCAAATGTATTCATATATCCATCAACATGCAAGCTTATCTTTGAGATAAGCATTGCAATTTGTGGAATATCAGCTTACAACATGCAGCACTAGACATTAAATGAAGAATTTACCTGATCACTGAGGACACCAAGAAAAGTTTCCCTCTCATTTTCCATCAAATTATGTGAGCTACCAAACTGAAGAGTGGACCTTGCAACGTGGGCATTTGTGACTTGATTATCATCCCCATATTTGCAACACGACTCAGCCAACTTTCTTGCTAAAAAATTTGAGGTCAATTTCCTGTATCATCGTTGTAAATGGAAGGAACAACAGCAAAGCATAGTGGCATTCACCTATCTCCATTTGCTTTGAACTCATAGATACAAGACCTTCAATACCACGTACAATGTTCCTTTGGAAATGCTGAAAAAAGCAGTAGAGGTCAAGATTTTGGCTACCACTATACCATGACGACAAATAGTATATATTTTAGGACATTGCACATGTTGACACCTAATTAATGTACTGACGGTTGCATCAAGTAAATCAAATGGGAGAAATTACCGAACCTTAAGGCAGTTGTTAAAGGAAATAAGGAATGCACCTTAGCAACCCTTGTTGAATTGTATAGAGCTTGAAGTTGCTGATAACACTGAAATTCAGCTTCGTCAACGATAACATCTTCATTCCCAAAATGCCGCAGGTGTTTCAATATGACCTGCAAAATGAGAAAACTTAAGCCTTACGATATATTACAAGGATGAAGCCCAAGTATGGACTATGGAATAAGCAACATAAACATTTGAAGAGCTTTTCAGTTTGCCATTTAACATGCAAGCATGATATCTTAATAATCTAGTTCCACTTCTGCCTCAAGAAAGGATATGCAAAGGTACATCAAAAGCCATAACCAAAAGTACAAATATCTTGAGCAGATGAACACACATGCCCAAGAAGGATTTTTGGTTCATATCACTATGAGACTCCAATAAAATTGACATTTTTGTCAAGTAGTGTATGCTAGTAAGTATAAGCTTAAATATAGGTATGAAAGTTGAGTTGAATTAAATTTTAATTACGTTCTCACTCACCGATTTCCTCTGTGTTCTCCCCATACTTCTCCTAGATTTTCTTTTCCCTCTTCACTCCTTTTTCCTTCTATCTTCTTACTTTTCTTTCCTCTATCCTTACCTACCCTCTTCCTGTATTCAGCCCCCGAATCTCCTCCCCTCTACACCATTCTTCACTAATGTAATAAGTCACTGCAGGTTCTATTCCTATGTTCCTTGGATGATTTCACTATTCTTGGGTCTCACGCAGCGCTCAACAGCTCAACGTTTTGGGTTGAATGGTTTCCTGACATTGAGCAAATGACACCAAAACGCTCCTTCTTAATGCAATTACACTATGGACAATGAAGCTTCTAGTTTATATAAACCATTTGATAGAACCAAATTTCCTTTGACATCATCCATTTGTATTTCCGCATCAGACAAACCTCTCCTCAATCTTCTCATCTGTTAAATATCTTCCAATGGCAAAACTACTGATCTGTATTTAATTTATTTATCTACCAGCATAATAACAGGAAAAAAAAAATATATATATATATATATATATATCAAACTATCAACTTGAGTAATTTACGCATAAAGGATGCCAAAACAGTTCTTGTTTTTTTTTCTTTCCTTTTCTTTGAGGATGACAGAACTCCACAAAACTCTGGAGTAAAAATAACCCTACTACTAACTCATAAATTGTTTGAATCGTGACAACAGAACAAGATTTTTTCGTTTTTTTTGTTTTTTTTTTTGTCTAGATTATTTGCACTCAAAGTCTCAAACACCCAAGATTCAAGGCCATGTTTCTGTGCCATCAAAAAGACTTATAGCGATAAAATAAAGGAGATTTAAGGAAAAATTAAAAAAAAAAAAAAACAAGAAGAAAAAAAGGGTAAAGTAACCTGACCTCCTGCTGCTTGGCAACTTGCTGTCTCAGCCTGGTGGCTTGCTTCTTTATGGCCTCCATATATAGTCCCCCCAACAAAAAGGAAAAAAAAAAAAAGAAAAGATAAAAGGAGCGCAATCAACCAATGAAGCAAAGCAGAGACCTATCTATCAAACCCCAGATGAACTCGTCGTGTTTGGGCATAACGCACATACATACATACATACATACATACATGCATACATACAAAGGGCCACACTGTTGGTATAAAGAAGATTCAATTGTGGTCCTTCAAGTTCCTCCCAGGTTTCTCCCGAATTCTCCTCTTTCTCTTTCTCTAGTTTTCTCTTCTTCCCTTTTTTTTTTTTTGTTGCGTGGGAAAAAAATAAACTACAAAGTAACAAACACTACATCAATTACAGGTAAATGGAAAAGGAAAGTCGAAACTGTCGGCGTAACAAAAGAGGACTTTGGGAGAAAGCGTTTTGACTTTTTTTTGGCTAGCAAGCATACCACCTGCTACGATGTTGTCCAAAATGGTAGATTTGGGTCCCACCGTTTGCTACCTTCCCTTTTCACCGAAAAAAGCCAAAAAAAAAAAAAAAAAAAAAAAGAAGAAAAAAATAAAATTGAAGTGAAACTCTTATGTTATAGGTTTTTGTGTGTTTAAATGTGCAAAACGGGGGCTTGGGTCGGGTTGGAATTGAATAATTTTGGATTCGGCTCATTTTAAATTAGTTTCTTTTAGGGATAAATATTTTTAAAGTCTTAAATTTTTAGATTTTTTTACGTTTGAATCCTAAATCTTTTTAACATTTCACTTGAGTCTTAAATCTTTTAATTTTTTACTGTATCAGTCCTTTAAATTACGAAAAGTAGTCAATCTATTAATAAGTGAGTTTAATTTAATAAAAATCATTTAAAAAAGCTTAAATATATGAGTTAAATATTTTTTTCATCAACAAAATATGCATATTAAATATTTTTTTAATCAACAAATATACGAATTAAATAGGCAACATGTATATTTTTTTATAAAAAAGATATTCAATTCATATATTTAATCTTTTTTAAATAATTTTTTGTAAAGTTAAAATTATTTTTTAATAGATTGATCACTTTTGTTAAACATAGGGACTAATTTGGTAGAAAATCAAACAGTTTAAGACTCAAATGAAATATCAAAAAGGTTTAAAACTTAAACGTAAAAAAACTTAAAGGTTTAGCACTATAAAAATCCTTATCCCGTTTCTTTTAGGTCACGTCACACTTTGTTGGATTCGTATTCAGATCGCTTGGGTTTAGGTTGATTGGCCAATTTACACGCTATTGTTTTCAAAAATTAATTTTTTTCTTTTTATTAATTTTTTATTTTATCATACTTTGTAAATTGTATTATTATTTATTATAGATAAAATCATTTATTGTAGTTATTATCTATATAAATTATATATTATTGTATCATTATACTCGAAATTGTTTATTTTTTTATATTAATTTGTATATAAATTATATAGTATACCATACATAGAGCGTATATTTTTATTATTTATAACATGTATGTATATGTTTGTGTGTGTGTGTGTATAATTTTTAAACTACTTTAAATTTAAAAAAGATAAAAATAGATAATTATATATAACAAATAATCTAATATTAATACAAAATAATTAAATATATATTAAAAAAATAATGTTCAATGCAAGAGATTCTCACATTATGACATTTAAGGAAATACTTAATGTAAAGAGTCTTCCTATTATGTTCACCTACGCTAAGACTTGTCTTTAAAATTATATGTTTGTATAATTTATAAAAATAAAATAGCATACATGTGTAATGTGTATATAAATAAAGTAATAAGTAAAAATAAAAAAAAAATTTCAACTATTATTTTAAAATTCAATATTAAAAGTAAAACCCAAGTTTTTCGAGTTAGATTTAGATTCAGGTTACTTCAGATTGTGTTAGTTTCGAGTTGAATTATTTTAAGTCATGCTATATTCAAATCATATTCGGATAAAGTTTTATCAGTCAGGTTTGAATCGACTTGTCGAGTTAGATTACTATTTAACACCTCCTTCAGCTTTTAGAAGAAAATAAAAATAGATGACAGAGCCAAATCTTATTATTGTTTTCATACGTAAAAATTTTATTTAATAGTTAAAATGTAAATATGAAAATAATTTTGTTTTCTGATAGATAGGATCTTTTTGGACAATTAATATGTCGAGAGATACACCCTAGGTTGCCCTAGTTGGTGCAAGTAAGGCGTAACACTATTTATTCTCATTAAGTAAAATTATATTTTTATATGATACAATGAACTCATTGGTAATTAAATTTATTAAAAGTGCAAATTTTATGGACCTAGTTAGTCAATTCGGTTATTTCTACAACTATATATTTGATAAGTATATTTAATTTTATAAAATACACTGAAGAAAAATTGAATGCATGATTTTACATGGAACAAATAATGCTTTTTGCTACTATAGCAGAAATGTTGGCGGCGATAAAATTAGTCAACAAAATCTTTACGTTATATCTCGAAGCACATGGCAGAAATCTTTTGTAATTGACAAACCTCCGCGGATGTCTTAATCAAGCACTTAGTGGCTGATAGCTGAGCCACTGGGCAGCTCATGTAGGTGAGTTGGTTTGAAAATAATTATCTTCTACTGAGTTTGGTAAAAAAAAAAAAAAAATCTTCTACTGAATAGATTAATAAAAAAAATATTTTATAAAATTTATTAAATAAAATTAAAGTAATATGTGTTATTAGATGATTAAAATTTTAAAAAATAGATAAGTTATTAGATACTATTAAATAAATTATGTAATTATTTTATTATTATTTAAAATTAAATTATACAGTAAAATTTTTATTAAAATTCCCAAATATTACTTTATGGATTAAATACAATAAAAAATGTATTTAACTTCTGCTTTTCCCGGCATAAAATTAGCATAACGCCAATTAGAGGCACCATGTAACGCAACCAAAAAATAAATAGACTTGAGTCGTGTGCTATTAGTTAAAATAGATGTAATTTTAAAATTTACCAAAATAAAGTTATTTCAAAATTAATCAAAAGTATAACTCTACAACAAAATGAGAAAATGCATTAATAACAAAAAAAAATTAATTTATAGAAACTCCAATGACAAAAAACATAATTTTACCCATCAACTTTAGGGCTTTTGAAAATTTCACCATTAGCTTTTGTTTTTTTAATCCACCCTCCACGTTTATATAGAGGATGGATTATATCAACTACAACAAAAAGCCAAGTTTGGTATTCATTACATTTATATTACTATTGGAATTAATTATCTAGTGATAGTACCTCTCAACAGGAGGAAATTAGCTATTCCAAAAGCCATAAATTAATCATTTTAACCACAACTATTTTCTTATTTTAATATTCACTCATTTCCAATTTTTTTCTAGTGGCCAAACGCAAACTGACGTCATCCCAACAAAAAGAAACCTATTTATATATTTATTAACTAGGTATATATTAATAGAAAATATTCGATTAATTAATTATTACATTAATAAAAATAGCAAATAAAAAGAGTGACGGATACATAATAATAAACAAGTAAACAAAAATAATTATTAAATTGACGACGATAGTAAATAAAGAGGAGAGAGAGCAAAAGGCTAATAAAAAGGTGGAAAGAATTAGGATATATATATATATATATAATGAGTTTAAGGCATAAGCATGTTGTATGTGATTGAGAGATTAGTTATGTGATCGAAAATTAAAGAATAAAAAAAAGTGAACATAAAACCAAAAAACACAATTTGAAAAGAGAAAAATTATTTGACTTAAAATTTAAGAGTCACCATAAGCCACCAATATAAAGTAATCAATTTAAATTTTTTTCTTTTACTTTTTTCAAAAGTAAAAATCAATCCATAAACATTAAAAAATGAAAAAGCACGCGACAACAGTTGCAGAATCCCTTACTTAATATGTCAAAACGTGTAGCTCGTCGAGCTCTTTCCTTGGGCGAGCTCGTTTTATTTTTTCCATATTTCTTTTTTTTTTCTGTTTCTTTTTCTTGTTTTTTTTCTCTCTCTCTCTCTCTTCTCTCCATCTCTCTCACTGGCTCCCCCCTCTCTCTCTCTCTCAAGGTCGGTTTACACAACCTTATTTTTATTTTTTTAATTAATATTATTTTATTATTATTTTAATATTTAATTCTTGTCGTTTTTATTTATTTATTATTATTATTAATCTAATTTAATTAAACTTAATTGATTTCTGTTATGACTTTGATCAAAGTTTAGGGTCTAAACAATCATGATTAATACTAATTATTCATAATTAGAGCTAATAACGTTAGGGGCTAGCTAATATTGCTTAATTCTTAATTAATCTTGATTGCTAATCACGCTTAGTCTTAATTAATTATTTTTAGGCTAATTAGGGTTTAGACCAATCTAACCGTGCTCAAGGCTAACTAATCGTGCTTCAGGTATAATTATACATATTTCGTTACGTTTCCCATCCTAGGTCAACTTCTACTTGTTAAATGCACACAACATACATATGCAAGTGCTTAGATTAATGTGACAGTCCTAATAGAAGTAAATAGGGTGTTACACGAAGGATGGCGAGAGGGATAATCATGAGCTTGTGTTGCTAGGAAGAATAGAATAAAAGGAGAAAACGCAGAGATAGGGAAGAAAAAATGTAAATCATCGGGCAAGGGAGCGAAAAGGGGAAAAAAAAAAGAATAGTTGGACTTAATCATATGTGGTAAAGTCCATTATGAGAGTTTATTTTAATCAATCATTTTTTTTAATATTAGTCAAAATTATATCTATAATTATTTTGATCAACTATTCGCTATACTGAAAATTTTTATAATATTTTATGTAAACTGAAACTTCAATCTAAACTTATAAATAAATTAAAATTTTAAATTTTGAGAGATATTACAAAGAGGTTCCAAAAGTTTTCAAACTATCGGCTGAATTATCGACTCTAATAGATAATTCTAATGTCGAAAATGTTGATGGAGGCTTTATTATTATATTTTTTTAACAGCTGATTATGATGAAAGTACATGTTTGAATGCTACTGGGCTTGTAGGGTTTGCATAGATGGCAAATTTTGAGAATCAGTATGTTTCAATGATGGATGCTCAAGAACCAGCCGGTTTTCTAAGTGTGAATGACACAAAAGAATTTTCAACGCCATCTGTCATAATTCTTGCAAAAGATCAAATGCAAAACATAGATGCCCTAGAAACATTCACTTCAAGTCTTGATGGCAGGAAACGTTTATACGAGGGAGAAGAATGCATATTAGACTCGGGAACCATCATTTATCAATCAACCATTTTTCCTTGCGCCAAATATCACTTCATTTAGAAAGGAGTTGGATTTACATCACTTTCATATACGACATACTTACTTCAACTCAAGCGATACCAACATATCATCATATGACACATTTAGTCATATGATACATAGTCAATTGTCACACGGCACCTAAGTTCTTCAATTCTTATAGGAAAAAAGTAAACTTGCTGTCCGAATGTTATTTTGTGCAGCAAGACTGCTATTTTGTGCAATAAGAAAAATTTATATTTTTTTTGTTGCACAAAATGAAACTCTTGTTGTACAAAATAGCAGTCTTGTTGTATTCGGGCAGATGTTCGATTCTGAAAGTGTAATGACACCTGTTCTTATATGACATCTATTCTATCGCTATATGACACATACTTGAAATCATACGATCCCTTTTTAATCAACGTAGGACCCATACTTCAAATCATATGAGACATTCTTCAATTTTTATATGACATCTATTATATCATTATATGACATATATTTGAAATCATAAGATTATTTTTCACTCAACGTACGACTCATACTTCAAATCATATGACACATAGCATATCTTCTAACAACACATAATTCCAGTCAGACGACACCTAGTCTAGAAACATACGACACATATTTGTATGATACCTAGCCTATCTTCATATGACACTTATAAGTATCGTTTGTTTGCTGAAAAATGATATGTTTATGGAAAATTGAATTCGAGGATAATGAAATCCAGAATAATATTGTCTGTTACGGTGTTTGGCTGTAATATTGATTTATATTTTTCTGTGTTTGGTGAATGTTTAAGGAAAATTGAATCATTAAAAATTTATTTAAAGTACTGTTAGTCGGACCGTCGCGCTGCCACACGCGCCGCCACTCGCGGCGTCGCCACCAGACACAATCACCGACGACCACCAAAAGTTCTCGTTTTAGGATCGCCGTGTGCCGATCTACACGTTTCCGGGCACCACGCGCCGGAATATTGTCGGAAAATCTGGAAAAAGCTGCCTGAAGCCTACTGTCTTCCACTTGCTCCGCTGCTGCTTGCCACTTTGTCAGCCATCGCCGAAGCTCGAAAATGGTCTGGAAAGACTCACCCGCCTCGGATCTGTCGTTTTCGACCATCAACCGATTGATTTGAAGACTCGAGGACGCCGGTAGGCTCTGCCTTCACCTTTCGAGCCGCCGCTCGTCACTTCCTACCCCGCTGACGCTCACAACCGACAATCAACGACTCACCAGGCGCCGACCATCAACGACACCTTTCCGACTATCGACTGCCGCCGCTCCAACATCGCCCCACCTGACTGCTTCTTTGGTTGTTTTTTTTTTTTTTTTAACTCCGTTCCAATTGGGGAAATTGACATCCCCTCATTTTGAGGGGATGTCAATTTCCCCTAAGCTTGAAGTAAAATTTTGGTTGACTTGTATTTGATTTTCTGTTGACTGCCTATATTCAGTGCACCAAACGTTGGAAAATGGGATATGATTTTCCTGGAGTTGAATGTCCGCTTCCTACGACAAATATTCTATCATTATATGACACCAAGTCTATGGCTGCCACTATTTTCCTTTTATGATCAATTATTAATTATTACATTTTATTTTGATTTATCATTATACAACAACTTTTTTAAAAATGCCTAATCTGAGTGCATGATTATCACCATTGTCATCTTATGATTTATTATTATTATGTTCGTTATTATTGTTGCTATTACTATTACTTTGTCATACCATACATGTCTTTCCTTACTTGCTTAAGGATGAATTCGATCAGCTACTATAGACTGCCTGGAAGCAGAATCCTGTAGTGTACTTGTCTACTTTTTGTGATATTAGAGACCCAATTTTGCTTCTTATGCAACATTCACATTTTTTAAAGTCTTAATTCTTAGGGGACAAAATATACTTTTCTTTAGAGTACACAATATTAGCATTATTCAATCTCATGATTAGATACACGTTATTTCACTGTTAAAGTCTATCCTTTCTTCCTCATTTCTCTTCATACAGCCATGAAGTCTTTGCTCCCTTTTCTTTTTATTACTTTACAAACTTGTACTCAAGCAAACCAAGTCATCATCTTAGAAGTTTAAATGTGTTTCTCCACATTTCATGAAATCCCGTTATGCATTATTTTTTTGTTTTTTTTGGTAATCCTGTAATGCATTGTTAGCATAAGTTGTTCGCTCTCTCTAAATAAATATATAAATGACAAGGACCACTAAAAATAATTTTTTCTGTTTTGGCTTAACTAAGCTCGGCCACAGTGGAAGACCCAAGCTTTCATTGACCCCTTTCAAAATGCTTTGCCTACCTTGAGTCAAGCAAAACGGTAGACCACTTTGATCCTGTGGCCCTTAAGTGGTTCGGCCGCCTCTAGTCAATCGCTATGGTTGATCGTTTTGCAATACAAAGTTTCAGTTTATCTTTGGTTGGCCGCTATGACTCATGACTCTCTCCGATTTCTTTCCCAAAAAATAGTTACTGCAACTTGAACTTACAATTTCACATTTGTGCGTATGGATTCCAATATAATGTTGCAATTTCACGTTGCCGTTATAATTGTATTTTCAATTTTGATTTTATTATACAAATATTAATATCTTCTTTATAAATTTTTCCTCACTACATATATTAAAAATGAACTACAACTATTACTTTAGGGAATCTAAAAAAATTTGGAATGAATAATTGCACAAAATTGACAAAATTACGTTACCTAGAATTGGAAGATGATGCCCACGTAATATATAACAACAAAGTTTAAAAATTAATTTAGATATCTTCTTCTTTTTTATATTTAATATCATGGAGAAAAAAGTGTAAATGATGGGTGAAAGAAGAAATCTACTATTCTTTAATAAATTTGCTCTTTTATCCATCTTTGAATTTTAATCTTACCCTCAAAAAGTCAAAAAAACCAAAAAAACAAAAAAAACAAAAAACATATTGGCTGATTTTGGAGGGTACGTGTGTGTGCCCCCTTGTTGCTACTTACTTCTTGTTTGGAAAAAAAAAAATTGTAGACAAGAGAAATATGAAAAAAATAAATATGTGCAGAGTGAATATTAAAAAAAGGAATGTATTCTATTTTTTTTTTTGTATTGGGTAGAGTATAATGGAAATAAAAAAATATATTTTGTTTGAGAATAAATTAAAAGAGAGAAGAAATAATATAATATATATTATAATGTTACTTTTATATCTAAAAATTACAAATTAAAAAATGTAAATAAGACAGACTAAAAAGCAATTAAACATTTAAAAACAAAAAAATTAAGACCGCTTTTCCATTTCTTGGCATTCCTCTATTTCACGGTGGAGTCTAGAGATTACAGCCTTGGCCCATGTCCTTTTTTCATCTCTTATCTTTCCCAAACACAACTAATGTACTTTGTTGCGGAAATTTGAGAAATCTATAGCGGTTTGAATTTAGCGTGAAATTTTAGGTTTTGACAGATATGTTTTGAAGTTGACTCAATACAAATTTTGTTGAGTATATCTAAAGGTGTGTTGGAGACTCACCCTTATGTGAATATCATTCATGGTTGCCAAGAACTACTAAATAAAGATAGTCGGTTTCTAATCAGCATATACACTACAAAGGAAATATAGTTGCTGATTGGTTAGCTAATACTGGTTTAGCTGGGAAGTTAGACATTCAGATATTACAGGAGCCTCCAAGGGAAATGAGGCAACTGGTTTGACAAAATACCGTCGGGGTGAGATGGCCTCGGTCCGTTCTAACTCTTGATTCTTAGTTGTAAAGGCATTTGAACCTCCAATTTTGACATTAAAAAAAAAATGTTCTCAATTCACGCCAGTTCTATTTCCTCTTCAGAATTTCTCCCTCCCATACATGCACAGTGTTAAGCTTAATGCTCTACAATTTTTCCTTTTAAATAAATTAGAGTTAATATAAAAAAATGTGTAAATTTTTAATTTTTTGTCACGTTTACTATGAACTTTCATTTTTGACAAATATATCATAAACTTTTATGTTGAGTTTAAATCTAGCAAGCTGTTACAGTGTTACTGACACTTACCAATTTCCGTTAGTTTTGTTTACGTGGCGATACCACCTGGCACGAGGTAAATTAACATGACCCATGTTAATTTAAAAATCTGAATTAGAATTTAAATAAAAATTGCTTAAAATGCCTACGCGAGTCGTAATTGAGAAAACCATTAATAATAGAATTTAGAAATAAAACCCTAGATTTAAAGTCGGAATTGACTTTTAAAATATGATTTGTTTCTAGATTTCTCCGACGAAAAAATATTGTGTATTTTGGGATCTAAGCACCACCTTTCCAGTTCAAAACTGGAACGCCGTCCACCGCGCCTTCCTCGTCCACTGAACGTACGGTTTTCGGGCTTTCAATAAGACTGCTAGGTCTGCAGCGTATTGAAATAAGACTACTAGATCGGGCCGAACAAATCTTGCAGATACTAGAACAATAATGGAAAAAGGCATCAGAAGTCACTAACATTTTATTAAAGAAAAATCATTTGCAATAAGACGTATTGAAAACGGTTTTTTGGCAATATTCCAGCGCATGGATGGCTTGAACTTGTAGATCGGCTGTCGAGAAGTGCAGAAACGGCAATCCTAAGCTCCAACAGCTAACGGAGGGGGCGATCTTGGCTTTGACCGACGGCGGCTGAAGCTTCAGATTCTTCTAGATGTGCAGCGTTTAGGAGACTTTTTGGGCCCGCGGTCGCAGGAAATGAGCTTATCAGCGTCAGGCGCTGCCAGAGACGATTCCGGCAATAAAAACAGTGATTTGTGGCGGTGCGTGTGGCCGCAGTAGCAGCGGTTCCGCCATTTTTTGGCGGCACCGGCGAGACACATATCCCTCCTCACCGGTGGCTGCCCTGTCATGCTGACATGGCACTCAGTGCCAGGTGGTACTGCCATGAAGGTAGACTAACGGGAACCGTTAGTTGTCAGTAACGGCGTCCTAGAATTGAGCGTATGTAAAAAAGATCATGATATATTTGTCAAAATATAAAAACTTTAAACTCATGCAAGTAAATCATACAATCTTGTCATGTTAAAGACAATAAATATAAATTTTAATTGATAATTTATTGAAGAATATCTTTTTTATTATATAAGATTTATATTTTGAATTATATGATAATATTTATTTAATTTTATATTTTAATTTTATTATTTTAATTTTTACTATTTTATATATTATTAATGTAATTGTGTTTTTTTAATAAAAAGTGCATTTGTTATCATTTGTATGACAGATTTATATGATTGTTTCTTATAGTATTAAAGCCAAGCTGTTGTCGAAAATTAAAGTTAATGTTAAATTTAACAAAAAAAAAAAAAAGTTGGCGCATTTTTTGGACATTAACCCAATAAATTATCACTAAATTAATAATGAATAAACAATTCTTTAAATAATATTTCTTTTTCTCTTCTTTTCTTGTCCACATTTTAGACCATTAATGGAACATGCTCTAGTTGGAAGTTGCAAGATAATTGGAAGAAACGGAGGACTGCCTGAAGTCGTCAGGCTACGCCGTCGTCAACACCGCTGCCACCACGACCAGTGTTGCTCTCTGTTCACTTCATCCTCCGCCGCCGCCTCAGATTCTCCATATCCTGGACTACTTTGTATTTCCTTCCCCAGGTCCACTCTTTATTTGCTTCAAAGCGTGCTTCCTTTTATTTGGAATGAAAAAAAGCAAAAAAAAGAAAAAAAAAAACAAATTTATATAGCAACTTCTTGCTCCATGTTATGCAGGAAGAATTGCAGAAATAAGAGTGTGAAAATGGCCGATTGTCGTACAGAGTCTGCGGCGGCGGCCATCGCTGATGCTGAGATCACTCCGGCATCCTCAAGGCATATGATTTATGAGCCTATTTTGGAGGATGGAGTTTTTAGGTTTGATTGTTCAGCAGATGACAGAGTTGCAGCTCATCCGAGCCTTTCGTTCGTCAGTGCCAAGGATAGGGATACACTAATTGTCACTCAGAATCACAGTGTTCCGTTGTATGTCCCTACTTTTCAACGTGTTTTTGATCAGCAGATTGTTAAACTTGAGGTCGGTTACCGTACACATTTTTATTTTTGAATGAAATTCGACTCTAAATCAATGAATATTTTTATGTTCTTTGATCGATTTTGATATGAAGATGTGAAATTGGAAGTGTAAATTTTATGGGAATGGATTTTTTCTGGTGCAGCTTCCTGTTGGTACCTCCTTTTATGGGACTGGGGAAGTTAGTGGACAGCTTGAGCGTACTGGGAAGAGAGTGAGTCTTTTTGTTTGACTTCATGTTTATGATCTATAATTTTTTTTTTCCTTCTCTTTATTGAAAATAAGCTAGAAGCTGGTTTAATCATTATGCTATGTAGGTTTTCGCATGGAACACCGACGCATGGGGTTATGGCCCTGGAACTACATCCTTGTACCAGTCTCATCCTTGGGTGCTTGCTGTTCTTCCCAATGGAGAAGCACTTGGGGTTCTTGCTGACACCACTCTCCGATGTGAGGTAATCTGACATTTGTGTCCTATGTGGAGCCTTTTTTAAACCTTTAAGCTCTATCCTCTATGTTATGTTCATCAAATTCAACCTTTAACCATTTCTATGAAAAAGCAGATTGATCTGAGGAAGGCATCAACCATTCAATTTGTTGCACCGGCTTCATATCCTGTCATTACATTTGGTCCATTTGCATCACCAGTAGCTGTTCTGAAATCTTTATCTCGTGCAATTGGTAACTTTTCAAAGTACTTTATCTTCCATCCTTTAATTTGCTTTTTAGATTGTAACGGATGGCTATATCGGTGCTGTCATTTCTAAACACTGGACATGTTTGATGCATAACCATCATATGGCCATACTGACAATTCCAGTTCTTTTTATGTTGTGAATATATATATATATATATGTAAAGTTACATGAGCCCACATTCTGTGGGGTTTTGAGGGAGTTGGGATTTAACCTCCAACGCCTAACATCAACATCCCTACTAGAGTTTTGTGCTTATGCCAGAAATTGACTATTTGGCATCCCTTTTGTTAACATCCCTTTTGTTAAGGTTTGCATTATATTTTAAATATATGCCTAGTGAATGTATCTATATGGTTGATGCTTTCCAACTGACAGGAACTATTTTTATGCCCCCAAAGTGGTCCTTGGGATATCACCAATGTCGTTGGAGCTATGATTCTGATAAGAGGGTTCGCGAGGTAAGCATTGAGCACTTTATATCATTTAAGTGCATAATGAGCTAATGACAGTTTTTGTATTTTTTATAGGGTTATCTTTGGATATTATTTATCACTTTGTCATTGTTTTTATAACTTTTGCCTTCCTTGTGTTTAAGCATTTTAGTTGTGTGACATTATGTCTCCTGTTTTTCTGGTTTCTGAGTCTCTTTGCAGGTTGCCAGGGGATTTCGGGAGAAGGGCATTCCTTGTGATGTGATATGGATGGATATAGACTACATGGATGGCTTCCGTTGTTTCACATTTGATAAGGCATCCTTAAATGTCTTTTACCCTTCATTGAATATAAATTGTGTTAGCATTTTTAGTTTGTCTTGTTGTGCGGTCCTTGGGCTTAGATTGCTTTGTCAACTGCTTGAAAACATGAGTGCACTGATGTCTGACTAGTAGTTGTGCCATGCGTTTGTTGTCCTTGCTTCTGGGCTGCAGTTCCTAGCTTAGCTTAGCAAAATATTAGCTGTATTAGTAATTCTTCTTATCTCACTATAAACCCCTACCACAAATAGAATGATGCTGTCAAGAAATATTTGTCATGGCAACTGAATGTGCCAATCAATTCTTTTATAATGTAGCCTCCTAGTGCTTCTGCCTGGTTTTAATTTGGATACTTTCAGGTCAATGCTTCCAGGTCTCTGATTTCTGGAGATAACTTTAGTGATTGGAGATCATATGTGTGACCCATAATCATTGTTATGTAGAATCTTCTACTGTGTAGGCTTTTCTAGTTACTTGCTTTGGTCAGATATACAGATGTGAACATTGATTTTGTGAATTAAGGGCTTTGCCACGTGTATATGGGCTGTCTTGTTGCAGACCTACAATTATGCCTATTGATAACTACAGTAGAAAGTATTCTCTGATGACTACAGGAGAAAGTATTCTTTCAGGATCTTCTTGACATCTAAGGGTAAAAATGATCCATTCAGGACCGTTTTCAAGATCCTCAAGCTTTGGCGAAGGACCTCCATGGTAGCGGCTTCAAAGTAATCTGGATGCTTGATCCTGGTATCAAGCATGAGGAAGGTTATTTTATCTATGATAGTGGGTCAAAGAATGATGTTTGGATTCAGAAGGCAGATGGAAGGCCATTTGTTGGTGTGTTTTTGGTTTGCAATCCCCATCTGTCTAATAACGCATCTATTAGGCATCCTGTGTGTGCTTGCTACTTTTTTCTTTTTTGGTTGGGGGAGCAGGCTCTAGAGTTTGGCTTGTTTATGATTAATGAACAATAACTTTGTTTCACATTTCAGGACAGGTATGGCCTGGTCCGTGTGTGTTCCCTGATTTCACGCAATCAAAAGTTCGCTCTTGGTGGGCTAGTTTAGTTAGAGATTTTGTTTCGAATGGTGTTGATGGCATATGGAATGATATGAATGAACCTGCTGTTTTCAAGGTGATTTCTAAGGTTCTTCTCGGTTCTCATATTTTTTTTGCCATGTTACTTAGTGTAATTTTCTTCTTCAGAGTGTAACCAAGACAATGCCTGAGAGCAATATTCACCGAGGAGATGATGAACTTGGAGGTTGCCAGAGCCACTCACACTATCACAATGTATACTTTGTGGATCTTAGCCTTTTTTTTCCCCTGTTGTGACAGTTTAACTAGTAGCCATTGTAAATAATTCTTAAATTCACTGAATTTAGGTTTATGGGATGCTGATGGCAAGATCAACATTTGAAGGAATGAAATTAGCTAACCAAAAGAAGCGTCCCTTTGTTCTTACTAGAGCTGGATTTCTTGGTAGTCAAAGATATGCTGCAACATGGACAGGGGATAACCTTTCAAACTGGGAACACTTGCACATGTCTATCTCCATGGTACTTCAATTGGTATGTAGTTTTGCTATCTGCTCTTTACTCATCTGAAGTTGAAATTTAATCCATTTAAGTTATTGGCATTAAGAACTGGTAGAGGTTTCTGTGGTAACATTTGTAGTGATTGTGACTAGAGGTGGTAAAAGCTGACCCGACCTGAATAACCTCGTTTAATTCCCACAGAACCAAACTCTAACTCAGCCCATATTGACTGAAAGTCAATGACCGTAAACCAAAACCCGATTGACCTGGAACCCAAAACTTGATTAACTTGAGTCCAAAACGTGGAAGATTTGAAACTTAACATATCTAAAACTCAATAAACACAACACCCAATGCATCCGAGACCCAATTACCTTGAAATTCAATGAACCTGTAACCTGAAATATCCGAATGACCCAATAAACCCAAAACCTGTTGAATCCATAATTGGAAATACCCGAAACCCAATTGACTTGAGCTTGATGAACCCGTAACCCAAAATACCCAAATCCGAATGACCCAAAATCCGAAATTGTTGGAGAATAAGATGTAGAAATCCCATATTGGAAAAAAAGGACGGAGTAAATCAACATATAAGTGTGGTTAGAAGATCCATAACCTAAGCCTTAAGGTTTTAGGTAAGATATCGTGTCCAAAAGCCCATTTAGTGTTGCTCTTTCCTCTTGTTATCCATCTAAGTTACTGGGCCTACGCTTTCGCAAATCGTTACAGAAATAATTTGACTCGACTTGCCATTCACCATCTCTTTTCATGGTGAGCTGCTAGGATCTGTGGCAAATACTGGTTAGAGCAAGCAATCATATCTGTGAGACTTGCAGCTATTTGAGTGATAGAATCCCTCAAGCTGCAAATACAGTGGCAGTTTGCCATATTAATGTACGTTTATCTATCCCAGTGGTGCAAACAATGCCAGAGGAATTACATTCTGTTTTTATCATATCAGGCATCTCAACCAATAACTTCTTGTCCATTTCTTGTCTAGGTGCCCTAAGAGTGAATCTCTTTAATCAGACGCTTAGGAATGCAAGTAATTTTTCTGACTGAAAGAAAGCATAAGACCAGATTGTTCACTGACAGAGTTTATTGTTTTTTTTGGTAGAGATTTTTTACTTTGGATAGTTAAAGAGGAAAGCAGGTTGTAATTTTTACTTTGAACATTCTAAATGGGAATGAGTTGTTTCAATTATTCATGTACTTGCTCCGTGCCTTCTCAGAAAATATATGAAATGAAAACCATATGGAATCTCGGTTTTCTAGCAACATATTATATTTTGTACTTCGGATATAATATTCATTTTGAAGATTATGTCTCCCTTCTGTAGTAATTATGGCCTTGTCTTAGATCATCTTTCTTTTACTGATCTTCTGTTCTTCTTGCAAACTTTTCTTTGATATCTTGAACAATTTTTATGTCATAATTTGATTCACTCAATTGGATAAGTGGGTTTGTTTTTATATAAAGAACATTTTCATGTTTTACCTCACAATATATTGTTTACTCTCATCTTAATTCTACTTTGCACATAGGGACTCAGTGGTCAGCCACTTTCTGGACCTGATATTGGTGGGTTTGCTGGAAATGCCACGCCCAAGCTTTTTGGAAGGTGGATGGGTGTTGGTGCTATGTTTCCTTTCTGCCGCGGGCATTCTGAAACAGGCACTATTGATCATGAGCCATGGTCGTTTGGGGAAGAGGTTTTACTTCTACCACATTTACAACATCTTTCTTGCTGGTTTCGGACTTGTGAATATGTTTTTCCCAGTTTATTTTTTTTCAGACAAATTTTTATAGAAACTGCCATGGTTTTCTCACTTATTAGAAATTAATGCTGTGTGCCGCAGACATCCTTGAATTATGTCAATATGGGGTGCCTAAATAGTGCTTTTGTTATGTTTTAAACTGTTTGTTGCTTACTTGCTTATTTTGTTCTTCAGCTGTGTCTATTCTGATCTAACTTTAGTTTTATAGTGTGAGGAAGTTTGCCGCTTAGCATTGAAGAGGCGCTATTGTCTTATGCCGCACATATACACTTTATTTTATTTGGCGCACACAACTGGTACTCCAGTGGCTATGCCTACTTTTTTTGCTGGTATGTTTTTGGATTGTTGACTAATTTATGCCTGTATCAATGAAAAAAAACAAACTTATGTTAATTATGGTGGCTTATGAGTGTGTATATTGCATAAGCAGACCCAAAAGACCCTAATTTGAGGATGCTTGAGAATTCATTCCTATTGGGACCACTTCTGGTTCATGCAAGGTATCCACACTCTTGAATCTTAATTTTCCAATAACTCTTATGTATTATCTATGAACTATGATTTATATTTATATTTACAATCTACAATATAAGTCCATTAATAATCATGCGAAGAAAGTACTTTATTGCTACAAGTATGTATTATTAAACGGGATGAGACATATGGATGTCACTCTTTGATTTTCAACTCAAAAAAAGCTGGATTATATGTTTAAAATGTATTTACAAAGGTACTTGAGACTTCCTAAAAAACCTACTGTACATCAAATTTGTCAATATGCTTTTTGGCAGTTTTTAAAATTTGAATGATTATGATGTCTTAATAATGTAGCTATGGGAAAAAACAATAGAAGGTCACTTGTAATTTTCTATGGTCCAAAAGGATCTATTTACACGTATTTTATTTTTAATTTTTAGGCAAATGCAGTTTTCGTTCCATTGCGTATGGTCTGGGAAGATGCCACCTCTTTTTCTCTCTCCTCCCACTCCCTTTCTTTCCTTGTTTCTTTTTTGCTATTTCTGAAAAAATCACTTTGTCATGGTCAACAGTGTTAAATTGGTTAAAGTGCTTTGATTTGCCTGTTTTTGCTTATTAATTAGCAGAAATGCCACTTTAGCCTTGTGATATCATGGAACTGAGAATACCTTTAATATTTTGGGCATAGTTAAAAGCCCTCCTTCCATTGGTGTTGTGTTTCACTGGGATGTTTCTGCTATACCATCAGTATGTCCTGTACTTGTGGTTGGTATATATCTGAGACAACCACTCCTCATTTGCCTCTTAACTGATTTACGTGACATAGCTTTCTACCATACAACATTTTGGCTCTTGTTCTTTGGCATTTTCATAACCAATATAACAACTCAAGCAGGTCCTTGGGATGCCGGGACCCTTTTTTTTTTTTTGGATTTTAGAATTTGGATTTTCTTCCCAATCGTATGTGCCACAATGAACCACATATTTTCCTTGCTACTTAATATTGTGCTTTATCTCTTATTGTGAGTTGTATTATGCAATTTGTTCTGACCCTTATCCTCTTCAGCACTGTTCCTGATGACAAAAAGGATAAATTGCAGAGCACGCTACCCAAAGGAATCTGGTTGAGATTTGATTTTGATGATTCACATCCAGTATGTATTTATGTTTCTGGAATTCTATTCTGTCTTCTTATCGTTTGTGCATATAGTACTACACACACACACACTGCATCAATGCAATTAACAGAAATTTGTACACTCACACACACACATCAGATACTCAACGAAATATTTGTAACTATGATCTTATCATTCGGTGCTATTACAGGATTTGCCAACCTTGTTTTTGCAAGGTGGATCAATAATTCCTTTGGGTCCTGCCCATCAGCACGTTGGTGAAGCTAGTCCATGTGATGATTTAACACTCCTTGTTGCCTTAGATGAACATGGTAACTTATTGATCATATTTCCATTGAACCTTCAAATTTTCTACTTGAATGCATATTTTGCAAAGCTTAAAAAGATATCACCAATGTGAAGTCCTGGTGAAGCTTCATCTTTTGCCTGCTTTTATTATGTCATCTGAAGTTTCTACCAAAGAATAATTGTATGCTTGGTGAAATAAAAGCATAAATAAGTTGCTAACTGTAATTAGGTCTGTGAACGCTTATTTTAAGCTTAAACAGATATCATTAATGTGAAGTCTTGGTGAAGCTTCATCTTTTGCCTGCTTTTATCCTGACATCTGAAGTTTTTACGAAAGAATAATTGTATGCTTGGTCAAACAAAAGCATAAATAAGTTGCTAACTGTAATTAGGTCTGTTTGTCCTGAGAGATTCCTGGCTTTAAGCTTGTAATAGAATAAGTAGGAAAAAGTGCAATGGCATATATGGTTACTTTAATTGGCCTTGAACCATGGTTTGAATTCACACCTGCTGAAATGTACCAAAGCCAGCTGAAACAGGAATCATCATTCTAAATCACTCTCCACTTATGGGCCAAACAATAACTTCGTTCGAAAAAAGATTGTGTTCCAAGGTACCATTGTACCTCGTGTAGCTTCTTGTTTCTGCTCATCTAGTAAATGCAGACTCTTCTTAGAGCCAGGTGGACTTCTTTGGCATCAGGATTCTGGTTGAATGGCAACATCATAACATGAACACAATATAAACAAATTAACAAAGTCCTCTTTCATGCATGGAATTCTGGAAATTTTTAAGTCTCGCTTTGGTCATCACTCTCTCCCTCCCTCCCTCCCTCTTTCCCTCTCCCCCCTCTCCCCCCTTCTCTCTGTGTGCATAGAGCTTTTTGAATCACTTTTTCTCGAACTGCAGGGTGGGCTGAAGGTGTGCTGTATGAAGATGATGGTGATGGCTATGAGTATACCAATGGTGGATATCTGTTAACGCGCTATGTTGCTGAACTTCAATCTTCAGTCGTTAGCATAAGAGTTTCTGATAGTGAAGGATCTTGGAAAAGGCCCAACCGTCGTATTCATGTGAAATTATTGCTAGGTGGAGGTGCAATGGTAATTCTCTTTCCCCAGTACTTTGGTGGAGAGCTAAAAATGGACTTCCTGTACTACCACCGGTAACATCTGTTGCATAAAACTTGTTCAATCTTCATTGAACAGCTTGATTCATGGGGCATGGATGGAGATGTTTTGCGAATTTTGATGCCTGCAAAGCAAGATGTTTGTGAGTTAATATCTGCAAGCGAGAAAGAGTACAAAACTCGTTTAGGTACTTTGACTTCACTGGTTCTACATGTCTTCTTCATTTTCCTTTTTTCAGGAAAACAAGACATTTTATTTAAGTTTCTCATTTTCTTCTATATATATATATACATATCCTTTTGTTGCATTTCAATTTGGACTAGATGATATGCCCGGAAATATCAGGTGTATTATTAGACCCTTGTACACCATCATCCTGATATTCTTTTCATATTCATCTCCTTTTCTGATGGTAACTGGTTTCCTTTTACAATATATTCTTTGGATGAGATATTTAAACATAAGTCATTAGGTTCCATGAATTATAATTCTTAGGCTTTTGAATTCATAGGATCTGATTTTTTTTTTCCCTTGTTCCTTTTAGTGTCATTAATCGACAAAGAGGCTTAAATCTCATGGCATTTTGCAAGTCTTTTTTGATTTAGTTCCTATGCTTGAAGATATTCAAGGGCTTTTAGTTATAATCATGTATCTCTGTAGTTTACTTGGAATGTCTAGCATCTTTCAGTCTGCTAATCTATTTGTTTTGAAGGATAACCATTGGCTGCTATTGGGCATGATTGGATGGCTTTACTTTGTTAATTTCCTTTAGGCTTTGGAGCTTTCTTTTTCTTCCTCTTCATTTAATATTTGTTGTGTAAATGTGTAGACCGGTGTCAAATATCATGTAATTCCACATGCAAATAATTAAGCAAAATGTTGGCTGCTCATAGTGAATTTTTTCAAATGCAGTCTTTCTTGGAGTCGCGTAAATTTTGTTGACAAGTGCCAAATATAACATGACTCTGCATGCAAATTATTAAGAAATAGGCTGTTTGCTCATTGTCAACTTGTTAAATGCAGAAAATGCTAAGCGTATTCCAGATGTAGAAGATTTTTCTGGACCCAAGGGAATGGAACTCTCAAGAACCCCTGTTGAACTGAAAAGTGGTGATTGGATTGTTAAAGTAGTTCCCTGGATTGGTGGGAGAGTCATTTCTATGGAGCATAGTCCTTCAGGTAATGCTCATGACATAGATGATTATTTTGAAAAACATTCACTTTTAGAGTGGCTTAGAACCTCCAATCTCTCTCTCTTTCTCACCTCAGAACATTTTATAACACTTCCAGAAATAAATTTCAGCGGTGATTCTGTAATTCCAAATCATTCCTAATAAATATGTGAGCTGACCTGATTTTGGTTGAAAAACAACTGCTTTCTAATTCTTTTTCTCTTTATCCCTCTTTTCTCTTCTCTGACTTAAACGGTAATTCCGAAGTTCTAGAGAATATGATTTCAGCGTATAAGATCAACAAACCTTGCCTGAAGTCATTTCTTATGACAAATGCCACTGCTGTAAAGAAGATGAAGTGGACACGAAATGCTATTATCCATGTACATCTGTAACTTTAACCTCTAGAGTGTGATATGTGTTACTTAAAAGGTTTTTTGAGAAGAGACCGGATGGGGGATTTGTATAGAATAGGACATTTCAGAATTTATTTCTTCCCCATGTGAGGAAGACTAAAATGACCACTAGACTACGAGGGGAGCATTTAGGATTGCTGCCTTGGTATTGGATCATGTCTGCTTGCCGGTTCTTGTGTGGTATTGCTTATATCTGTTTTATCAACAACAATTGCAGGGATACAGTGGCTTCATAGCAGGATTGAGATTGATGGATATGAAGAATACAGTGGTACAGAGTATCGATCTGCGGGATGTTCTGAAGAATACAGCATCATAGAGTAAGCTTTTGTAAATGGCTCATTTTATTGTCATTTTTTGTGGCCTGTTGATAGGAAGGGAAAACAGTCTAAAACTACAGAAGAAGAGGGTTAAGTAGCTTCTTCGAAGCCAAGATAAAAAAGGGAGAATCGATGAAGTACCTCCTATGATTTCTAAATATCACTCAAAGATATGCATGTAATTCTTAAAAGATAAATTGTGCTGAGGACTCAAGAGATCAATCTAATGCAAAAATGGCCAAAAACTGAAATCCGACCATTATAAATGCTTGCATTTATCCCTTTTTTGGCACACTAAATGGCTGCAAATGTAGCTCTACTTAATCTCTGTGTCTTTTTCTATTAGAATGTTCTGAATAAATAACTTATTCCTAAACGACACAGATATAGCTGTACAATTTTTTTTTTTGGGTGGGTGGGGGGTGGGGGAAGGACATGTTTGGTGGTTGACTATGGTTTAAATCCTTGAATTATCAATTAGGTTTTTTGCATTTAGCATTTCCTGACAGACGTTCATTAAACAGACAAATGGGCCTAGTGTAGCCATTTGAGTAAACTTAGAAAAGTTCTACCAAATTTAACTTCAAGCATTTGGCTACTTAGAGGACATGCTATGGATGAAGACAGAAATTTAGAGAGCTCAGGGTTTTCTTTTCTTTCTTTTGTTGTGGACACCACATTTGGTTGGTAAAGTCCTGACCCATAAGAACCGATTCCTACCTGTTGACTGCTTGAATGGTAAGCCAAAGCCTTGGTTAGTGGAACAAACATGGATTAATTTGCACTCACAGCTTTAGGATTTGAACGCTTGGTTTGTGGCACTAACTCATGGTTCTTAATAAAAGGACTCAATAGCAGGCAAAAGAAGAATCTCAAGGGGGTATAGAAAAAAATGTTGATGGAGTTTGTACTTTATGGCAAGCTTCTTACATTTTTTAGCAATTATTGTGATCAAGCTTGCAAAGTTGATTCAAAAGATTTAAAACATAGTCACAGCTTTGCATCATGACACATCTGGTTTATAATAAGCAGCATTCCACTCCTAGCTAGGACACAAACTAATTTCAAAACCGTATTCTTATACTTATCTGTTGTGAGTGACTAAAGTCGGGCCCAAAAGGAGCAGTTATAAGATGTCTGCTAACCGGACCCAAGACTACAATATGTAGCAACCAATTATTGTTCAGATGAAGATGCCACCTGTCAGCAGTAGAGAAGAATCACATCTTCCAATGCCTATTAATGAAATTTTACCTGTAACAAAGGTTGACTAGAAAGCCATGCAGAAAGGAGGCCTTGGAAAGTGGTGATTGAAAAGCCAGCTTAGTGGCCCAAGAGTCGGGACATGTTTCTGCTATTAGTAGTTGTTTTTCCTTTCTTGTTGGGTTGTGTGAACCTTTCCATTTTTAAGTGCAATTTTCTTGTTTCCCATGCCCTTTAATTTTCTTCTTTTAAATAATATTTAAGACTTATGTAAATGAGGAGAAAAGGGACACAATAATAGAAATGGCCTAGGCTGACAATGGCTTGATATGTAGAATGATGAATGAGAAGTTGGCAATCTGAGCTGCATTAACAGATACATTTTGTGTAATTGAGCTAGGGTCTCAATTCTAATGCAGAAGTTATATTGTGTCCGCATTTTGAAGAATGAAAGTGCGAGGAATAGAAGAGGACCATAGGTAATTGGTATTTGTTTAATCATAAAATCATCCAATTTTTGACATATATACGTGTTACCACTCCCTAGTTCGGTGCCTGTCGGAGCAACAAAATGTGGTTTCACTATTTCAATCCTATAGCGTTGAGTATGATGAGTTTTAGTGTTTGCTTTGTTTTCAATCTATAACGCAAAAAGCAGGTGTAGAATTGAAGGCAACTATTGATTCTGTTTGCTTTCCTTGAATTAGGAAGGTGCAATATCCAAATAAAACCAAATATAATTGGAGCCCAGCTTGTCCAGTGAATTCTTCATGTTCCATATAAATACGTGAAGAGATATAATTATTGCCAAGATTTTGTTTGTTTTTGCATACACACTTTCACTCAGCTAAATTTATTTTATTTCTAGGCGAGATCTTGAGCATGCAGGAGAGGAGGAATCTCTTGCTTTAGAAGGAGATATTGGCGGTGGCCTGATTCTTCATCGGCGGATCTCTATTCGAAAAGATGATCCAAATATTCTCCAGATAGATTCTGGCATTGTGGCCCGCAATGTTGGTGCTGGTTCTGGTGGATTTTCAAGGTTAGCTAAGAATGGAACTAATAATTTTTAACTTCATGATTAATTCAAGTTGTTATGCCGCTTTTTTACAAAAAAAATTCAACCAGTCCTGCAAATGGAGCTAGTTGCTGATTAGCTGGCATGGCTGCAAAAACTTGTGCATTTTCTTTTGATTCATCAAAATTTCCACAATATGGCGTGCTAGGTTATCAAGGTTTTCATGCCAAACATAAATTTTACTTGGGCTCCTTGGCACTTTGGCAGTTTTGTCTATACAATCATTCTTTGTCCCACATATGGATGTTTAAATAACGTTGCTTGAACTTATCTTAACATTTGGGAATGTCTCTTGGTTATTAAACAATAGTTTAATCCAAATACCTAAGTGTCAAATGAAGCAGAAGTCCTAGAAATGGCTTATATCTTGATCTTAATAATTGATAATGTAGCGAATAAATGTTTAAAATTTTTTGCATGCAGTTTTTAGCTTCTATATTCTACTCTCTTTTCTTGGATTAATCTTTTCATTATTCATTTTTTTGAAACAGTAGTTCTGTTGACCTGCAACTTTTTAATTGTTTTTGCCATATCTACTCTTTTTTTCTTTTTTTGTTTCATGATATTTTCTACCTCTGTTCATGAATATAAATATAACTTCTTTGTATTTGTCTATGGCTGGTAATATGTGACTTTTTCTCATTGCTGATTGAAACGATATATATCAGGATCAATGACCGAAAAAAGCATAAATTTTGTGACTTTTTCAAATTTAGAGTGAACCTCATTTTGTACCAATTTGGATCTCAAGCAAAATTTTTTGTTTCAATTTTAGAGGACTGTCACATAACTACCCAAATTTTGCATGTCAATGTGATATAAATTACAGTTCTTGCTAAATTAGTACCAATAAAAAGGAAAGAAAGAAAGAAAGAAAAACAGAACCAAATTTTTTGCCATTTTGGTGACTAAACCTATTTGTTAACTAATTGAGCTGCATTGATGCAATAAAAACCTAAAGATTTCAAGTTTTCTGGTGAGGGCATAAGGTGTTTCCTATTAGCTGTTTAAATTGTGAAATGAAAAGCAATTTATAATTCAACACACTTGTACATGTGAAAGTAATGCCATCTCTTTTCCGCTTTTTGGCTGTAGGCTGGTTTGTTTGAGAGTGCACCCTACATTTAGCCTCTTGCATCCCACAGAAACATTTGTCTCATTCATCTCAATTGATGGGTCAAAGCATGAAATTTGGCCTGATTCTGGGGACCAATTCTACGAAGGGAATCTTCTGCCGAATGGTATTTACATGTTATGAATCATTATCTTTGTTTATTTTGTGTCAGAATTATATTATCATATTCTAATACTTTAGTATTTCACTGATCATAATCATGAAAATTCAAAGAAACAAAGTACAATAAGTCTGGGCAGTGGTAATAGAGCATAGTGGCTAATAGATTTGTCTATGATTGATGACTTGGGAAATTGTCATGCACTTAAATTTCCCCTTAGATGGTAGATTGGGATCTTTTCCAGTGGGGTTCACTCATCTCTAAGGAGAAACTTGCATAGAGATCAATTTATATGATGAAATGATCATAAACTTAAATAGGCTAGTGCTTTTCCACTTTGTGAAGGAACGTGATGGTAATATATCATGTTCTATTTTGTCACGATAAAATGCAGGAAGCTCATCCACTGACTAAGCAATGAATAGGATAATTGCTACTATTGACTGTGGACCATCTTATTCTGTGACTGTATTGCTGGAATCACATCCACTTAATTTGAAGTGTTTGTTGAACCTAGTTTCTCTACAATAATAGGATTCTTGTGATCGTAGATAAAGTGATCTGCATAATTAATTTAACAAACTCGGGGGTCCAAACACACAAACATATTGGATTTTTTTTTTTTTTTTTGGAAAAAAAGAAAGAAAAAAAAGCCAATGCATCAACTTTAGAGATTCAATATTGCTTAATGACTATATGTTTGTCAGGATTTTGACTCTCTGTGGTTTCAGGTGAATGGATGCTTGTTGATAAATGCATTGGTGTGACACTAATCAATAGGTTCAAGGCTGATGAGGTCCACAGGTGTTTTGTTCATTGGGGGACAGGAACAGTTAATATGGAGCTATGGTCCGAACAGAGGCCTGTTTCTAAGCAAACGCCCATCACAATCTCCCATCAGTATGAAGTCAAGGGGATCTAATTGTCCGGAGATGTATTTCTAAAACTCTTACTCGGAAGACTTTGATTTATATGTGTGTGTGTGTGTGCGTGTATGTACAAAGAGTGAAACCGAGAGAGGTGGACGATGCTTCTGATGACAACGTAATGTATTTACCAATGGTTCTGGAAATTTGAGTTTCTTCTATGATGGTAATAATATTACCAGCCTTGTTATGGGTATATGTTTGTTCTGCACGTTGTTGAGATGTTAGTGGAATACTAAACGCCAATTTCAGATATCAGCAGTGGAGATTAACATTGTCCCCTAACAAGATCAGCATTGTTTTTTTTTTTTCCTGGAATTATTTGGGAATTACGGTTATACTAGGATGTTGTTACGACGTTATGTGATTGCCTATGTGATTCAAATACAAAAAAAAGTAAGGCATTTTAAGTACCTTCAATATTGCAAATATTTATGAGTTTTACCTAGCTGATAAGCTTCTCTATTCTAAATCTGTCTTGAAGTCAGGCTCAAGTGTTTTCCAAGTAGAGGAGACTGAGTCAGGATGAGTACTACGAGTTCCATGGAAGGGAGGGATTATTTGAAACTCAAGGAAAAGTTTTAGGAAACTATGTCTCCATGTATTTTACTAACACGTGGTTATTTTGATGTAAATAAGCCTGCAAATAAGATGACTAAATTATCTAATAAATAATCATTCTCAAGAAGAGATTGTTGTCTTTCTTTGTTGATAGATATTTTGTCTTTTTTAGTAAATTATTAAAAATTTTATTAATACTCAGTGAGTATTGGTCTTCGGTTGTCCATTTATCACGCTTCTATCTCGTGTTAACTACCTTAACTATTCAATACAGCTTCCAAAACTTACTACGATATAACAAGCATACAACTTTTATGTTGAGAAATGCATTTTGTACATATTTTACGTCCTAAATGCTTGTTACATGATTTTTCATATACTTTGTATGAGATGATTCCTTATATAATTTTCAATGCAAACTTAAAGTAAAAGAAAATCACTATTTTGCTATGATATGAGATGTTGGAGAAATCTAAACTTACAATTTGATTCATACACCATAGTTTTGGGAGATGCCATTCTTTTTCGACTCGTGCTAGCTTTAGTTAATTCATTGTTTACGGTTTTTGATTTGTCATCCCCAGCCAGTTTCTTAATATAGTGATTTTTCTTTTATTTTACCTCTACGTCTACTTCTTAATATTAACTTACACTACCTTCAAAGCTAAGACCATTGGTTGGTTATTTAAATATCAATTAGTTTTTCAATGCATGATCAAAGTTAATGACGAGAATTATAAGTGTGTATCGAATCGTCCTGACGTAGACAGATATAAAGAACGTACTAATTAATCAGGTTTGCCTAATAAAACTTTTTTTTTAAGATCATGGGTAAATCAGAGGTAGACCCATCTTAAGGTAATTGTATATTAAGTAACTTAATTGAATAAGACTGAACTACTTCAACAAGCAACGACCTAACTCTAAAAAACAGTTGCAAAAAGAAATAGGACTCTGAGTTAGGACTCTAAGTTTATGATGGTATTAATATTAGACTTGTCCACTACTCAGGTTTATCATAATTATTAAGAAATAATTTTTGCTTTTTTTATTTAAATAAGAAAAATAAAAAGATACTCAAATTATGTATATTTTTTATTTTTAACAAATAAAAAATGAATTTGAGAGTATTTTTTATTTTTAAGAAAGAAGGGGAAAAAAATAAACCTTAAATTATGAACATTTTTTTCTTTTTAAGAGAAAAAAAAAGTAAAAGTGAAAATAATTTTTTACTCTTGAAAAAAAAGGAATTTAGAATCTTTTTAGAAATTATTTTATTTTTTAATTTTCTTTAATTATTAATATTTGTATTATGTGGATTTCAAACATATGTGAATGATTGCTAATACAAATTGACTAAATTTTGATATATATTAAAACTTAATTGAGTATATCATATGCATTTTGAAATCCTAATTCTAAAATACTAATAAAGACTAAAAATGAACTATTAAGTTAATGTGAGTCTACTAAAAAAGAAATTAAAACTTGAATACTCCTAAAATTAAGCAAAAGTCATCCTATAGCATTTTACTACCTTTCTTGTTGCTTCGATGATAATATATATACACCAAAGCTTCCACAATAATAACTTACGATGGTATTAGACTTGCGCATAAGTAATATGAGAGTTTATTTTAATTTTCCTAGAATTAAGCACACGACGTCACATAAGCATTAACTTAGTTTTCTCTTAGTTTCGAGAATATTAGATTTTGAATATTATTTTTATTTTTTAAAAAAATGAATATTAAAAACATAATCATTTCCTCGCTAAATAAAGCAAAAAGAAATATTTAGAAATAGTTTTTTTTTGTGAATTTTTTAATTTTCATTAATTATGCATTTTTTTGGTTGCATGGGTTTTAAACACATACGAATAATCTTTAGAATAAATTTAGATGTATCAAAATATGTGTTTTATTATAATTGAGTAAACAGAGTTTCTAATTATAATTGTTACTGTAAATAATATAAAAATCTTTTAAGAAATCCATATATACTGCTATTTATAGAATTTAAATCTTGATTCTATAATGGTTTAAACTAATGTGAAACACTAATGAACTAAATTGAATAATTAGAAATAATAAAAATAAAAAATGTTACATTTTTTATATTTAATTCATTATACAAAATTGTTGATAATGATTTATTTGCTAGATAATATTCTACTTAACTGAGGTTTTCTTTTTGAATTATATTACCAGCCAGTAAATTCATAATAATCAGAATGACTCCTTACAGTCTAGAGCGAAAGTTTGATGATAGCAGTGGAGTTTTAGGATTAGTTTTTGATGGAAAACTATTTAACATATATGCTACAATTTTTAAGACTTCACTCCACAAACTTAACAGAAGACTGGAATTACCGATCATACTCCTCACATTTCCTACCTCCTCACGGGGCTTTGCTTACAATCCTCCGAGACTCCCAATAAGCCATTGGCCATCCGCAAGCTAGCTGTCTTGCCGTTCACTCTGCCGACCATGTCGCGGTCGTGGACTGGCATTGCCTCCCTCAAGAAGGCGAAGACAGATTCTTCTTAATTTGATCAATAAACATACGACGCCACAGACAATGGCGATAGTGGGAGCGTGAGGCGGAGTGGTGGCAGTACTCACGCATAAAATTAAAAAAAATTTTAAAAATTAAGATTTAAAATAACATTCCAATAAAAATAATAATTAGCTAGTATATTTTTATAAGAAGCCCCATTGCGGAACAGCTGGTCCTCCTATTAGAACTTTTGTAGAAAATGGACTCTCGTTACATTGACTAGAAAAATATTTTACTCTAACCCCCATTTTTCCGTTGCCAAATATTGAAAAATAAGGACAAAATTCTACAAAATAATATTTTAGGGAAAATTTTCTTATTGAATTCTTTCGATGAGCTGCTTTTAAAAAAAAACTGGAGCAACAAGATTGATAGTTGCAAACCAGAAAACTCAAAAATTGAACAAAATACCTTTTTAGTCATGCCTTGCCCATTACCATTTCCGCATCTTAACTCAAATGACGGAGTTGCTGATGACAAAAAATATTCAAGGTTTGAAACGACAGAACCAAAATGTACATACACCACAGGGTAGGAACTTCAAAACACCATTTGTTCTTCTTGGTATCATACTGCGCACAGCAATGCACAACTCTACAGTTTCTAACATTTTTTTCATTTGTTTATTGTAACTCACTCTGTCAATAACCATATGCAGCAAGTTTCTTAATTGAAAAAGCCCGCAACTCCCACCAGCAATACCTTAGTGATAGCCAAGAGGAGCAGGAGATTCCCTCAGCTCCCGACCTTGATAATGTATGTCCTGCAACATTCCACACGGGTTAAAAAAAAAAAAAAGTCACCAACCAATTTGAAATTTGAACAAAAACTAATTGCAATATTAGTAAAAATCAGCATGCCAAAAAACTATTAAAATTCACTGTTAAATGTAAAACTGGTGTGATATTAAATACATCTTTTGATATCACTTAATGATAATGCTATGATATTATGCTAAAAAATTATTCCATTATAAAATTGAAGCTTTGAGTGGCACACATGAATATATTATATATTACCCTTCAACAAAGCAAAATTGTTGAGTGATACACATGAATCGATCGTTTATTACCCTTCAACAAAGCGAAACAAAATTTCCGCAAAACATCTATTGTAGCCCACATGACTAATAGGAACAACAATAATAATTATTGAGATAATCAATAGTCTTGCTTTCTTTTTTTCCGTCTAAAAGATTTCTTCTAAAGTGAACCTACCCACAGAGAGGCCATCTCAAATTTAGGTCCAAATTTTTTGCTACAAGTACAAACGTAAGGTCAGACATCTTCGTGCAAACTGTGGAAGAGACGCATTAAATCATGAACCCAACCCACCATGTGTTCCTAAGGGGGTATTTAAGCGTTTGGAAGCAGATGGGGAGTTCTATGTCCGACCAAACACTGATCTAAAACGTCTGGTATTCAGCAATCTAAAAATTGTTTCTAGTAGTACTCTTAATAATTTCATATATACATTAAAGTTTTCAAACGCATCAACCATCTGGATGGGTACTTAAAATTTTGAATTTGTTATTTTTAGAACTCCTTCCTCTTGAAAACATCAATAAACTAGCTAGAATTTATCTCCTGCATCCATTTCGTTAGTTCTTGGAATAAAAATGAGAGAGATACGATTGCTTACCGAAGCAAAGTGATTGACATCACGGTGATGAGCCTCGTCGGCCCTCACAACCTCAACCACATCGCGCAGAGTGGAGTCCTGAGGCAAGCGCCAGTAGTCAATAGCAATGGCAGGAGCAGGCACGTTTTCTATGTTGCCCTTTTCCAGCTCCTTGAGGAACTCCGTGTACGAGTGGATGGCCTCCTCCTCAAGGTACCCGACCATCCGGTGCGCGAATTTCGGGGAAATGAGATAGCCCAGAAAGTAAGCGTTGAAGAAGACACCTTGGACTGTGAACACCAGAGCTCGCTCGTACCACCTGGGCTTGGCAACTTCCATGAACGTCATCAGATGCATACGCTCGTTTTCTGCCTCTTCCAGCAACGCTTTGATCCATCCACCGCTGTGCTCGAATCGCCTGAGTGACTTGCAATGTAGAAGCATTCCTCCCACCATTCCCGGCACTGCTGCCACTGTTTCCAGCATCATTGCCCGGCACCCATATCTCCTCTGTTCATTTTAATTTAATTTTATTAAGGCAATTAGTTGCAACAAATCCATGCATCCACGCAGACATCTAAATGTGTTAAATTGTGAGCCCACCCATATCTTAACTTGTTCTAAAAATCATGACCCGAACATTAAGACAACTCAAAACAACTTAACTCAAACAATTTGACTTCAAAATAACTTAACTCAGAATTTGACGATTCATTTTGACATCTCTAAATACATCTATTAAATCTATTCATAGATTTAAAAGAAGAAATGAACCAAAGTTACCTGAAAGAAAATGTCAGTAGGCCACCTAAGAGATTTGACAGTCCAGAAAGCCATCTTGTCCGAGAAGGTGGCTGGAACGTGATGCTTCTTTAGATCTATTGACAAGTCGGCCGCATACGCCTCCCATGGCTTCAAATTTTTTACATATAGTCGATTCAGAACCCTCATAAAATCATCTATAATATTAATAATAATTAAAAACAAAAAAAATAACTAAATCTGCTAATAACCAGAGAGTCCAGAAAATTGGCCGGGAGATTAAATGGTAACAATTAACTTATAAATCTTGGTTGTATTTGTCATATTTTTTTGATAAATTGACTGAAATAAAAAGATATTTTTAGCTTAAGGCTTTTCGTGTCCAAAATTTTGGTAGAATAAAAATAAATACTACAAAAATTCCTTCATAAAAAATTTTTAAATTTTAAAATAACGTTAAATTTAATTTAAAAACAAAAAATTAATTACCAACAACATTTTGTCACTTCCAAAAAATTCCGAATACGAAGATATGACAGGAACAGAAAAAAGAGGATATGACACGAAAGTAATTGATGTATATTTAATGAATTGGTTTACCCTAAAGCAGCTCCATCTCCATTCGCTGCCGTCGTCCTTAGTGATCTTATTAGGCGGCACGCCCCAGTAACTGACGGTCCTCTTCTCCTCCTTGGCGGCATCCGACTGGGTCTTCATCTTCTCCTCCTGCTGCTGCTGCTCCTTCTCAGCCAGTGCCATTGTGGTCGAATTTCTTACGCCGCCTACTACCGGCGCCTTCATCCACAAGTTGGTGCTTTTATTTATGGCCTGCTCCCCAATCCCAAAGGCCGCCGGATCCCTGGTCACTCCGCGGGCAGTTGCAGTCGAGAAGCATCGTGCACCTACCGCCGCCGCCGCCGCTGCCGTCACCCCCAGCTTGGCCCCACCGCGACTCATCATCAGCATCATCATGATGATCAAATATTCAGACAAGTAACAAACGAAACAAGGCAGAACAGAATCAGACAAGAAAACAGTTTACTAAGACAAGGACAAAGTCTTCTGTTTTAATCGACTTTGTGGCTTTCCTACTCTCTTTCCGCATATATAGCTTGCAGGTTCGCTGTGCTTCGGCGGCGGAGAGGGATTCATCATGACGTATATGGTCTCTGATTTTGACACGTATTCGCCAGCCTCTACTGCCAGGTAGGTCCCCATTTCTGGCTAGGACCCAACGAATTTTTTTCTCAATTTGAGAATAGTGCGGAATTACTGAATTGGCCTTTTCGACGCTAATTGGTCCGTTAGGTAAGAATAAAAACTATTATAAAAATATATTTTTTAATACAAAATGAGGCAATTTAAAGCTAAATGGTTGAAATATTGATCGCAGATTAATTCCTTGGTCACTAACAAGTATTTGATTATAGGATACAATTATATAAGCAAATAATCTATAATACGTCGAAAGTATAAAGTTAATTTAATAATTTATTATTTTTTTATAAATTTAATATTTTTTTATTATTTAATAATCTATATTTTATGTGCCAAATTTTATATTTACTATTATTTATCAATATAATTTTTTTTTAATTTTAAGATTATAATTGCTAGGGGTGGACTGCAGAGAAGTGCAATGGCAAAGGGGTATTATAGTCATTCTAACAAAGAAGTTTCGAGGCTCTAGGATATTTTGATCATGACAGATTGGCCTCACAGAAAAAAATTTGTCCGTTACGAGGTCGATATTTCTTGGGGATCAAGTTCTCCTTTTTCGCCGTTATTTTTTTGGAAGGTCATTCTTGGGGACCAAGTTTGTTTGTTTGGTTTTTTCGCAGGTCAAAATGGTGCTGCGTAGGATTTCGGGCAACCTTGTAAAGATGGAATCGGAGCAGTCGGTCTGAAAAAAATAAAAAACCAATCCGTGGTTTGGTTCGGTTTAGAGTTATAAAATCAAATGTTACGAGAAAAACATTGGAAATTGGTTTCATTGAATCCGCCAGGTATGAAACTGAATAAATAAATGAGTATTAATATATGTCTCTCTCTGGTAAGAAAAACTTACCATCCTCATGATGATAGGCTGAATGAGCCTCCCCACATCATCCACCGTGTATTGAATCCAAAATTTATTAGCACACTCGCCTCCAGATCTCATTTAATTTAGGGGATGATGACATGTCAAGGATTCGGAAAACCAGGCCAAAATGTAAAAAAATACGTTGACTTATCTCTAACTTCGACTTCAGATGATATCTATGGTTTTGTCGTAAATGAAGGGATTATGTAGATTTTGATTCATTTGAATCAGAGATATGGGGAAAATGAGCAAAAAAAACAATAATAATATTTTCAGAAGAAGAATTTTTTTTTTTTGGTCCTCCAAATTTATTCATTGAGAGAAACTATTGATTCCATCACTTAATTTGTAAAATGACTAATTTACTTGTATTGACTATTTTTATTAACATCTATCAATCTTTTCACAAAGTTACAGTTGATATTCTCGTGTGTATATATATATATAATTTTTTAACCTCACTTTTCTCTCTTTTTTTAAACAAAAAAAAAAGCTTTTTTTTTCTTTCCACCACCTTTATTCAAATAAAAAGAGGAGACGAAAAATTTTCTCCTTTCTAATTTTATTCTCCTTCATTTTCCTCTTCCTCTTCTTTGTTATGCAATCAAAGGGTACGAGGCTACCTAATACACATTAGCAACCTAATTAAGTAAGAATTAAATTCAATCTTTAAATTTATTTAAATTTTTTTCTTTACTTTCATAACTTTGCTCTTATATTTACACATTCTCTCCATTAACATTAATAGTTTTCCATATCAACTTTTTTATGATTTAAAGTGTTTTCTTTTAAAAACATACCAAACTAGAACCCGAATCAAATTCGACCCTGGAACCGTTCGTGAACTAGATCACAGTCTTCATTTCCCTGGGCCATAACAGAAGGTACTACTTGGTAATGTAAACTGGCTCGAGGCGAGGTCAGGTTCGGTTAAGCTAATATGGAATAGCTTTGGAAATGTTTTTTTTTTTTGGTTAACGAGGCGGGTAAAACATATATTTAGGTAATCACATCCCAAGGGAAAGAGACTCTCATCACATTCTCTACTAAAATATGCTGCAAATCCGTTGGAGACTGCCGAAGGATAGTAAGGGCCAATACTTGTGTAAGAGCAAAAGAGACAACAATTATATCAGCAGCACGACTGTCTCTAACAATTGAAAGAAATTGAATAGTCAATTTCCTAGATGACTGCCACATGGTCTTCAAAATTCATTTTCTTGCAATCTCCTTCAAGGTCTTGTTGATGACCTTATTTTCATTCTAATGATAGAATTTCTTATCTGAATCTTAATTTCTCCAATTATATAAAAATTACATAATTGACAAAGAAACTTTGAGCTACATTCAAAACATAATCATATTAATCTATAAGTCCATAACCATCTTTTATTCATTTATAACCACTTAAGTGAATAGAAAAAATTAATCAGATGCTTATTTCTAATCATTGACATTATACGTAATTTAAAATTTTAACAAACTTCTAAATTAAATTGATTTGATTATTCATATTAATAATAAGGCATCTAATCCAACGAGAGGCACCGTCGTGAAGTTTTAAACATTTGAGGATTTTAACAATTGACTCTTAAATCTTTTTAAATTTTTAAACCAGTGCTAAAGTTTTAAATTTTTATTTAATATATGAGTCCTTCTTTAGATACGAATTGACCAAAATTTTAGAGACATAATTTGAACTAACTGAGATCATCTACATAAACACCCAAATACAATTTAAAAACTGAAAATACGAATTTTTTTTTTCACACATATAAAAGACAAAAACTCTAATTTGGGAATATTATTTTAATATATATTTCGTCGTAGTATATATCTATCTTTAAAGTTAAATAATCAACATAGTTTCTAAAAAGAAAAAGGAGTTATTAGATAACAAACATAAATGTATAACTAAACTAAAGTTAAGGAACACCTTTCATTAGATAATATGCATGAATAGTGGCATATAAATTGCACTAACCGATTGATTACACACTACCAACATACATACAAAAGCATAATCATCTTGGATGATACAATTTTAGTTATGTATGGTTTCTTTATACACGAAAACTGACAACACTCTTCTACTTATTAGTGATATCCAATGGGTGCAGGTGCATCCTTCAACTCATGTCCTTGGCACTGAATGTCCTGAAAATTAGAAATCAATCAAATTATCAAACTTTGGACCATAGTAAATGAAATTAATTGTTAATTTTTTTTTAAATGAGAAACATTGTGTAAGTTACTGAACTCACCGATGCATAATGATTAATGTCACGGTGATGAGCCTCATCAGCTCTGATCACAACAATAACATCGCGGAGAGTGGAGTCAGCAGGCAAGCGCCAATAATCAATGGCAATAGCAGGAGCTGGGACATTCTCAACATTGCCATTGTCCAAGTCCTTGAGGAACTCAGTGTAGGAAATCACCGCCTCCTCTTCCAAGTAGCCCGTAATACGGTGGGCGAGCTTGGGGGAGGCCAAGTATGCTAGGAAATACGCATTGAAGAACACTCCTTGGACAGCAAATACAACTGCACGCTCGTACCACAATGGCTTTGCCAAGTCAATGAATGTCATCAGATGCATACGCTCGTTCTCTGCTTCTTCTAGCAGAGCCTTGATCCAACCCCCGCTGTGCTCGAATCGCCTCAGCGATTTGCAGTGCAGGAGCATCCCTCCCACCATTCCTGGAACAGCAGCTACTGTTTCTAGCAGCATGGCGTGGCACATGTGCCGTCTCTGTCACAATTGACGAGCTCAGCAATAAGATGACTATGGCAAATTTGGCGAATTTGAATAGTGCGGTAGAGGGGCACATTACATTACTTCAAATTAAGAATTGAATCATCTTTGGAGTTAGGAGGAAGTAAAAACTCAGATTAAAGCAACAGAACCCACATTGTGAAAAGAAGACGAATTGGAAAAACTATGAATCCGCTTGCAATAATTGATACAAATAGGCAACTCAGATATATCAATTAGACCAATTAATTGATACAGGTCAAAGGAGAGAGGTACCTGAAAGAACAATTGGACGGGGATTTTGAGAGCTTGGACCGTCAAATAAGCAAATTTGTCCATCAAAGTATTCGGTTTGTGGTGCTTCGTCACGTCAATAGAGACATCAGGTGTGTAGGATTCCCATGGCTGTAATTGATAAAAATGTAGAAAGCAGGAGTTTAGTAAGAAGAGAAACAGACTATCTCTCTCATTCAAGGACTGAACAAGACAATTTAGCCCTCTCATAAATGTTCAAGGGACTAAACACCATTCAATTTGACTAATACTATCAACATCACATACACTATAATTTTTGTTGAGCAATGTGTCATACTTAATTAATATTTAATACCTCTTAGCATTATCCAAAGTGGTAACTTATAAGTAATTCTGTTTACTTCTTCCACTCACGACTCAGGTTCAAGTTTTAGTGATAGTGTCTAAAAACTTTTGTCGCTGTTTTTAAATTCGGCAATCGCCGTCGTTTGAGTTAATAATCGCCGTAATCTAAATTAAATTGAACGAGACATACAAATGAAGTTATTTCGATATCGATTTACAGATCTGATAACCGACATATCAACGATTAATATTTTTATACATTTTAAAATAATAATAATGATAATAATAATACTTCTTAGCAAAATTCCTATAACACCTCTATCATTACATGTTCAATTTCAAGATTTTTTTTTTTTTTTCAAATAATCTGAAATAGATAAAGGGTTGCATGTATATAACGTACCCGAAAGCAATTCCACTTCCAAGCTGAACCATCTTCTTTGGCAATCTTAGGAGGAGCAACACCCCAGTAGCTGGCTATCCCCTTGCTGTCTGCTCCATACGAACCCATTTTCGGTTTCTGATCATCTTCTTCTGCTTTACCACTGGAAACTGATGAGGCACTCAAATTCCTCACCAAATTAAACGCTGCAATTCTGGGTTGGCTAATGAGGCCGACTGCACGGTATGCTGCAGAGTTTGAGGAGAAGTGGTGGTGGTGGCCCAGCTGCCACAGAGGCAACCTTAACAGGACTTTTCTTGCCACACACTGACTCATAGTTATTATCTAAGCTGGTTTTGGAGGATGAAAAATAATGTGAAAGAGAATGTTTCTAACGAGGATTATTGATGGGCTTGCTGAATGTGAAAAACGTATAGAATGTTGTATGGAAATTGCCTATGGCACGGGGAAATTGAAGCTCCAATTTGCAAGAATTTATACGAGGATTCATTGTTGAAAGTCAATGGAATTGTTTTTAAAAGTTTCGTGCACAAATTGGAAATGAGGAAGCAAGAGCGTCAGTGGGAACAGAGAACTTTCAAGTTTGACACGCTCCCTCCCGTTCTTTTGGGTGGTGGACTTGTCAATTTGACCTTTCCATCCAGTTTTGTGGTGACCACGCATCCAATTAACGATATGTTTTTTCTTTTTTTTTTTAGCCAAGCAACGATATTTAATCTATGATTGGAGTCTTTTGTAAATTAAAGATGATATAATATGTGCTTACTTCTGTAATTAATGAAATGTGATCCTTCGGCCAATTTTACTCTTCTATTATTTTAATTTTTTTTACGTAATCTCTTTATTATTTTCACTAATCAAATGACTTTTAATGTAGATATTTGTTAATTTTATTCATTTTTTTATGAGTATAATTTATTTATAATTGTACATCATATAAATTAATTTTTTATTTTTTTATTTTAAGTAAAACTCATTAATTATATAATATAATATTATAAATAAATTATACTTATAAAAAAATAAATCAATTAAAAAAAACGTTAATATAATGAAGCTTCCAGAGCAACCATCTTTGCCAAGGCTACACTTTTATATTGAATGAGTCTTCCTACAAGGATGGGACAGAGATACTGGTGGGGGGGATAGAATGATTGGTTCCACAACTTTCTTTTGTCAAAATGGTTTACGACATTTATGCAGGGGCAAGTACAATGTGCGTATAATAATTTACACGGCTACAAGCATACTTTATCTTACTTTATGTATATTCCACTTTAATTATATGGAAAATGTTATGGTTATACGAAAAGTTATCCGGTATATATATACACATGATATTTTTTTTGAAAATTATATTTAAAAAGTATACATAACCCACCACTAGTCTCTTTTTCCTATCTCCCTCAAAATTTAGATATATTTTTTTGTCTATTAAAAATCTTATCAAATTATAAGTTACACAATAATATACATAACTTTTTTTTTTAAATCTCACACTTTTTCTTCAAATCCTTAGGACAGATATGTATTTGGAGTATTTTTTGTAGTATTATATATTTTTCTATTTATTATATTTTTAATTTTGAGTTAAAAGTTATTTTTGTTTCATATAATTTAACTGAAGACAAAGATTTAATAAGTAAAACATATGATTAAAATCTCAAATCTCATCCTCAGATTTTATATTTGATAATCACTAATAAATTATACTATCATGTGATGTAATCCGTGATCAATTTTGAGCACTTGTCCAGTCATGTGTACAAAATAACAAAATCTGTGAGCATTTGTTAATATTTTGTTACATCTGGCACTAAAAATCGTTGAACACAAATCAACAAAATTTTGAAATTGTGTTGAATTTGTTGCAAAACGCAAAGTTATGGAACTATATAATTTGCAGGAGTCCAGCTAGCGTCGTCTTTTTATTAGCTTGTAATGGGGGAACCAGTATTTTACCGAGTTATTATATTCAGTGTGATATTTAATCGATTAAAGTTTTTGGTCCTTAATCTGATTAAATTTTAGTTAGATACACTGAATTACCACACAAAATGAATTTGATCAAATGATTTAGCTTGCGAAGCCTGTTAGGCAGAAAGACCACCTTTTTTATGAATGGCCCCCCTTTTATCCCTAGTGAGGGGCAGATCGTTGACGTCGCCCTGGAACATCGGCTCTTGCGGGCGTCAAGATCGTGTCCGATTCATATGGACTGTGCTCAGAGCGATCTTTCAGAGCAAGGCTTCCAATCAGTGTTTAAAAAATTGGGTCGGATCAGCCGGTCAAACTAATTTAATTAGTGACTCGTCGGTAGTTTGGCCCGGTTTAAATAAATTTTAGGCATTGACTCGAACCGGTCAAAACCGGTTAAGAATTAGTCAAAATCAGTAAAAATCGGTAAAAAATCAGACTGGTTGGACTAGTTTAATAAAATTAAAAAATTTATAAATTATAATTTGATCACAAATGTTATTTAAATTGTAATTTAAACACCAAATTGAATTAAAAAGTTCATTTTAGTTCTAAATCTGATTAAAACTTTTAATTTAATTTTTAAAATTAAAAAAATTAATATTTAATCACTATATATAATTATTATTTTTTAATTACTTACATACATATATATATTATTAAATATCGATTTAAATGTCTGTTCAATCAATTCAACTAATTAAATCTTAATCCACTAATATTTTTAATTTAATGATCGGTTCAATTCAATGACCTTGCTTCCAATTTACATATCTAAATTTGACAAAAAATAATAATAATAAATAAATAAAGAACGAGGGCGCCTGATTCTCTCTCTCTGCCCTTTTGCAATCCAAGAAATTGTGCTTGCTCACATGACTGAGTAAATTAAATAATAATAATAATAATAATAATAATTTGTCTTTTAAAAGATATTTAATAATTTAAAATTTAAATTTTTATTCAACAAATTTCAAATTTTAATTTTTAATTATAAAAAAGAGAATATAAAATATATTAAAATTAAAAAAATTATTTTAATTGTGTATCTCATGACAAACACTTTATAATAGACAAAAATAAACAAAATAATTTAATTCTTGAATGTAGTCAATTTTCTAAGGAAACGGTACACAGGATTTTATAGACTTAAGTAGACGTAAAAGATTCTATATCATATACAAAATATTTTATATAATATAAACAAATTTTACTCGATGTACACTATATTATTATAAAAATTATTTATATTAGATAAAAAAATTATTTATATGGTATAAAATATTTTATGTGTGATATAATGTTTTCTATTCACTTGAATACACAAACACAAGACCATCATCCAAAAGTGATTTGCCTTTCTTTTTTTCTTTTTTTCTTTTTTGAAAAAAGGCCCCACCGGAAAGAAGGAGAGAGAGGGAGGACGTGTGGTATCTTGCTCCGTTGGTGGTTACTTGAAAATAAATTTCGTTCTCTATTATCACACATACATTATCAAGAAGAAGGAAAAAAAAAGGTCAAAAATGTCAAGTCTAAAAGGATAGTATTAGTAGAAAACTAGAAATATCTACTCTGATAGTTGGAAAATGACAATGATTGAGCTTGTTTTTAATGCCGACCAGTTGCTTGACCGAGATATCAGCAGAGTCAGTCAAATGAATACGTGTTTTAAAGTTCAACATTTCGAACGTGTAATTATTAAAAAAAATTATTAAATTTTTTTAAATATTATTAAATTAAAAAAATAATAAATTTTTTTTGTAACAATATGTTTATATACAATTTCTTCTTCTTTTTTATCTGGTAGTAAAGTTTATCTCCTCCTAAACAAAGGTCTTAGGTTTCAAGATCTTTGTAATAAAGTTCTCTTATCCTTAAAATTTATTCTGAATCTGTGTAAGATTTATAAAAAATAAAGAGTTTTTGATTCCTGTAAGATTTATAAAATAAAAATAGAGTTATTTTTTTTTTGTATAATTTATAGTTTAATAATTTTTTTAATAAAAAAAAAACTTTATTCTCTGGCACAAGACTAGTTTTTTTTTTTTTTTGGTCTCAACTTACAAACATTTTCCTTTACTTTCAACTATCATTTGTTTTTCTTTTATGAGTAATCCTTAGTTGTTAGCATTAAGTTCCGTTTGTTAGCATAAAATTTTTTTTTATATTTCCTCATTTTTCTTCATATCAGACAAAAGTAAGGTTGTCAGAACCAGACCGGTCATGAAACCGAAAACATTAGTGGGTCAAGGTTCAACTGGTTGAACTGGTCGAACCGATATTTGAACCGGTATTTAATAATATATATATTTATAAAATTAATTATAAAAATAATATTTATAAATAGTGATTAAATATTAATTTTTCTAATTTTAAGGATGAAATTGAAATTTTTAATAGATTTAGGACTAAATTGAACTTTTAAATTAAAGTTAATGCTTAAATTATAATTTAAATAACATTTGGGGTCAAATTGTAATTTATGAATTTTTTAATTTTATTGAACCGGTTCAACCGGTCCGGTTTTCACCGGTTTTGACCGGTTTTGACCGGTTCTTGACCGGTTTTTTCCGATTTTGACCGGTTCGAGTCACCCTTCAAAATTTACCAAAACTGGCCCGGACCACCGGCCGGTCCCCGGTTCAACCGGTCCGACCGGCCGGTCCGGTTCTGACAACAGTGGACAAAAGCCTTCAACAAAAAATAATGTATTCAATCAAGGAAAAAAAACCCTAGCAATTTCTAAAAAAATAACTTCGTGGATGGAAATTTTACTTGTATTGGTGGTCACAAATTACAATAAGAAACTAAGCTTCTATTTAACTGTTTGGTTTTGGATCGGTTGACCTGATTTGGATTCTAATTAAAATACACGTACATCCTAGAAACATCAAAATGGAAAACTTACAATTCATTTCTATGCTCTGTGAAAGAAAATCTCCAGAATATTTTTTTTAAATCTCCAGAATAGTTTTATTCTTTTTTCTTTACTTTTTAGTTTCTCTCATTTTATACAAAGAAAAAAAAAAGGCTACAACAAGAGAGGAATAAAGAGTGTTATTGTCCGTGCATTACAATAGTGGACTCGTGTTGCATTGTTTCCTGTTGCTTATTGTGTTGTTAACCTAAGAGTTAATATCAAAAAAATGCAAGAATTTTCCCCATTTTTTTTAATCTACTATAGATCAATTTTTTTAAATATATCATGAAATTTTTATTTAGTTCTAAATTTAATATGTGGTTACTAAAATTTAATATCAAATTAGTAATTTTTAATTCATCTTATTTTCTTTTTGTTTATTTTGAATTTTCAGCGTCACGTGTCTCTTGTAATATAATATTGATATGCCACGTAAGCAATTTAATGATTCTTGCTAGAATCCACTAACGATATGTTAAAGAACTAAGTTGTAATTTGTGATTTAAAAAAAAAACTAATTTACATTAAATTTGAAAAAAAAAAAAAATTTATGTATATTTTTTGGGTAGTAACCCTTAACCTAATTAAATTATCAATGGGAAAACTTGAAGTTGAGAAAAATTCTTAATGATTGACTGACCTTCTTTGTACTGGCTACTCATTAGCCACACGCTTAATTGAGGAAGGAAAAAAATTAGAGATTCAGAATTGGGTATTTTTTGAATATTTTTTTGTGTAATAAATTTATAATTTTGTGTAATAATATTATTATTTTGTATGGTAAAAAAAAATTTATAATTTTTATTTTTTTATTACATAAAATAACAATTTTATTACATAAAATTACAGTCGTATTGTATAAAAAAATATTTCAAAACTGTAATGGCACTAATTGAGGAAAGCAATAAAGTCAAATCAATACGCCATTCAAAGTTGAACATTTCTGCATCATCAAACGCGCCAAAAAGCCGAAATGGTTTACTTTCATTTTTTATTAGCTGCCATTAGGGACGAACATAAAACATTGCAAATCGCTTAACAAAACTTACATAACTGAAATCAAATCAAAATCGTCAGAACTATTGTAAACGGATTGATTATACCAAAAGCCAAAATGGATTGAGTATACTTGTAATTTAAATAAATTGCGTTCAACAGTTTAATTTTAATTTTAAAGATTCAGAATCGTCAAAACTAAATCGACCATTCTTATTATTAAAGTTTAAAATTTATTTTATAAAAACGTAGACCATATAAAAGAATCTAACAATTTTCACAGTTCCTATATACAAACAAGACAATTTTAACGGATCTGCGTAACTCAGATCTGGTGCATGCGAGCACACGTGCATTTGAGTATCAGAGCCATTGATATAAAGACCGTGCAATGCAATTAGTTGATCCAACTGTTATGATGCAGGTTCGAGCGTGTGCCTGTGTGGGCAGAATCAAGTTTTATTTATAGAACACCCCTCCAATGACCATTCAAACGAATTTTATGTCACGTGCTGACAACTATGGCCGCATTGGTCAGATTCTTGTATAACCAGACTTGGACAAAACTCGATGCAATAGATCCGTAATTGATGTATGTCACTTATCCCTTGTTTGGCAAGCATGAAAAAGAAAAAAAAATAAAAAAATTATAATTAATAAATATATTGTATTATTTTTTTATTATTTTTTTATTTTTTTATCAATTTAAAAAACTAACTTTTATTCTTTTCTTATAAATTACTATTCTTTTTTTTTTCAGAACTTTCTAATTATTTTCTTTCTCACAATTTTTTATCAATTGTGATAATAATAATTTTCTATCAATTATAATAATAATAATATTATTATTATTATATCTTTTATTCATTTTCTTTCTCAACACTTATCCTCAAACTAAATTACAAAGAGAGACTAAACTTCTTCCTACCCGGCTGTCCTCGCTGTCTTTTTGTTCCATTTTATGTGGTTTTCCTTGTTCCAAAGCACGCAGACAAACATAGACAAACAAACCTCGTTAAAATCAAGTGGTAAAATTAAAACTACGATTCACTATTTGGTACGTGAAAAATTTTAATCTTTCTATCACTTCACACTCCTTGACACATAATCACAATACTTTTTATTAAAATTGTCCGATTATAACTTTCTTTTTTTGAATTAAAAAAAAAACAAAGCACATAAAAAACAAGGGTGTGCGTGCCAGAGAAACAAAAGTCAGAGAGAATGAACTGAATAATAGAAAAGAACATTGACTGTTGCCCGATGGGTTTGGCTGATTACTGATACGACTTCTGTGGCTGTTATCATCTTCATGTTCATGGCTTCTACTGGACTGTCACAGTGTCCACCATTCGAATTCTCGGCCAAGTACTACAAACTGTCAGTTGGAGGAGGCTGCGTTAGGCAAGGCAGTTTCTTTCAGGGCAAAACAGTGCTCAATCAAGGCGTTGGCTACTCTGTCATTATTGGTTTTGGAGCCTTCTTCGCTATCTTCACCTCTTTCCTAGTACTGTTTAAACCCCTCTTCCGATCGTTGATAGTTCCTCTAGTACATGATTGGTTAATATGATGTGTTTGATTTACAATACCAACAGCCAAATACTAATTTCAAGTTCACAATATCATCTGTGGTATCTAGTATGCTTGTGCTGTAATTAGTTGATTGTTCACCACAGGGAAATACTAAATGTTCCCTTCAATCACAAACTTGGTTTGAGTTATTATCTTTGATCTTTTGACATGTAATACTATTGTGGTCTATCCATCATTTGTTGATGTATACCGCTATTACTAGTTCACCTTTTCCTCGTTTCTTTTGTATCAATTTATGTTATCGAAATCCATTGCCAAACGGAAGTGAATTATTTGTCTAAATTTTATTTTTTTTCAACAAATTTCCAACTCATTCCCAGTATTAAATTTGTTAGCTTTGGTTCTAAATGGATTCAGGTTTGGCTGGAGAAACGGTATGTTGGGTCTCGCCACACTTCGGAATGGTTCAACACTGCAGGCAGAAATGTCAAAACAGGACTTATTGCTAGTGTGATTGTGTCACAGGTAAAGATCTGCGGATTGTTTGATGTATACATATATAGACAAGCTAACACCAGAGCTACAGCTTATTTTACAATGTTAATCGTGAAATTTTGTTCAGTGGACATGGGCTGCAACAATCTTGCAGAGCTCCAATGTTGCATGGGAGTATGGAATTAGTGGGCCTTTTTGGTATGCCAGTGGGGCTACCATACAGGCATGTTAAAGCTAATCCCCTTGTTATTTCTTGAAAAAGATGTTTCATTTCATTTCTGGTTGTCTAAGTCTTACACTAAACATTTTAGAATGGAATGATTTTTTGGTAACTTGTAATATCAATGCTTATGAGCAGATACTTTTGTTTGGTGTCATGGCCATAGAGATCAAGAGAAAGGCTCCCTGTGCACATACAGTTTGTGAGATCGTAAAGGCTCGGTAAGTTCAATGATTGTAACAAACTCGGATCGAAATTTACAGAACATGAAAAGTTTTTTTTTTTAAGTCCACATTTGCTAATCCTCAATTGTCTCTAATAGAATAATAATGTGTGTCGTGCTTCAGTTGGGGGAATCCTGCACACATCGTCTTCCTTGGTTTCTGCTTCTTGACAAATATCATTGTGACGGCAATGCTACTTCTGGGTGGTTCTGCTGTTGTTAATGCACTTACTGGAGTGAACATTTATGCTGCTAGCTTTTTGATACCTCTTGGAGTAGTTGTGTACACTCTGGCTGGTGGACTAAAAGCAACTTTCTTGGCGAGCTATATACATTCTGTTATCGGTATCAATCTTTTTCATCTAATCTCGGAAACATTTTGGTGGTATTGTTGGCAACCTTTATACATAGGTTTGTATTTGCTGACCTTGTTTATTGCAAACACCTTCTTCGATTCTTTCTTTTCAGTCCATGTGGTGCTAGTCATCTTTGTGTACCTAGTTTACACCGCAAGTAGTGAGCTTGGTAGTCCCAGAGCTGTTTACAACCACCTAATGGAGGTGGCAAGCAAATCAAGACTATGTCAGGAGCCAATTTCCCATAGCGGGCAGTCCTGTGGTCCTGTTAGTGGAAATTACAAGGGATCTTACCTAACGATGCTGAGTTCAGGTGGGCTTGTTTTTGGGGTTATAAATATTGTTGGCAACTTCGGCACAGTTTTTGTTGACAATGTAAGCTTGATGATTTAGCACAATGCCATCTACTCAGTGTTCTTCAGAAATTATGGCAACTTTGTGATCTCCGTTGGCTCTTTCTTACTTTGTTTCACCTGTAATTGAGACTTTTAGGGATATTGGGTAAGTGCTATAGCTGCAAGGCCTTCGTCAACTCATAAAGGCTACTTGTTGGGTGGGCTGGTCTGGTTTGCTGTACCATTCTCTCTGGCAACATCTCTGGGTCTTGGAGCTCTTGCACTTGATCTACCAATAACAGAAAGTGAGGCAAGTCACGGACTTGTTCCTCCTGCTACTGCTATAGCTTTGATGGGGAAGGGAGGATCAATACTTCTTCTCACCATGCTTTTCATGTAAGCAGCTTTTTATGCTAGCTTCAACATTGTGACAGTAAAATTGATCATGCAGTGACAGAAAAAATCCACATATGATACAAACTGTTCGCTATTCTGCACAATTGTTTCATCATTCTACTGACAATCAATCCACTGAACAAATGATAGAGTCGCTAACTATCAGTAACGCAAAATTATCCACAGAACATATCTGTTATTTGTGTCATATATGGGGCTTGTTGGATTATTCTCAGTTTTCATCAGATCAGTGTATGTTTCACTCAATTGTCATAATTTAGAGAATTTTTAGTCACATAACAATGCCATTTACGAAATTGAGAAACATTTTCCTCGTTGGCTAAACAAATTCTGAGATCATTAATTATTTGTTTGTTTTGGCATTTTACTTGGACATGCCATCTGATGTTCAGGGCTGTGACATCTGCTGGATCTTCTGAGCTCATTGCAGTATCATCACTATGCACTTATGACATTTATCGCACTTACATAAATCCCAACGCAAGTGGGAAAAAGATATTGCAAGTTTCGAGGGCCATTGTCCTAGGATTTGGATGCTTCATGGGGTTGTTAGCAGTAATACTGAACAAGGCTGGAGTGTCATTAGGTTGGATGTATCTTGCCACGGGAGTGCTTATTGGTTCAGCTGTGCTTCCAATTGCATTTATGCTTCTATGGAAGAAAGCAAATGCTGTAGGTGCCATTCTCGGGGCAATTATTGGTTGTGTTATGGGAATTATAACTTGGCTATCCGTTGCAAAAATCGAGTACGGTCAGATAACTCTTGACACAACAGGCCGAAATGCACCAATGCTTGCTGGCAATCTTGTCTCCATACTTATTGGCGGAGCTGTTCATGCTGTCTGTAGTCTTTGGCGACCGCAAAACTATGAATGGGATAGCACGAGGCAGATCACAATGGTTGAAAAGGAAAAGATTGAGCTTCCTGCAGAAGAGTTAAAGGAGGAGAAACTCATGAAAGCAAAAGCATGGATAGTTAAATGGGGCGTTGGTTTCACTGTTTTGATTGTTGTAATGTGGCCTCTTCTCACGCTTCCTGCAGGTAATCTTAATCAACTCTATTAAATCATCGTGTTGCTACAAGCAAAAACCTGATTCGCTTTAAAGGAAACAATCATGTTGCAACTGTCTTGAGAACATTTGCATGGAAACCAAATTGACCAATTAAACCTTCCGCTTTTCTTTTTCTTTTGCTTCCCATTTTCTTTCTGAAGTGAACAATATTTAGTGTGCTTATATCTTTCCTTTCTATGCAGGTGAATTTAGTCTGGGTTACTTCACATTTTGGGCTGTCATTGCCATGGCATGGGGTACCATAGGATCTATGGTCATTGTTGCGTTGCCATTGCTCGAAAGCTGGGAGACTATTCGAAGCGTATTTCTTGGCATGTTTACAAACGACAGGCTTATTTCAGAAGTTCAGGAGATGAATGCAAAACTACAGGCAATCATTCTAGCTATACCTGAGGCAGAGAGGATTTACTTGCTTGACAAAGAGAAGGCCAAAATAGAGGCATCAGAGCACCAAGCTTAACATCAATCCTTGGCAGCATATGGTATGTTGCATGGACAAGAAATGCAATGAAGTATTTCATACAAGTAGCTTCATTCTTAGAATATAATCAGTTTTTGAACTCGGGTGGCACAAAGCAGAAGGCTTAGGATTCTGATGTAAACACGTAATAATATCTCTATCAAGTAGCTCCAGTTATTGTACCCACAGTGTCTTCCAAAAAGGAAAATCCACAACAATAATATATTTACAAATTCAAACCTATGTGTAGGCCACTTGATACATGTTCACTTTCAGCCGATACATTTACTTTGCTCTTATCTTATCCGAACAGGATCTATGTAGCATCGCTAAAGGTAAATATCTGTGGTACAGACAATTGTTATCAGATATAAAGCATTTCTGCTGCTATCTAAAGCTCTAACCACCTGTAAAGCTGCAACTGACAAGACATTTAGAGCAAATGGAGTCATCATCACAAGGTATTCTAGAAATCAGAGCAGCTTGTCATCATATTGATGGTTCTATGCCTGGAGAAAATCCAATGATTGCAGTTTGCATTTGACCAGACATTTTTCTGAGAGAGCTCATAAGCAAGTATTGGCTTAATGGTCCAGCCTGCCAAGAAGTTAAGATGCCATGTTTGATCTTTTGTCCGTGGAAGCTTTGGAAGCATGCTTCAGGATATGCAAACCCAGCTTGGACTTGTCGCTATCTCCAACATCTTTCTTTGCCAATAAATTAGAGGCTGCCTTTTCTTTCATTGCTTCTTTCTCCAACTTTTTCTTTTCTGCATCAGCCTGCCTTTCATTTTCATCTCGAGACTTGTTGAACATCTTGACAAAAACGACCAAGATCTGTGTGACTGCAAATTGCAAACATAAAAAATCAGGGGATGCAATTAGACAAATATTTCATCAATGATATGAACCTCAAGCCACCAAGATTCGAGGACCATAGCTAGTCCATGACAGTTATACTAAGTAGTTTCCAGTAACTCCTAAAGAAGAATTAGTAACATTACAAGAAATTAGAACCTCATGTCATCAGAAAGGGATGCTTTCATTGGCTGGAAAGTTGCTGAAACCAAAAAATTTTGAATTTTAATTGTAGTACAATAATTTGGCTCTAAACCTTGCTCAAAGGGACAACGAGCTGGATCCTCCCCAAAGTACTGAGACAATGAATCTGCATTTCTTCCCTGAAAAAATAGAGTATCACAAATTCAGCACAAATACCAATAATAACAGTTCATAGAACTTATAAACAGTGGTAAGCATAGAGAGGACTTACCACTTCAGAGTACAAGGAGATAAGTGACCTTACTTCCGCTTCAGCAGTATCAAGGAAATTCTTCAGCGCCTAGAAAATTACACCTCATTTTCAGATAACAAAGGAAAATATTGCTCAATTCCAAATTAGCATAATAAAAACACAGAATATTCTCAAGGCTCACAAGCTACATGAAAGGAGGTAATCCTCTCCATTTCTCGACCCTTCCCTCTCTCCTCACCCATTACAGAAACTCTAAGATGAAGAGGAGTTAAGTATGTATTCAGCTTTAAAAGGATTCCCAAGATCTGGGATTTCATCATTCACCTCTAAAATCTACAATTACCATCTCCATCTCTTTCTCTCCCCCACTATGTCTCTCTCATATTAAATTTCTTGCTCATTATTCCAACACAAACTTCAATATTCTTCACCTTTTGGAAACCAGAAGAAATTGCACCCTCATTATCTGAAGCAGTCAATTCTTGCTCCACCTTCTCAAGACCTTTACTCACAGCTTGCATTTCTTCAGCCAATGTTTTCAATTGAATCTAGACATTTGAAAGTAAAGAAACGCACCAAATTGTGCGTCAGACAAATAAGCCATAAGCAAGCAACAATCAAACAAAATAAAAGAAAATGATTCAAAACCCTTTAAGCACACCATACCTTAGAAGCAGCTTCTAAATGAACCAAGTCCTTATCAAAATCTAGCAGCTCTGGCATTTTTTCAGCAAGGAGCTATTTGTAGACAAATACAAAGCATTGGGCAAAAGCATGAGATTTTGAGGCTAACAAATTATTAGAAGCTACAGATTTACAAATTGACACATCTGAAGACATAAAATGGAGCCATAAATTTCTCTCAAATGCAAACAAATCAATGCTCAACTATAAATTGACGCCTCCAACAATCAAAAAACCAACCTCACGTCCACTGCCAATCCAATGGGAAACCCACATTGTTGCCCTTAATTTTCAAAATTGAAACATCTTAGGCGCTTTGGAAAAATTGAATTAGAGACCTGGTGGTGAACTTATCCAAAAAAAATCTACGTTTTGAGGATTTTATAATTCACAAACGGCAATTAAGAATGCCATGGAATAGGAATAAATGTTGGTTCATGGCTTCTCTACACTATCTCGTGCGAGAAAAGTCCATTGGAATCAAAAATTTTTTCACCAGGTATCTAACACTTACAATAACAAAAATTTAGGAAAATAAACCATACGTTCTTCAAAAAAATAAAAAATTAAAGCAAGAGACATGAAAAGGATTGTTTTAGGGCATTTTAAACATCATAAAACAAAGATTCAGTAAAGACGTTTCAGGAAAAAGCCACAATCTCATTATTGAAGACAATAAATAAAAAAAACACAAAACTAGGGAAGATTTTGCTTTACTAGTATATGGCAGCTTCTGTTTTTCAACTGATCCAACTCATAAAAAACCCAACAGACATGGATATCTAGCATCCAATTTATAAGCTAAATTAATGTAAGCTGCAGCAAAATATTTGACGCAGCATTTGATAAATCAGAAAATCCAATATCTTTTAAACACCTAATTTGAATCTCTCTGGAAAAAGAGAAGATCTATTTGTTCTGCATAAAGATATGATCATAGTCACATCACTGATTCAAGGGCACTGTGATTCATTATTCATATAGTATATCATGGACCAGTTAGCACCAACTCCAAGGAACAATTGTATATTGACATTTCCAAACAGCAGGAGCAGCAAATATGCCAACAGTTGAACTATGCAATTCCGCTTATGTGACACTGGTAGTAGAAGACCTATGCTTTTCAAAAAAATGGGCGCAAGATTAGAAAATATCTCACAAGACAAACAATAGAAGTAACCAGCAAAGGTACTACCATGAAATAGAAAACGCCACTCTGTTCATGAGTAGACTATTCCATAAATTTTCTAATTTCTTCCATTCACTAAAAGAATTTTTTTATCAATTAAAGAACCGGAAGGCTTTATTGAAGAACTAGTAGATTTTGCACAAAAATTGAGTATGACAACTTTTTTCCCTAAGTGAAAAATTAATAGGAACTACTCATATCTACCTTGCACAAATAGTGCATTAATGTCATTTTATTGTTTCTTGCACGTGTATCAGATAACTTGAGTAGGCTGTCCAATTTGAATCCCACAGCAGATCCTAAAATAAAATACAAAGAGGTGTTACAAGCGAAACGGAAAAAGAAACTAATAATCCTGACAACATAAAAGTTTCTGTGGCTACAGAGTTGATACCTCGAGCAGTGCCCTGATTCAAAGCATTTCCTAATGTTAAAATTGTTTGCATTATTTGACGCAATTTAGCAGATTCCTTCACCTGAAATATGTGAGAATCCTAAGGCATGGAACAAAATGTTCATATAGGTTAAGGAAACCATTAACTTTAATTGTACCTCTCTAGTAGCAACATTTATAGTATTAAGGTTCTGTCTTAAATCATCCACCTGAACAGAATAATATAAATGAGCAACAAATAATTCAATAATAACAGAAAATAATCAAGAATATGAAGAATCTTGAAGCATGCCTGACTTAGAAATGTGATTCTGAAGGCAAATACTCGTAACTTAGCTTCTATTCGTGGAACCCTCATCAGCTCCAAGAAAAACTGAAAAAATGAATTATATGTCAGCGACCAAATTATTCTTTTTTCAAGAATCCAAGTGCACAGCATTGGAATTCACCTGTTCACAATTTCCAAGCATTTCCTTGTCTCCTTTATAATTCTGAAAATAGCAACAAAACAATTAATATCAAATAAACAACAAAGTTGAATTTTTGTCAAAAGAAATCCAATATCACAAGAAGGGTAACTTAAACTCCAGAGTTTTGGCCATATCAGCATCTTGTTGCCCCCTAGTTATCTCTAGGATCTCAATACAGATAACAGTGTATGGATTAGGCATTTACATAACAAAAAGTAAAAAATTTGGCTAATCATTAAAGTTGTGCACGATGAGTGCAACAAACAGAACTTGAACTCCTCCTAACCATACATCAGATGTGATACTGTACAATCTAATGAAAACCTGAACATAAAACAGAAAAATCTCAAAGGGCAAAATATAACACAATGCACGAAATGCAAGATGCCCTCAAGTCTGCAGCCTCTGTTGCAATCAAACCTATCCACAGTAAAATTAAGGGATACTTGGTCTACCTTCAGCATTTCGATTTCTTCCTTGGTGGGACAGAATTTGATGAGATTCTCCACCTGATCAATATCCAAAGCTGAAGGATCCAAAGCCAGAACTGCATTCTGGAAATTATGACAAGAAAAATTAGAAAAATCAACTTTTGATACTAAAGGGGCATTGTTGAAGCATTTGCTGCTGACTAGCAAAGTGACAGAGACATCAGCAAGAGAAACGGAAGTATGAAACTTAAGCATGAAGTCCAAAGTTCCTGTTTCATTTACTCAGAGAAAAAAGTCAAAAAGCAGTCCCTGTACTTTCATAAATGCCTTTAATGGAGTGGTGATGCTGAGATATATGCCAGCATATGGTAGTACTAACAATATTTTTAGTATGTAAAGCATGGCTCAAAATAAACATATAAATGGTGACAGTCTTCAACCTTGCATATCTTAGATCTTGTTTCTCTCTACGCCTTTTCTCAATGCCACCATCAATGGTTACACTTAATCCCTTGTTTACAAACTTCCTCGTCTTTTATATTCTATTTCATTCAAACCCATCTATCTCAATCTCAAGAAAAAAAGATCAAAAATGAAATCTACAATATCAGAGAAAAATCATTTAAAAGCCTTGAATTAGTTGGCTTCATCTGCACTACAATCACATCAAATAAATGAATGTAGCCCAAAAAGAAAAAACAAAAAATTGGACTACAAAATTGAATCTTGGCATTTGTGCTTTTTCAAACATTGTTGAAAAACAAAAAACGTGTCCCGAACAATGAAATCAGAAAAATAATAGTGAATTTGGGCATCAATTCTACTATTTTCTTTTGTCAAGAGCATGGATATATTATGAAATTTGTCTTACTCCTTAAACTAAACAGCAGCCTACCAAATAAACCAGAAAAAATTCTAGAAGGTATAATAACCAAGGGAGGGCAATATTAGGAAAAAACTAGCTGAAAATTGTTTCATTGACTCCATGATGGTGAATAACGACATAATATTTCTATTATTTAGGATTTTATCAATATCTTGTATTTAAGATTATATTTTAGATTTTATTAAGTTAGATATTACACTATTTAGAATATTTCCTATTTAGTGTTATTTCCTATTTAGAATTATATTCCTATTTAGTTTGGTCAGTTTAGCTTTATAACTAGGGTTCAGTGTCAGTTAGTGTTATACGAATGTGATTTTCGTTTGTTTTGGGGGTGAATTCCCATTGTTTTTCTAATTGTTCTTCAGTTTCTTATTTGTCATACATCAGTTTTGTTGGAGTGTAAAATATAAAAGTCTCATATTGGAAAGGAAGGGAGGAGTAAAACAATATATAGGTGTGGTTAGAAGACTCATAGCCTAAGCCTTAAGGTTTTAGGTAAGATATAGTGTTTAAAAACTCATTTAATGTTGCTTGCTTCTTCCCTCTTGTTATCCATCTATGGTATCAGAGCCCGAATGTTGCTACCCCTCACATTTAATGGTGAACTAGATCCAGCCCAAGTGAGCTGGATCCAACTCATGTGAAGTTGGACTTTCGTTATTTGTTCACGCTTCCAACCCAAGTGAGCTGGGCCCATCTTAGATGAGTTGGACTTTTGCGTGAGGGGGTGTGTTCAAGTGTAAAATATAAAAGTCCCATATTGGAAAGGAAGGGAAGAGTAAAGCAATATATAGGTGTACTTAGAAGACCCATAACCTAATCCTTAAGGTTTTAGGTAAGATGTGGTGTCTAAAAACTCATTTAATATTGCTTGCTTCTTCCCTCTTGTTATCCATCTAAGTTACTGGGCCTACGCTTCTACAAATCTTTACAAGTTTCATAAGCCGTACTACATCATTCCATCATCAAATCTGAGCCTGTAGCATAAGTAAAAGGAAATATCTGACATTCTGACTTACAATCATGTCTGGCAAGGGAACCTTTATTTTTGTAAGCATTATTTCGCAATGATTAGCTCTACGCAAGTCAACCTGCAGAAAAAAAAATGCACCTCAAAGCTTCATTTATGATAAAGACAAATTTCAAACATTTAAGATCAGAAACAAAAGAAATTCCACTTAGAAAAAGGAGAGGATAGGCATGTTTCTGGATGCTTCCTTTAAAGTACATTATCTACATTTATTCCACTTCCTCTGAACTCTGACAAGTAAGTATCCTCATACTAGCAATAGCTTCCTAGCCAATGTTAGATGCTTTCATGAGTAAAATTGAGACTTTGCATTCCCATGAACACCCTAAGCTGCTTAGACTGTTATATCAGTTAGAATTCAGTCTTCAGATTTTATAATAACTTCCCTTCAAGTCATCTACTTATAAGCTTCTCCTCCCATCAGTGATTCTTATTCTCATGCATCGAATTTGAAAGAAATACAAAGCACCTATTTCTTACCATCTCTGGAACAGAGGGGAAAAGAAACACTTGGAAGATAATTTGTGATAATCATGTGTCTTAAGCATTATCAACAGGTAATTAGAATTAATACAACTGCTTTTATGAAAAAAGCATGAAAAAAAAAACTTATCAGTTGAACTTTCTCCGGTTTGTTGACGGTAGAACCACGTCGACCTCCAGCTTTATTACCATCGCTCCCATCTGAGGCAGAAGCTGCTGAGAACAAGCTTTCAAGTTCTGATATATCTATTTCAGGGGCCCTACAAAGAATTTCATCGGAAGAGAATCTTAGATGCAACTCTCCCTCGCACTCTCCTCCCAACAGGGAGAAACTCAAAGAGAAATGACGGAAACCCACAAGTAGAGCACATCTCATAGAATATAAAGATTGAAAGTACCAGAAAATCAAATAAGTTCTAGTTCATTAAGCCACACGTGCCATCCAAGGTACAAGAATCATATATGCACACCAGTCACCACAGAGATGGCAAAAACTTCCACTATCCAAGGTTCTATGCGTGATTGAATTTGGTTAATGAAGCAACTATTAATGCACAGGAAATCATCACCAAGGTATAGAAATATCTGGCATAAGCTAACATACAGGAACCGTAACATTGATGCTCAATTCATGCCCTTACCTTGACTGATTTTCTTGCTTCTGTGAATCAGCCCACAAACTCCCTTGCATTGCACGAGTAACTTTTACCCAATGTAATGGCTTTAATTTAGTCCTCTTGGGGGCAATACCAGCCCCACTTGTACCTCGACCTTTTCCAGAAGTGTTTGGACCCAAAGATCCTTTCCCCCTTCCAATTGATGGGGGTGGAGGAGGTGGCACATTGCTGCCTTTTTCTCCAGCTGGTAGTGAAGCGGGCACGGTGGAACGACCTGGTGGAAGAGGGGGGGCTGCCGGCGGTTTAGGCACTGGTGGTGGAGGAGTTGGGACTGAACTTGGATTTGTAGGTCCTGAAGGTGGGGGAGGGGGAGGGGGAGGGGGAGGCAGTCTGGTGGAAATGGAAGATTCATGACCAGAAGGAAGCGGAGGAGGTGGAGGAGGAGGAGGAGCTGTACGAATAGAACTAGAACCAGATGTCAAACTCAAAGAAGATGGTGGTGGTGGTGGTGGCGGTGGTGGAGGGGCTTTTTGTTGTGCTGGTGGTGGAGGAGTTGGGACTGAACTTGGATTTGTAGGTCCTAAAGGTGGGGGAGGGGGAGGCAGTCTCGTGGAAATGGTAGGTTCACGACCAGAAGGAATAGGAGGAGGTGGAGGAGGAGGAGGAGGAGCTGCCCGAATAGAACTAGAACCAGATGTTGAACTCAAAGTAGACGGCGGTGGTGGTGGTGGTGGTGGTGGAGGTGGAGTGGCTTTTTGTTGTGCTAGCATCTTTGGATTATTGGTTATATTGGATGAAAATGATGGCAGCGGTGGCGGTGGCGGCGGGGCCTTTGGTTGTGCTAGCATCTCAGGATTATTAGCCTTACCAGATGCAAATGATGGCAACGGTGGTGGTGGTGGTGGTGGTGGCAGTGGCGGAGGCAATGGAATAGAAGATTGCTTAGTTGAAGTAGTGGGAGGAGAAGGTGCAGACAATGGGGAGCCCTTAGAAGTGAAGGGGGGTGGTGGTGGAGGAGGAGGTGGCGGTGCAATTTTACAAACAGCAAAAGGTTGAGCATAAGACTCCATACTGGAGAAACTAGGAGGAAGAGGCGGAGGCGGTGGTGGACCTTTAACACTAGCAAAATGTGAGGAAGAAGAACCTTTATCAGAGAAGCTAAGGGTTGGAGGTGGACAAGGATGCTGTGATGGCTCCGTACTATTAGTGGAAGCTTGAGGTGTCTTAGAATCTCCATAGGAGATGTGGGGGAGAGAAGGAGGTGGTGGAGGTGGTGCTGGGGATCGAGGCAGAGTCAATGGTGCATAAATGGCCAAAGAACTACTGCCAGAATTAAGAGCAGGTGGGGGTGGAGGTGGTGTAGGAGGAGCTGCTGGTGGTGGTGGTGGTGGCGATACAAGAGCATCAAGAGATGGTGGAGGTAGCAGTTGAAGGGATGAAGTTGGGGTTCCCTCACTTGGAACTAATAGCTGCTGATGAAAAGATGATGCAACAATTTCCGAAGAGAATTGTGCTTGAGCGTCAGCAGCAATATTTGAATGATCTGGGCTATCATTTTCAGTAGCTAAGGGAACTGAATCAACAACCTTTGGTGTCACTACTTTCTTTGACTCAGCTGAAGAATGGGGAACAAAATCAAATGCTTCATCAGAACTATCAGCAGTGCTGGATGCATTAGTTTCATCTTCGGAGTCGAAAGGTGATGCATAGGAACTCCCCTTACTGTGTAATCTTGACCCATCTCTGGCATCACTCAACACAGACAGTTGTTTAAGTAACCACAAGGCAGCATCATCGTTGTTATCAACCCACTCAACACCACTAAAAAGCTCCTGAACCCGAGAGAAGGCTTCCATTGGCAGTCCTCCTTTCTCCTCGCCATTTAAAATTGCAGTTGGAGCTCTTGGTGGTGAGGGTGAGATACTCTCAATCTCCCCAAACAAAACCTGGCATTAAAATTTTATGTTTATTAAATAAATTGCAAATCTAGAAGAAACAGGTGAAAAAAAACTAGAATTGAGATTAAATAAATAACTCATTCACCTCTGCTCGGAAGCCTTTTGGATACCGATCCTTTGAATCCCAAAGAACATCTAAGTTCTCAGAGTTGAGAATCAATATGTTGGATCGAATAAATGCAGTATTAAACATTACACGAAACATCATGACTTCCCTTTCTGGATCCAAGTCCAAATGTACGCACTCCAACACAACATCTCCTTGAACCAAACATTGTACGTCAATTTTAATGACATCACAGTCTGCCTGCCAAAAGAGAATGTCGTTATTCTTATTGCTCCGGTGAATAAAAGAAGCACATAAAGCAACAATTACAAGGCTGAATACAAGCCCCTTACCTGTCGGTAATGCCGAATGGCGGCCTTCTTTTTCTTGGACATGGAAAAGAGCATCTGAGTCGAAAGGCCACCTTTTGAATGAAGATTCCTGCCAAAAATACGGATGATCGGTCTACACCCATTTTCAGAATCAAAACTCGGGATGGCACGAAGAATGATACAATCCAAAGAAAGGGCACGTTCAGGAGGAGGCCACTCGGGTGCTATGTTTCGTCTGGCTACATACTGAAGGTAACGAAGCTGAGAGGGTAATGGATTGAGAGGAGACAACAGCTGCAAGAATCCTTTGGGAGCCTCTCTATGCACAATCTCAAGAGTTCTTCGTTCCCCGCTATGCAACTTCCTAAAAATCAAGATACTAGCCAAAATGAAAGCCAGAAGGGGCCAACCCCCTCTCTCACAATGGAAGAGAACAACATTCTGATGAGGATTCCCAAACGAAAGCCAGCTCTCAAAGACACGAAGTAGATGCTGAATCAAGGACAAGGGAAGAAGCGGGCAACCCTCATACTGGCGAGGGTAGTCCAAGACAGTAACATCGTATTCACACAAGATTCTTGCAAACTCACTCCTTTTCTCGCCCTCCCGAAAATTGAAAGCGAGAAAAGAAGATTCCGGGAATCCTTCATGCAAATCAGTCACAATTTCACGCAGATACATTTCGTACACATCGCCGGGCAAAACTTCGGCGGAGAAACAAGAATCAAAAACTGCAAGAAAACCCCAACCCCAGATGGAAATTTCAACAAAAAAGCCAAAACAAACAAACAAACAAACAAACATGTAAAAGGCACAACAAATTCAATACAATATGATTAACCAATTAACCAATTGAATAGCAATTCATAAGATAGACCACAAATGGAATAAAGGGTGTTTTTCTTTTTTGTTTTTTTCTTATTTTGTTGTTGTTACCATAGACTCTGTCGATGAACTCAAGCAGGCCATCTGGGGGCCTTCTGTAGAAGAAGCGACTGAGAAGAGACATTCTTCTTTCTTCGTTTTTGTTAATTTTTTTTGGGTGTTTCTGTTACAGTGATGGCTTCATTTTAGATTACAATAGATTTCACATTAAGTCAAAACACAGCAGAGGATTGGATTGGATTCTAGTGAAGAAGACGAACACAGTATCATCAACTGTTCCTTCTCATTTTGAAATTTCTATTCGGGGGAAGAGAAAAAAAGGTTTTTCTTTTTTTTTTTTTTTCCGAGCTTTATGTTTAGTTTGTCTCGTATTAAACGACGCCGGAGAGCGATTCCCACAGCCGCAGGGAACATTATCTTTGGATTTCTTTAATATTTTTCTAGTGGCATGCCTTTTTACCTTTTTTTTTTTTTTCAATTGTGTATATATTATTTGACTATTAAAAATTGAAAGTGAAATATATTATTAATTTATTATTTAAAACTGTTAATATATTAATTTTTAATTAATAATTATAAAAAAATAAAAAATCACTGTGAATAACAAATCTAATTTCTTTATAGTTTTGGTAGTTTCCAATCAATCAAAATAATTTATTTATAGGCAAGTATCTCTATCTCAAGCCAATTTTATTTAAAATGAGGAAAAAAAAGTAACACATCAGAATTTTTATATTTAAAATTTTATTCGAATATAATAAAATTTTATAATTTTATAATTAATGTGATATTTCTTATAACAAAAAAAGAAGTGTACCTTATTTTTTGATTACAAAAGTATTACAGTGATTGTAAAAAATTGAGACATTGTTGCAATCAGGTAAAATATTGAACAAAAAAAATCTTATAGTGCTATAATGATGCTCTAAAAATAAAATGTAAAATTATCGACTGTAAATTTTGAATCTTAAATTATTATACTTAAAAAATAAAACAATAAATTACAAATATTTTATGAAGTCAATCTCGAGGTGAATTCTTCAATTAATAATTTGTTGTAATTTCATCGGACTGTGCAGGCTCAATCTTGAACAAATAATTAAATTCCAATAAAGTTGTAGGGGCTTGCTCTAAGATAGAAGTCCTTATTCCAATAAGGGCCATAAAGCCTTGAGTTTAGCCGGAATAACTCGATTCCAATAAGGGTCACATGGGTTCAATAAGCAGAAGAACTTCAATCTTTCGAGATTGTTAAAAATTTCTGTATACTCAAAAAATTTATAAGTAGTATAAACATTAAAGATAAATATGATGTGGTTTGACGATGCATGATTAAGGCTCAAATCATTTTACAACATCTTGTCTTAGTGGTGGATTTAATGGGTGGATGACTCCACGGTTATAAAGTTCTTAGATTAACTAAGTGAAAGATCTCAAGAATTCAGTGCGGAAGCTATAAGCTACATGAGGGACCCTTTACATTTCTTCCCTAACATAAAAGGTATAAACTAGGGGCCAAGAATTGTGTATGCCAAGGATTGAATAAGTATGAGAAATAAAATTAAATGTTATATCATAATAACATAAATAATCAAACAAAATGGAAAAATAAATTGCTGAGATATAAATTGCAGATATATAAATTGTAGAAATTGCGTAAATGTAAATGACAACAACGACAACAATAATGATAATAAATTTAATAATAATATTTCTTTTCAAAAGGGTAATTACAAGAATAATAAATTGTTATATTATTATTATTATTATTATCATTATTTTGTAGAGAAATAAATTTTGAGGATCACATTAAGAATTCACGTATGTAACAATTGAATAGCATAATTTTTTTATAATTTGGAATTTGAAAGTTTCACTACAAATTGTAGAGTTTAGATTTGTTTCATGGATTTTGAGGGTTTTTTAGTACATTGACTGTGCTGGTTATCCAATTACACAAGCGGCCCCATAAGCTTTTGCATTCTCATGTTGCTAAAGAAGGTTTATTTTAGCGGCGAACTAAAGAGCATGTTTCTCAAATAACTAATAAATAGAGAAGAGGAAGATGGAGGAGAGCTTTAGCGGGATAAGCATCTTTTAAGATTTAAATTTTTATATTATTTTTATTTGAAATTTAAATTTTTTAAATTTTTTTATTTAAAACTTATACTTTTATTTTTTATTCTATTAAAGTCCTTTTGTAGTGAAACTATTAATTTTTCTGTTAACTTTAATCATGTATCCGTTTTATTTAACGCAAAAGTTAATGGTTAATCACCACAAAAGGATTCGAATAGAACAAAAAATAAAAGTATATACCTTAAATAGAAAACTTAAAATGTTTAGTCATCAAATAGAAAAAAATATAAAAATTTAGACTTTAAAGATTACTTATCCCGAGCTTTAGCAAAAGTCAAATTACTTTGCTCTCGATGTGCTTTGTAATACTGAGTCTTAGGCCTATTTATAGGTCGGGTGACACAGATTAAGACTTAAATTCAAGTCCTTCATTTTTAAAGATAATTATAATATCAATTAGTTATATCAGGTTGGTCTCTTATACATATATATATATGTACATGATGAACTCAAAATTAACCAAATAAGATGATTCGAATATGAAGTAATTAACTTATGAACTCAAATTTAACCTAATTCGAAATGATTTGAATCCGAAGTAACCAATGAACTCAAAATTAACTCCATGCAAAATGATCTAAATCTTAAGCAACCTGTCCGAAACCTGCTTTAGCCAACTTGCTTGGCACCTCCAATTTTTAGCGTGCCTAAAACGAGCCAATGAAACAAATGTAAAATAATTATCTTTCAAAAGCATAAATAGAATGTAGCTAGGTATAACTTGCTTTTCTCTTAGTGTCCATATGCTTATAAGTATTATATATTAGTGCTTATGATCCATCATGTACGTATACTAAGCGCTCTGTGAGACCCTTCAAACCCACCACGTACAAGAAATAAGACTTTGCAATATTGCCATTAAAGTTTAAAGACCTAAAAATTGTCCTCGCCCAACAACTTGCTAGCTTGATTTTGTCAATCGGAGCAAAAATATAATCTACGCGTTGAATTTTAGGCTAACTTATCATTTGGTCGTCCTGTTTTCGCGTATGGATGATTAGTTTTTTACTAGAGAATAAGATAACTTAGTCTTCCATATGCATTAGCTGGTCTATATATACGAGCGACTTTCATACATAAATAAACAAAAAACACTGAATGGGAGAGTTGTCCGACATAAATATTTATCAAACATAATACATATGAAAACTAAATTCATCTCCCAAATTTACTAAAATTAGAAAATTATTATTAGTTTACTAAATTTGTATAAGTTTTCAGGTGAACTTAAATCCAAAATATTGTATTTCATCAATTCTAATTGTTATAATTCATCCAAATTATCATTTCAAAGTCGGCATTTCGCAGGTATAACCCTAGTTTCCTTTACTGAAATGAGCCTCCATTTACCCTTGGATAATTTGCAAAGGCAAACCACCAGTCTATGTATTTCAAAAACTCAAAATAAGGAAAAAACCACCAGTCTACGTGCCACCCAATTTAGATTGATAGGTCAACGGGTCAAGATTTTGAATTAATACGCGTGTATGTAATGGGATGAAACCAAAAATTCGGCGCAATCATGTCTCTTTGACGGATAATAACAAAGATTACCTTAAAGAATTTCATTAAGGAGATACAAGAGTTCGGACATAGGTCCACCTTATTTAATCGTACCATTGATTATATGCATGAAAATATGAGAAAGCTATGATTGTACGTGTTAACTTCTCGCATCTCCATAGTACTTTCGTATTTTCAAAATGTGTGGGAGGTCTTCGTGATGATTTACTTATGTGTTATGGCGCTTAGAAATCTATTTTAAAGGTCTTTTATTTAAATGATGAGGGGAAGTGAGGATTATAGAAAATGAGAGAATTATCCTGTTACCGTGTAGTTTATAGCTCTAATTTCTTAATGGATAAAAACACTACAAGCGCACATTAAGTATGTAAGGCGTGGACCATATAAAAGAGTCGGAAATGTTAGATACATATTCGTATATATATATATATAATAATTATTTTTTTGTATTGTATTAGAGGAAAAAAAATTTTTATAGAGAATTTTATATAGTATTTATACTTTATATTCTAAATTAATAGTTATTTAAATTTTAATTTTAATTTTTTATTAAAAAAATAATATTATAATATTAGTGTCATGTTAATCGGTGCACGGGCGTCGGTGATCTAGCCGCACGGGCGTCGGTGATCTAGCCGTCCCTAAAAGACTCGTTCAAAGATAAAGTCCGAAATTCTTTACAAGATTTCATGATTTTTGATCAAATTCTCTTGTTGCCACAGATATTACACGCAATAGACTGCGTGCGTCCTGTAATGCTTTTTGCCTAACATAAATCCAACAACGCCCCACTTAATCATGGGCAGACCAGGTCTGCCCTTCTTACAGTAGCATGGGTGGCTTGAACTTTAGGTGGCTATGCATACCCTATGGTGACTTGGTATACATAGTTTTTTTTTTTTTTTTTCCCTCACTTATAGGGGAATGGGACACCTTGAGCTGTTTCTGAGTTGTGGTGGCTTGTACACTTCTTTTGTTATTAATAAAAACGAAAAAAAAAAGCCAAATGTATTAATTTTTTTTGTAATTTACATGTTTTATGTTTTATTCCTCGTATGTGATTTCAATTTACAAATTAAACTACCTTTTGAGTTTTAATTTTGCTAATTTATCTCTGGTCAGTATTTTGTTAAATCTATTAACAAAAATCGACCAAAATTACATCGCCTTGCAATTTTTAACCTTTTTTCTCAACTAAAATTATAAAAATATGTCATATATCTCTTGAACTTCATTGTATGTTTAAGTTGCATTACACGCTTTTTCCTTCACAGTTTTTACTATTTTTAATATATTGTGCATGTTACTGTAGAGTGTTTGAGACAATATATATGATCAATATCTATGTGATGATATGATGATGTTTCTACGATTATAAAACAATTTAGTTTAAAAATTCAAAAAAGCTTGTTTAAGAGTAAATTACGAAAATTAAAAATTAATGAGAAGATTTAATATCTAAATTGAAACCATAAGAAAATAAAAGATAAAATCAGCCACGTAAAGGTTTAATGCATTTAACCTAAAACAAAAAAAATTTCGTGCTCAACATTTTACACTTTTTTAATTTTCACCCACTTCATTTTGTTTTGATACTTCACAATGTTTTCCTCTCTCATTTTCACATTGTACTGTTAATCAACCATTATCTTAGTCACGTGATAGTCTATCGGGCGCTCTGACACTGTCAAATGTCATGTTATCATTTTTCAATTACGAGTAAAAAGTTATTTTTTAATATTTTTAAAAAATTAGTATTTACTAATTATTAGGGTTTGTAAAACGAAAAAAAAAAAAGAAAAATTAAAACCACTCTAAACTGAAGGATGACCAGACCCTGCTCACATAGCCAGCCTCTGCCGTCTCTCCGCCAGAGTAGCCGCCCCACCAACAGCACCTCCCTCCCGGTCCTTGTCAGGGATCCATGTCGGCGGTTTACTGACCCGACGAGCCAGCCCAACCACCAACTGGAGTTAAGTATTTGCACTGAGTCCCAATAAGCCTGACTCGACCAGCACAACACGCTGGAGATCTCTGATGTTTTGGTGCAGGACCTGTCGGATAATCCCTCAGTCCTCAGCAGTTCTAACTTGAGAGCGGCACTGCCGCAAACCAAAACTCCAGGAAGGTTTCCAACGACATCCAACTCCGAGTCCGGATTGGAAGTTAAGCTGACGACGCATTCTCAGAGGCATGGAGCTTTGATCCAGACTGAGAGGGAGGTGGCTGTTGACGGGGCAGCCGCTTGGGGGGAGAGACGGCGGAGACCGCCTATGAGCTAGCGGTCATCCTTCGATTTAGAAAGAAGGATTTTGATTTTTCATTTTTTTTAATAAAAAAAAAAATTTACTGAGTTTATCAATCTCAATATAGGAGTAATTTCAATTTATTTAAATCTCGTTCAACAATCCTTAAAGAGCCGATTCATTTCTCAAGCATTAGCAGGGTTGAGCATGACTCGACTACTAAAATTTTGGAGAGCTAGCTCGCTCTCAACGCCGCGCATCAATACTGCTCCAATTTATTAAAGTCTCATTGAATAACCTTTAAAGAGCTGACTCATTTATCAAGTACCAGCAGGATTGAGTATGATTCCGTCACTAGAGTTTTAGAGAGTGAGCTCGCTCCCAACGCCGTGCATCATTGTTTATATTTGATATGGTCCCCAGCATTAATCAGCCAAAGGGAACACGAATGCAGAATTTCGAACTCAGAACTTGTAGCGTGAAAGTATATCAATTTACTATTGAATTATCAACTCCAATGATAGAATTTTAATTTTCCTAAGTTTTTTCTTTTGAAGCCCTAGAATAAGTAAATTCAAATTTTAAAAGAATATGGAACAAAAATATTCGTTGGCACGTCATCTAGAAGTAATGATGACGTAATTGTTTACAAACCATAATCTCTATTAGTTAAGAATTTAATTTGACATTTATGAAAGTCACAATTATGTAACTTTAACATTTGTAGAAGTCGTAATTATATAAATTTGACATTCATTTTATTATTATCTTAAAAAATAAATGAAATAAAATAAATATATTAAATATTATTTTTATTAATAATAATAACTCTTATTTTGCAACCATAACAAAATAAAAACAAATTACTAATATTAACAATATCAAAATACTCGTTCCCGAAGACGTAAGATAAAATACCTACACAAAAGCAAAACTCTTATTATTGTGCAGTTTCTTTCTAAGTCTCTTCAATCTTCTTTTGCATAAACCAAAAATATACAATTTCAATTATTCTGTATAATTATGAAAATAGAACATTTTGACCACTCAAGCTAATAGTTTAGTGACAATTTAACATATTTTCCTCATTTGTAACTCAAGTTTGAGTTCCACTAGTAGCATGTGGAGCTAGCCTCCTACATGTTCGGCAATAATTGATGCTACGCATCTTTGGTTACAGACTTAGTAATCGTCCTGGCCGGCTTGAGGGAGTCACGTTTAAACTCATCAGTACTCGGGTGGTAGGTCAGCATTTATGGGGGTGTTTAAGTGAAGTGTTCAAATGAGATTACTCTGATCTCGACCTAAAGATTCGATAATCGACATATACGTAGTAGATCCTTTTTTTATCAAAAAAAAGAAAATAGAACATTTTAATGTATCATGGTCTACGATATCCTGCTAATAAGTAATAACAAATGCCTGAGAAAGAGGCATGTGAGGAAGAGAATTAAAGTTGGAATTCTAAACCTCCCAATCAAAAGTACATACTTTTAACAACTCTAATTAAAATGGATTTTCACAAAAGATTATGAAACTGCCATTTGTGGGTGTGGCTGTGATTATATTGTTAGAGACTTATTTTAGCGTTTATCTTGTTCATGATGCGCTTTCTCCGCTATCATATATATCAAATAAAATATGACTCAATGTAAAGTTCATGAAGAATTGCAAGTGTTTGGAGTGCTATTTTAGTTGCTTGCAAATTTGGATGATCCTCACAATTTAGAGCATAATGCATGGTTGTCTGACACCAAAGCAGAAACAAAACGGCATTAATGCATTACAATTATCAAGTTATAGTCTATGTAATCATCATTACCATCTACTTCTGCATGTCTAAACATTTGAATTTTGGAAGAAATATTACCTTATCATATAACAACCACCAATATTAATTTACTAATGTTATTCAATCATTTGAAACGATTAATATTGGATTGTGGTTCTTTGAAACATTGAGAAAATATAGTTTGCAAAATAATTATGGGAAAGGGAAGGAAAGGAAAGGGCAAAAAGAACCAAGGGAAAAAGAAAGGTCTAAAGCCAAATTTCTCCTTTAAAAGTGGAGCCAAATTCAGTTAGAGACATTAAAAAACATATAGATCACCAAATCCAAAAACATAGGTTGCACCGTTGCAGGTTATAAACTATGGCTACTTCGTTCGATCCCTTGTATTAATATGAGAACTTTGTATCTGAAAATCCAATATAGTTATTTTAGTTTGGATATTCATCTTTCGAAGTTATTTTGAGAAGCAAAACATACAGTATATTCATCATGGAATTGTCAACCACTAGTCATTTTAGGTAAATCACTGTCACCTGTTTTGTGCTCTTAATTAATTTTTAGATCAATGTCATATATACTTCTTAGAAATCCTAATTTAGATTTTGAGCATTAGTTTAAGTAGTTAGATTAATTTCATATATACTGCTTCTTAAAAATCGTAATTTAGATTTTGAACATTAGTTCAAATAGTTAGTAGCTTTGTTGACTAAGAATGTAATCGAAAATATGACTTCCATCACATCTCTCACCTTTTTCTCTTGTATGAGTTTAACCCTTCATTAAGACCAAAACAAAAAAAAAAAATCCTAATCTTATTATACTTCAGGCTGCGCCGCCTAATTTAAGAAACAAAGTATAGTTGCATCTATGCCTAATTTTCTATTCAAGGAATGCAACACAATATGCAATTAGCTTGACTATTAAAACTACATAATATTACGAACATCAGCAAATCCATATTTTATAAGATTGGTATGTGAATAAGACGAGCATAAAAGAACAATAAGGCAATATTGTTCTCTCCCTACCTTAGTGCAGGGTGTCCAAATGTTTTAACCTACAATTCACGTGAAGTCTCACCTACAATTCTCACTTACTGTATACGTTTCTGGTAAATGATCTAATTATATCACACGGTTGATGACGAGACTTTCAATTGCTATAAACGTTAGGTCCAACTTGAAACCTAGGAAAAACGAGAATTTGGTCAAATTCGATGTAATCCAATAGTGCAATGATGTGGTTAGAACTTGGATAAAGAGAAGAAAGAGGGGTCTATAAATACCTATTTATTGAATAGAACCCAAAATCACAAATCAAATTATCTGCAGCAAGCGGTCCATCAAGTTTTGATTTCTTCCCACGCTCTTGTTCGAATCCTTATCCCCCACGTTCTGAAAACTCAAAACCATCATCATCCTAGACGCTTTTAGCACAATTATCACCCTTAAAAACACCCTTAATAATCTAGCTCACAAGTTATACTTGTGCCTCGAATGGAAGGAAGAAGTGCACCACTTCAGCCCCCAACTTACGGAAATCTAATCACGGTCCTGAGCATCGATGGCGGCGGAATAAGAGGGGTTATTCCTGCGACCATCCTTAGTTTTTTGGAGTCTGAACTTCAGGTAAAATATATGTATAGCTTCTGACGTTTTGTTAATTACGTTCAACCAATCTTAGGGCTCTTCAAATTTCTATCTTATTGCTAATTATAGGGCAGATGATCCTTTCAAGGAACATGATAATCAGGTATTCCTCAGTATATGGGAAGGCAAGGAATATCAGAATTGCTGCTCATTTGCCTTATTAAATTACTATCTTCTTATAAATGCATGCAACAGGCACATGCTTGCATGCATTCGCATGATTTGCTCCATGAGCAAAAGATACAGTACTTCAAGACAGACAATTTCTACATATCATATATATTGAGACTCAGTATATAAAAATTTATTAAATCATGAATTATACAATATTCGAGGTCCGCTATCTTATAAAATCTATCACACTGCAGCTACATGGTGATTTGCAAGTTTGCGTGGTAGTTGTCGTATATAGGACTTTCAACCAAAAAAATTTCATGGAAGCACTAAGTAGCAACTTTTGCCAATGATTTAGGAACTTGACGGCGAAGATGCAAGAATTGCGGACTATTTCGATGTAATAGCGGGGACAAGCACAGGAGGGCTGGTGACTGCAATGCTAACGAGCCCAAATGAAAAGAATCGACCTATGTTTGCTGCAAAAGATATCAAGGACTTCTACCTCAACCATTGCGCTAAGATTTTTCCCCAGAAAAGGTATATGTAAGTCATGCCTTTTTCCTTTAATTTTCATTCAATATGTTCCATCTATGATTACAACTCTAACATATTGATAGTGGCCAAAACGCTGAAAGAGCTTTCCAATCGACCCTCAGAAAATTTTTAATGCCAAACTTCGTTAGCTTCGCTTTTAAGGACTGCCTGTTTGGAGTTTGGACGTTGATCTATAAAATGATGAATGGAAAAAAAAAAAATTCTTTTACATTGCCGGAGAAAATCATCTAGAAAAATATCCGTTATACAATGAAGTTGAAAGTTTCTGCAAATACATTAATGAAATGTGCATCAAAAAAAAGAAAAAAATTGATATTTTTTTAGTTGCACATTTTATCAATGTTGTTCCATAAATTACAATAATTATTGTATTATGGACATTCTTCCAGTAACTTATCTTTCGGCCACGTACTTTTTTCCAAAAAAAAAAAGTTACTTGAATGCCACCTAGCACTATGCAATTGCATAGCTATTTATCCAAATAAAAAAAAAATTAAGTGTACATCTAGTGGTGACAAATATAATTAAGAAGAGAAGGAGTCTATGACTCTTTCAAAGTACTAAATCAGTGTAATAAATTTCATTACTTTTAACTCCTTTGCAAACATGCATAGTTTTCTCTTATTAGATTTTCTTTTCTTCACCTCTTTCGTTAATAAAATCTAACTTTGATTTATCAAAAAATCAAATTGAATTTTCTTTAACATGATTTTTGTTTTCTTATTGATCAACAGTTATCAATTATTTTCTAGCATAACAAAGGTGGCAAAAACTCTATGGGGACCAAAGTACGATGGGAAATATCTGCACAGCCTCATCAAAGAAAAACTAGGAAACACCAGATTGCGCCATACGTTGGCTAATATTGTAATCCCAAGCTTTGATATCAAGAAGCTCCAGCCAATCATCTTTTCGAGTTTTGAGGTTTGTATATTAATCTTTCATTGTAAACATATTACAAAATGAAAATAGATAGCAACAAAATAATAATAAAATGATATAAGTCGTTAGATTATTGAAATTTTAAAAAAATAAAAATAAATAAATTGTTAGATGCAATTTGATTGGTTGCATGACTAGTTTGTTACTATTTAAAGTTAAGCTGCATAAGTTTTTACAAAATAATGATTTAATTCACAACATTAATCAATCATTATTAAGACAAATTATGATTAATTACTTATAAAGGATAATATTTTTCACTATCTTATATATTGACTTCTTCAATGTTGCATGTGCTTTTTTATCTGGTCAGGTAAAGAAAAACCAATCCTTGGACGCATTGCTCTCTGACATATGCATTGCAACCTCAGCTGCACCAACTTATCTTCCAGCCCACTATTTTGAAACCAAAGATGAACAAACTGGAAACGTCAGAGAATTCAACCTTATAGACGGTGGTGTGGCTGCCAATAATCCGGTAAAATTTCAGTTACCTGATTCTAGGTTGCTTAATTAATTTTAAAAGTAAGACTTCGTGATAGATACATACAATTGCCAAATTACAATATTGTATATATGGCAATAATTTTTTTCATTTTTTCTTTTAGACGAGCGATAGTAATTTATTTATTTCAAATCTTTCAACCCCATTAATGATGCAATTACATGTCAGACTTTGATAGCAATGGGTGAAGTGACAAAGGAAATAATTAAAGGAAGCGCTGATTTTTTCCCTATAAAGCCAATGGACTACAGGCGATATCTTGTGATATCTCTAGGAACTGGGTCACCAAAGCATGCTGAGAAATACAATGCAGAAAAGGCAGCAAAATGGGGCATACTGAGTTGGCTAAAAAGTGGTGGCTCCACTCCATTAGTTGACGTATTTACTCATGCCAGTGCTGACATTGTAGATCTGCACCTCTCCGTGGTCTTCAAAGCCCTTCATTGTCAAAATAATTACCTCCGGATTCAGGTACATGTATATAATACATGCATATAATTATCTATCCATTTTTATATAAACGTGGACAATTTAAATCATATAAAAGAAAAACCATGAGATTTGACTCATCATATTTTTGGTGTATATGAAAGTAATAAAACTGAAGAAAAAAAAAGGAAGAGAAAATAAAACTAGAAGTACTAATTTTTAAAATGGACAACTCTCAACTTATCCAACTCAAGTTGACTAGTCATTTTCAATCCAATTGAATTGATGATAAAAAAATTAACAACTAGTGAGGTTTAGAATTTAAACCTCACATCTGGTCACTAGGTCAAACTTAGTGATTGAGTTTGAGTAGTATGTAATCGGATATTCACACTTGGGAATGAAAAAATTCTATGCAGGATGACACATTAAGCAGTGTGGTATCTTCTGTGGACATAGCCACCAAAAATAACATGGAGGATCTTGTGAAAGTTGGTGCAGGACTTCTTAAAAAGCCCGTTTCCAGGATGAACTCACACACTGGCATCTACGAGCCTTCTCCCAATAGAGAGACCAACGAACAAGCTCTAACGAGGTACCGATCAAAATTTATTCATTAATTAAACATTTTCTAAGAATTGATCACGTTGCTGATGATGTTTCAGATAATTAACATTGTGGCACTTTGTTTAGGTTTGCAAAACTACTCTCCGATGAAAGGCGGCTTCGCCATGTCCGGTCTCCGCATGGACAAGTTGCAAACCTGAAGTTAAATTAACTTGGCACTAGTTTTTTTTGTTATTGTCTATTATCTTGTTTATATTCAACGGTGATCTTTGTAGTTATAAGGATGCTATCAATAATGTTCGATTGTCATTCAAAAAAAGGAAACAATGACATCTAAGCATGATATGTCCTTACATAAAATCCATAATTATAAATGAAATTTGTGATCTATATCAATTTTTTTTTCTTCTACAATCATTTGAATATTTGATTTATGCTGTGAAATGTCTTTTTGAGGAGCTGATGTTTTGATCTCTTACTCTCGCTCTTAGGATTCTCTTTGGATATATGATAGGTGAGAAGGTTTTGTAGAAGTACTGTTTTAGTCGTTTTTTTTTTTTTCTTTTTTTTTTTTTCACGTCCTTGCACAGATGCGCTCTGGGTGTCCTTTAAGTTAAAGATGACATGAATAAAATTATTTTGCCGTTCAAAAAAAAACATTCATCTAATTTAGATTAAGAATTATTTTTAATATTAAAAGTAACCAAGGCCATAATTAACCACCACGCATTAATGTCCTATAGTTCAAAGACACACTAAAAGAAACAAAGAACAAGCATTTTTACGTTTAAGCTGTATCCAAAATGGACAAATTATTAAAATAAAATAAATAAATGACGATAAATCAAATGGTGGGGTTCAATACGTGTAACCCACAAAGAACCCAATTTGGGCTTATTCAAACAAATAAAATGGGAGTTTTACATTCAACCCCGCAATGAATCTTCTTTTCTTTTTCACAAACAAATTCATCATAAAGTCAAAAAGGCAATAATACTGTTAGAAGATAAATTCTTATAACCCCTTTTGTTATTTTGTTATTCATTTTGAATCTTGTATTATCTGTTATTCATTTTGAATCTTACATCATCTGCCTATAGCATGATAGCATACTCCGAGCATTTCCTTGTATTATATAGAAACATCTCCGTAACTTGATGGTATGCATGGTGAATAGAAACCATTTTTTCAAAAAATTGTCTGTTATTAAATATGGTATCAGAGCACGATGAGTAATTACACTATAGATCCTAATAGTTCCTCCTTTTCCTCCTCCTCCCCTTCTTCTTCTTCTTCCTCCTCCTTTCAAACATGAGTTGTACCCTCTTCTCTTGTCCTCACTAACTCAAGCTCATTACACCTTCTTTATCAAACTAAATCTTCACAAGTAATAGTCCCTCATATAGATCCTAATAGTCCCTCATCTTCTTCATCTCACTGCAAAATCAATCTTATGACTTGTACTTTAAAGTCAATCTTGTGAATTTTTAAGACAATAATATATTTGTTAATTTGGGTAAAGGTCGTGATTTTTAGATATTAACTTTTATAATTATCTCCTTGCCACTTAATTGTAATTAGGTTCAAATTTTATTTCGTAAGGTGAACAACAAGTCAGCTTACAAACCAAAGTTGAAGTTTGTAGTAGTCATTATTTTTGGTACAAGATGTTTGGTAACGTGCTTTATTTCCTATTGTTGTCTGCCCTTTCATCAGCATGCTAACTTACCGATCAAGCACATTATTCAGGTGCCTAAGCATGTATTTGGTATAAGTTATAATGGATATGGACAATTAATGATGTCACATTTTTTCATGGTCTATTTCGTGTTGCCAATATTAGAAATTGCTTAATCTACAGCTTGGGGCCTAATTTGGAACAAGGTGCAGTTTAGCATCCAGACGGGGTGTCCAGACAATTTGAAACCCCTAAAAAATGTAACTACCCACTTTGTTTTTGTAATTTTATTGAAAAAATTTGAAACAAGAAATTACAAAATTAAAATTTAAAAATATATGGGTGTCAACTTATAATTTAAAGTATAGAATTCATATAATATACATTAAATCAAAAAAAGATTTAAAACTTTTCTTCAAAAAAAATTTCTAAAAAAATCAACTCAGTTATACCATAAATGCAAACAGTTGCATTTTTATGGGGTTTTGCAACTTTACCGTTTGGAACAAGGATTTTAACAGAAACCAGCTGGATATCTTTTAGATATTCAAAGCATTGGACATTTCCAAATTCCGGAAAAAAATGATTCTGCATTGGTTGAAGTGTCTTCCTTTCAAACCTGGAATAAAAACGCCGGCCATAAAGGTGGCTAAAGGTGGCATAGGCAGCCCGGACTTGTTATCCTTTCAATTTCATAGTCACTTACAGATAATTGCATCAACCACAAGCATATGCATCATATGCCTCTCATTGAACCTGATTCCCTTCACAAGTTGGGTCATCCATCCATCTTTTTAATGCCATTGAAGCTTTATGTTTCCTTTTCTTTTTTTTTTTTTAATTATTTTTTAGAGGGAGAGGTGTTTCTTGCTCTGTTCGTTAGTAGAATGGAATCACATAATTAATTCAAGGGTACTATTACATGGACAAGAGAATGAAAAAATGAGAAGAGAGACAGAGTTATCTTATGTGCATATTTTACATAACTCTGTTATACATCAACTTTAGTATTTTTGCACGTCATAAATTATACAAAAAAAAATATAAAAATTTATGAAACTTAAAATTAAATTTAACATGTAACAGACTTATAAATAATATGTATAAACAACTAGTTTTGTAGTCACCTTTCTATCCCCATCCTGTCTGTCTATCATTCCCCTTATTTCATTGTTCAAATAAGAATAAAATACTATAAGTAGATCATGTTATTATACAAAAAAAATAGTTATGTCTACGCAATTCTAAGCCGTTAGAGTCGTTTACATTGCCACTGTCCAATCTAAAGGTGACTCTTTTTTGTTGGAAATTACAGGCATAGTTTTCCAATTTCGAATTCTAGTACCTTTATCACTAGAAGACTGATAAAAACTGGAAACTACGATTATGTAGCTAGTTTCCCCTAATTAGGATTGTAAACAAATGAGTCAATTCAGATTTTATTATATTGAAACTTGATTTGTTTAATTGACGAAGTGAGTCGTGTCAAGCGTACCTTTGATTAGGTTCAGCCTTGAATTTTTCATTAAAAGTAATTTAACTTCTGAAATTATAAAAATTATTGTTATAAATAAAATTCAGTTAATAAAAGAATATTTAACTTCGATAAAACTAACTTATTAAAAATAAATGTTTTGTTTTAGTGTATTACTGTAAGTATAAAAAGTTGTTGCACACAAGTTTCCCTCATTAATGATGTGTACTCTTATTTTGGTGACTCAAACAAGCTTACCAAACATATTATGTTGCATAATAAACACATTTTTTAATGATTCTATGAAATGATATGTAAATGATTTTTAATTAAACGAGTTTTCATGAGTTTAAACGAGTAGAATTTACCTTACTTAGATTTGGTTCGTCCAAAATAAGAATTTATGATTGGTCAGCAAGCTCAAAAGCAAGTCACCTTCCATCTTCCCCATCTGAAACTTTTATTTTGAAAATAGAAACCGGTTATTTTATGTTTTCATCCCCATCTCAATCTCTCTTGGAGCACTTAATTTATGAGATTTTATTTGACGACGGTCAATAGGCAACTGTTAATGTGTATCGCACCATGATCTTTTTTAATAATTTCACTCACACGCAACTAGTCTTTTGGCAAAAAATCAATAGCTAAGGAATAATATATGCAAGGCAAACCTAAGAGAAATATTTGGAAACACCACTCAGTTGCTACCTAGTTGTACGAGTATTTCATTCATAATATAAGGTTATCGATTTGAATTCTCTCGAAAGCATTTAGTATAATTAAATATTTGTTTGACTCAGTATAAGTATGGGAGAGATTTATAATTAATAGACACGGTAAAGCTTATTCTTCTATACATTTGGTGTAGAGACTAGATACGGCCAACACAATTCTTCATGATTGAAGTGTGAGATATCATCCCTATTTTTTTTTTTATATTTTAGATATAAAAAAGAGGCTATAAATATGGAGTCGGAATTTGGATGTATTTTCTGTAATTAATTCTCAATTCTAATTTTCATTGTACTGGCCAGGTGTTCTACTGACAAACTTTTTTCAAATTAGTTGCACAAAAAGAAAAGAAAAGAAATTAGTGGAGATCTTAATGATAATAGATTGTTTATTTATATAACGTTATAATATAGACACAATCAATTAAACACAACTTATAATTAAATGTAAATTGCATTGTTATAATTATTCAATGTGCATTTAGAGGTATCACTAGTTGCAATTATATATCAAAAAAAATAAAAATATGTAACTAATAATTATAATTGTATACTATGTAAATTTGCCTTCAATTAAACGTGTTCATATGGCACTAGTTAAGTATTACTAGTTTTTTTTTTTTTTGGTTAATCTCTAAGAAAACCATACATTTTTTGATTTTTTTAAATTTATCATGAACTTTCATTTTTTTGAAATATATTATGAACTCTTTATTTGATTCCAAATTTATCATATTGTCATTCTAAAGTAATAGATTTCGTGTTCATTTTCAAGATTTCAACCCTATATCTCCCAAAAAGATAATCATGAACATTTCGTTTTGGAATTCAAAATGAAGATTGAAGTTTAGAATCTTAGAAATGAATACAAAATTTATTATTATATCATGAGAACATGATAGATTTGAAGTTACTTAAAAAATTCGTGATATATTTTAATAAAATAAAATTCGTTATAGATTTCAAAAAAATTAAATGTTCGTTGTTTTTTTTTAAATTAACCCTTTTTTTCAGACGCTCGAAAGTGATGAGTGGTTGCACGATTCTATCGCGATAATATGATGCAATATATTTTTTTTCAAAAAATTATATATATAACATCAATTTTGTAGCTATAAAATTTTGTATCATTTCTGTGATTTTCATTTTGATAAACCGAGGTGCAAAAGTTTTCAGTGGGATCCCCACACAACACATTCGAATAAATTTTGCTGCAAAATATCTTCATAATTTTCTTTTTTATCAAAAGAAAACATTACACTGATATTATATTAATCCGTACACAAATTTAATACAAAAACGTTAGAAAAATTTACATGAAATAGAAATAACAAATAGCTAAAATAGCCTACAATGGATCACAAAAACCAAAATATCTCCATAATAGACCAACAAAACAAGATCAATACATTATGCATGAATGTTAGGTTGGATATTATAGAGAGTCGCTTTTGTTGGATGCATATCCTTGTTAGTTAGACTTGCCATTTTCCACCAAACATAATTCTTTTATTTTTAGTAAAAAAAACAATAACACTTCAGACACTCATTAAAAATAATTACATTGAACATGTTATATAGTAAATTAGATCGTTATACTAAAAACATGGAATTATATATTAGAATACAATTATTCTTATCATTTGATATGATAATTTAATAATAACTCAACGTGTCTTTCCTCGTATTGACATGGATTCAAGTGTCCATATTGACGTCCATACCCTTAATTAGAGATTAAATGCTGTGATACAGTATTATAAATTTAAAATTTATTAATATTATAATTGACCGTGAAGAAGACCTGCTCAATCTTAGTAATGCTTAGGTGGAGATTCCTTCTTATATGTTAAATTAAATAGAATAATCAAATAAGAATTATTCTAATTTTAATTTATAGAGTTAACAATAAATTTTTTTCTCTTAAAAAAATATAATTATTCTTTAAAAAAAAAAACCAAAACAGCATGAAAGAAGGCTTGAGACGCACGAACGCACACATCCCAAGAGAAGCAAGAAAAGTGAGCATAAAAAAGTCGCAGCGTTAGGATTTTCCGCAGAGCTTTGGTCGGAAGCTTTGAGTTCTTACAACAATGGAGGAAGACAGGAGGAGCTGTTGCTTCTTTCTCTAGCGTAGCATCTCATCCGTCGCTGATAACATTCCACGTTACAGCTTTGTCCGCCCGGGCCCACCCAACCGGTAATCCTTTCCCGACTCTTTTGATTTCTCAACTGCAAATGCAATATGCCCCTCTTTGTTTCTCCTGGTTTTAGTCTAAATATCAGTTGCCTTGCCGGTTCTGTTTTTCTTTCTTCTAATTAGCTGCATTTGGGAATTTAAGAAAAACCCCATTTGTTGTTTTTGTTGAATGATGCTAATTTCATTGCTTGATTTGACGACTTGCTCATTTCGTTGAGATAACGTAAATATTATCTTGTTTATCTTGGGTTTTATCAAAAATTGTGTCTTGATTCTACTTTGTTCTGTATCATTAATTACATTGTCATCTTGGTTTCATAAGTGATATTTCCGATCAGTTTGATAGCTTAGCCTGACTGCAGATACTTTAGGAGCACGGCTAATAGGCCAGCAGCAGAAGCAGCAGCAGCGTCTGATTGCAATGGGGGAATACAATGGTGTAGAGTATGTTGATATTGATGTCAACGAAGTGACTACGCCTAGGTTAGATAACTTCAAGAAAGTATCACTTCTCCCCCTTATCTTCCTCATCTTCTATGAGGTTTCTGGGGGTCCCTTTGGGGTTGAGGACAGTGTCCAGGCGGCCGGTCCCCTTCTGGCCCTTCTGGGCTTTTTGGTGTTTCCATTCATATGGAGTGTCCCGGAGGCGTTGATTACGGCCGAGATGGGTACCATGTTCCCTGTGAATGGGGGATTCGTTGTCTGGGTATCGACCGCACTGGGTCCTTATTGGGGGTTCCAGCAAGGATGGATGAAATGGCTAAGTGGGGTGATTGACAATGCTCTTTACCCTGTTCTTTTTCTCGACTATTTGAAGTCGGGAATCCCAGCTTTAAGTGGAGGTTTCCCACGAGTTTTAGCAACATTAGCTTTGATAGTTGTGCTCACTTACATGAACTATAGGGGTTTAACCATTGTGGGATGGGTAGCAGTTCTTTTGGGGATTTTATCCATACTTCCTTTTGTTGTTATGGGACTCGTGGCAATTCCAAAGATTGAACCTTCAAGATGGCTTGTAGTGAATATGGCAGATGTCGACTGGAATTTGTTTTTGAACACTCTCTTTTGGAATCTAAACTATTGGGATTCGATAAGTACGCTTGCTGGAGAGGTGGACAACCCAAAGAAAACTCTACCAAAAGCACTTTTGTATGCTTTAATTTTGGTTGTGCTTAGTTATTTCTTCCCTATTTTGATTGGCACCGGAGCTGTCCCATTGAACCGTGCCTTGTGGACTGATGGATACTTCTCAGATATTGCTAAAATGCTTGGGGGAGTTTGGTTGAGATGGTGGATACAGGCAGCTGCTGCACTGTCAAATATGGGGATGTTTGGAGCCGAGATGAGCAGTGACTCTTTCCAGCTTTTAGGAATGGCAGAGCGAGGAATGCTTCCTGAGTTCTTTGCTAGGAGGTCTCGTCATGGGACACCGCTGATCGGGATTTTATTTTCAGCTTCAGGCGTGATTTTGTTGTCATGGCTGAGCTTTCAAGAGATTGTAGCTGCAGAAAACTTCTTGTATTGCTTCGGAATGATACTGGAGTTCATATCATTTGTACGATTAAGAGCTAAATACCCAGCTGCGTCTCGGCCATATAAGATACCTGTGGGAACAGTTGGAGCGGTTCTCATGTGTATCCCCCCAACCATATTGATTTGTGCTGTGTTAGCCCTTTCATCAATCAAGGTAATGGCTGTAAGCTTTGCTGCCATAGCAATTGGCCTTATACTTCGGCCCTGTCTCACCTATGCCGAGAAAAAGAGATGGATGAGGTTCTCCATCAGTGCTGGCCTCCCGGTGCTTCATGGTGCCGAAGAACCGAGTATTAATTCCATTGTCAATTAGGTGAATACTTGTCAGCTCAAGATGCCACTTGGGAATATGTGGCCACTGGCCAAGATGTAACTCAAAGTTTAGAATAACAACCATCTGTGGTAGAAGGAATTAGGTTTCACTATGTTCAAATAATGTGTATTAGAATAAAATGTGCACTAGAATGCAACCAATTGAAGGCATATAATTGATATGAGCTCATGTATGTGGGAGAGTTGTAATAATCATTGGAATTTGAATTAAGTCATAAATGTGGAATTAGTTATTAGCTCAAGGAAATAAGAATTGAAAATAAGAATTAGTCACGACCAGCTGTCATTACATATCCAACTAGACAGGCGGAAATTGTAATTTTGCAGAATTTCCATTGGGGGAGCTTTTGCCAGTTGACTGCACTTCTAATGACTGTATATTTTCAATGGCACAACTAATACTTACAGAAATACCATATTGCAGGAAACTTACAGAAAGATACACCAGACCTTCTGAAACATAAAAATATACAGAAAAGAGTAAAAGGCCAAATCAGTTATTCTATAAATTCCAGTCAAGGAAACCTATATTCATTAACATGACAACCTACTTGCAACCCAAATTTTAGTTTTGCCATTCCATGGTAAGATAATTGGCCATTGTATCATTCCATTTGCAACCTTAATTAACATAACAGGCAAATCATCGAAGCATGGATGTGGTGTCAGTTGCAAAAATATTTTAATCGTTACGAGTTTGAAATTATCAAAGCAGGAGATGCAAGTTAATTACAAATATAAAAGTAAACAATAAAAGATGAAATAATAAGTACCCAATAAATAAAAAAAAACATCTACAGTGCATCAATAATATTCATATAATCCAAACAATATACTCATTAACCACAACAAACATGTAAACAACCATATCCATACAAAGTACATTTCTCCAACTATCCATTATTCCAACAAAAAGAACTAATTTATCTGCCACTTCCAAGTGAGAACTCAAGAAGTTATCAACCAAAAAGGTCCATCCTGTGGTAAAAATAATGGAAGCAAGAGTCTAGATACGACGTCTCTTTGGGAGTCGACATCCATTATGCGGACGTCGAGTTGTATCTTCAATGGCTACTATGGGATTCCAATCACTGCGAGAATCAGTAAAGCCCTCTCTAAAGCTCATGATTGCTTGCCTTTTCTTCTTAAAGTAAGTAAAACCTCTCACCTTTATCACAACAGAGTTCAACCCTTGCTTTCTTGCCGATCGTCCAAAATGTTCAGCAGTCGCTTCGGCAGTATACCTGGACATTTTTGGGCCACCCTTCAGCTCCTTTACTGTACCTGATGAACCTGATAGTTTGTAGTGTTCATCATGACCATCCATGTTTTTCTTTTTATCACCCTTGTAGTCCGTCACAGTAACAAATGTATTGTTGCGCATTAGCTTTATATGGACAATATCAGCATTCTGATCGGCATTGTTGTGAGAAAGATGGGAGCCACCTTGCTCTAGTACTTCCCTCACAAAGTCCATTGGCTTGGAGATCTTCTGTGAATCAAAGTCATTCCCACCTGCCGCGTGGAGTGAACTCTGGAAACTCAATGCATAAGGAACAGGCAAATTATCCTTTAAAGCCAAAAAACGTGAATTCAGCCATGAGGTTTCTGCATACTTCAACATCACTTTCGGCCTACCCGACAGCGCAACATCAGCAGACGAACATGAACCAACTGTAGGATTACCTAAACAAGCAACAGAATGCAAACATCATTTATTGTAGTAAGGAACAAAAAGCACAGCATATCTCTATTGTATTTCTCATTGGGATGGAATTGGACTACTCACATATAACTCCCACCGCCCATAAGCCCAAGTACACAATCTCCACTCTCCAACAAAAAGAAATTAGTAATGTATCTCTCTTAGGCCAATTGATCCAAAACTCCCATGGTGGTCCAAAAAGTAAAATAGTTTTCAGAAACAGATTCTTTGGAATGCATAAAGCTCAGGTTTTTCTATTCACCTTCTCGGGGTTTCTAATTCAGCTACTTGGTTTCTTCTACTTATCATCAGCAACAGTTCAAATTCAACAACCAATCAACTATATCCCTGCCTACCTCATAAAAGATTTCAACTTTTTTTTTTTTTTCTTTCGGGTGGTTCTCTTTCAGAAATCATAAAAAAAAAAAAAAAACCCGAACTCATTTACCCCATCAAATGCTAGCAATCCCATAAAAATCCAACAATTTCTTTACATTTCAATTGGGTTCTCGAAGGTAAAACATACTAAAGTGGAAATTATTTTAATTGCTTTATTCTCCTCGGCAGAAAATGGCAAAAGTGAAAATAAACAGAGAGAAAAAAGAAAAGGAAAAAGGAACAGATCGAGAGAGATGCCTGGAGAGAGGGACTTGACGACGCCGCCGCCATGAGCACGACTAAGAGGGGAAGCAGAAGCAGGAGCAGAGGCAGATGCAGAGAGAGGGCGAAGAGCTTTGAGAATGTGCATTTTGCTCTTCTTCTTTCTGATTCTGCTTTCCTTCGTTTTCAGGGTTTTTTGATTTTGAACGTCAGCCGGGTCGGAGTTCGATGTTGTTTTCAGGGTTTTGGGTTAAAAAAAAATAAACAACAAAAAATAAAAAGTGCAATTGGTGGGAGAGTGATTTTCACACACTAATCGTAAAAATAGTAAATTGCAGAATTTATACATTGTAATAAATTCTTTTTTTTTTATATAATCAGATCCTAAATGTTTGTAGCAAAAAATATATTAAAAAAATATTATTATTTTTATTATAAATATTAAACATTTGTTTATAAAAATAAAAAAAATTATTAATTATAATATATTAATTCTGTATTTTATTTTTCTCATATTTAAAATTAAAATAAAAGTCATTCATAGCATCGTCCCATCTTTGAAATTAATCGAGGACGAAAATTTTACCACGTGTAGACAAACGGATAACATTTAAGGAAGAGGGTATAGGTGTCAAAACGGATCATCGGGTTGAGTTTGAATTGGGTCACTTCGGGTTCGGGTTACTTCGGGTCGAATTACTTGTGAGTCAAGTTATCTTCAGGTCATTTTGAGTTGGGTCACTTCGAGTTTGGATCGGGTTCGGGTCCGGGTCAATCCACGGGTTGGTCACGTCATCAAAAATGATGATGTGACATTTTTTATTAAAAAATTTAAAATTTTCAAAAATTTTACTAAAAATTCTTAAAAATCAAAAAAAATCATATGATTGAAAAATAATTGAAAATTTTTCTTTTAAAATATTTTAAAAAATTAAAATAAAATTTAAAACTGTATAAAAAATCTCAAAATATTCTAAAAAAATTTATAATTAAGATTTATATTGAAAATAGTATAATCTATACTTTTTATAATATGAAATATGCTAAATTTTTTCATTTTATTTTTTTGTTCCCTTAAGAAAAAAAAAGTTCGGGTCAAACGGGTCGAGTTAAGGTTGAGTCGGGTTTGATCCAAAGATTTTCGGGTCATTAGGGTTCGGATCATTTCAGATTAGGTCATCCTTCGGGTCAGGTTCGAGTCGTATTTTTTCGGACGGGTTCGGGTCAACCCATCAGTTCGGGTCAGATTTTGACACCTCTAGAAGAGGGGCATTGGAAATATATCAACTATAGGCTGATCTGACTGGTGAGCTCTATTTGTTTTTTTTTTTTTTTTTTTCTGCAATTCAGAAATTTCTGGACAAGAAATGAATGTTTTTGCAATGGGATAATGTAAATTGCAATATACGTGAAAACATTTTGAAACGAATTTCTGAAAAAATGAATTTTTGTTTTATCACAATTTATAAATATCTATTTAATTAGTATAAAAGAGAAGTTTAAAGAAAGCATCTCCTTAATCCTAGCTCTTACGTGGCAATTTCACAATTTTTCTCTTTAATTTTTAATAATTATCTTATATTACCTATCTCAAATTACACACTAATGCTCATAAATTCGATGACCTCTTTATTGCCATTATGTGCTGCTCCTACAGTTACAAATTTTTCTATTTAATTAGTATAAAAGAAAAGTTTAGAGAAACCTCCTCCTTAATCATATCTCCTACGTGGTAATTTTACAATTTTTCTCTTTAATTTTTAATAATTATCTTATATTACCTATCTTAAATTACACACTAATGCTCATAAATTCGATGATCTCTTTATTGCCATTATGTGCTGCTCCTACCGTTACAATTTTTTCTCTTTAATTTTTAATAATTATCTTATATTACCTATCTTCAATAACACACTAATGCTCATAAATTCGATGACCTCTTTATTGTCATTATATGCTGCTCCTACCGTTACAAAATTATTAAAAACAAACAGTAGACTAAATATTGTTAATATAGCACATCAAATCTTCCTTCGTCGATTGTAACCGAAACTATTCTGGCCAAAAGTCTACTTAAGTCCACTAATTGGCAAAAATACCGAAAAATTACACAATCATGCTCATAAATTCAATTGGCATTAATTATAAATAATAACTTAATTTTGTTTCTGCAATGAATGCTTTTAACAATAACGTTAAAATGAATGGAATGCTCATAATTGAAATTGACATTAATGATAAATAATAACTAAATTGGGAGGCTTACCTATTATATAAGTGAGTGGCTTATCATTTGTGTGTTACAGAAGCAATTGGATTGCACGACTGAACTGCATTGTGATCGTCCAAAATTTCAGGTAAAATTCAATATATCATTGTTTCCAACTTCAATTTTATGTGTAATTGTTTCACTTTTTATCTGAATTGCAATAATGAAAAAATTTTATTTCTACTTATTTATTCCTGTCATATGCAGATTATGGAATTCCAATTACTAAAAAATCTCAAAATCAACGAGGCCAATGTTGGCATCAAAGTACGCATCATACGCTTATGGAAAGCAGTGAACAAAAAATATAAGAACAATTTAATCAATGTTGATATGATTCTTGCAGATGAAGAGGTAATATCTTCGCTCTCAAATAATTTTGAAACTAACTTTATACTAAACTTTATATGATTTGTTTTTTATTTATAGGAAAATACGATTCATGCTACAACAAAGAAAGTACAGTCTGAGAGATTTGAAAATGCTTTTACCGAGCAAAATGTTTACATTTTTAAGGGGTTTGATGTCGAGCTCAACACGTTGGGGTACAGACCACTCCCAACTAATAAAAAAATTGTGTTAACAAGGTTACATAATTAGGTTATTTCAGATTTTACAATTTGCATATAAGAAAAAAATTGTTTATTAATAAAATAAAAAACAATTGATTTTGTTTCATTTTTTTTTCTCATATGATTTAATCATGTTAATTATTGTCATTAATAACAATTTGTTTATTCTTTTTTTTTCCTTCCCAATAAATTTTAATATTCAATTAGACAATTTGCTTCCGCTTAAGAACAAAAAAAATCAGATTCTTATATAATTTTTTTTTTCCGTTACAATCTTTATGACAAAGTTAATTGACTCTCTTTAAATTTGGTACCTAACAGTAGACGTTTTATGACAATAAATTTAATAATTTATAATAATAAATTTTAATCTTTTAATTCTCCTCTTTATATTGTATTATGTCATTCGCACACCAATATACAAACAAACACACAACACAAGAGATAGGTTGTTTCAATCATTAGAGAAACAGAGGGAAATAAAAAAGTCAAATACTAAAAAGAAAAATAACTAAAATTATCTATAAAAAAATGTTCAGCCTGCGCAACGCGCGGGTTCAAACCTAGTTTCAGTTATATATTGTACCATCTTTACTGCGAATGGACTATTATTGTGCGAAAATTTTAAAATTTATAAAATAATGATTTTTTCACTATTTTCTACATGTGAGTCCCGCCTCTATGTCTTGCTGTCTCTGATTGCCTCTGTCTGTGTTGTTACTCATAGACAAAGCAAAGATAATTTCACCAGATGAAACATCTTTTAGAGCCCAATGGAGCCAGAGCATGTAGTCCAACACAAAGATGTACTACAGTGAAAAGAATACTCCTAATTAAGCTATGAACTCTCGTCAAACCTTACCAAGAGAAAGGCTAGCTTCCTTAAGTTTAGGATGAGATAACCTCTAAGCCTCTATGTTTGATACACAAAAATTGCCCTGAAAGCCGCCGAGAATTAGAACAAATTTATCTTCAGCAACACTGGATGCAAAAACAGGTGCATTATAAGTCTCAGATGTAACTGCAAACAACGCACTGAAATTCATTACACACTCCTGGTAAATTTGACGCGTCCCAAATACAGACTAATATAACACTGTCGTGAACATCATATGCACATTTACAATGTCACCGTTAATTATTGACGAACAAAAAATGTGCAATTAATGATCACGATATTGCAATGTATAAATCAGTGCCAGGACGTGTCGATCTAATTGTGTTCATGTAAAATTTCCATGGCTGCTTTCAGCAATGTTAAACCCAACGAGAAAAATACTTGAAGCAAGTAATACTTTTTTATTAGTCGCATATCTATGTAACATTGAACCTCAAGATACAACACCTACACAGCAGTTGTTGGAATCAGACACCTAAAAGTGAGTCTTTGCCTACCCTCATTAGTGTCCTTTAAACATTTTCATCCTCTTGTGTGTCATCTGCACTTAAAAGATGATTAAGTGCCACTCTTGCCCTTTTTGGTTCTGACGAGGCTTCCTTACTACCGTTTTCTTCAGCCTTCCTCTTAACATTTTCATTCTGCCTTTCTTCATAAAGCTCAACAGTAGTAGCTTCTTCCTTCAATGCCTCTGGCTTGTCTTGCAATGATGACATTGGATCTAATTTGTCAGATTTCTCTTGTCCAGTCCGAATTCCTTCCTTATGTGATTGCTCACAATCTTTGAGGAACAAGCGGATTTCTTTATTGCTTGACAGATCGCGAGGAGTCTTTCCTGCCTTCGTCTTGGCAGTCGGAGAAGCGCCCTTCTTCACTAAGTACTTGACTAGCTCCAGGTTGGAAGCTTGAGCAGCATAGTGAAGTGCAGTAAGTCCCTTCCGAGTGGAAGCTTTAACAGAGACACCAGATGAAAGCAGAGTCCGGACAACTTCCAAATGACCTTTTTGGGAAGCAAAGTGAATTGCACCCATGTCATCCATAGCAGCAGCACCAACATCAGCCTTATGCTTGCAGAGATAGCTTGCCACCTGTGAGTGCCCTGCCCATGCTGCTAAATGCAATCTACAGGGTGTCAAGGAACAACATGCCAAAAGATAGACAGCCGTTAATAATGTTTTTATTTACAATGGACAATAATCCCTCTTGAAGCAGAGAAAAAAACAGGAAGAGTTGTTTAAACAAGAGGGGTCAGCGCTGTTCCTGCATTGTCAGTTAGCACCCAAAAGGCGAAAAGACTGATGAACTTGTGCTTCATACTAAACCAGAGACACAACCTGTTTTTGCAATGTTGCACATGATATGTAGAGAATGAACATTGTTACCACTGAAAATGCAAACCATGGGCCCTATTGCAAATGAACATTTGAAATAGTGTGTCGTAGCAGAAAATAATTTCGATTCTCATCCAACTTACAAATATTCTTGGCCTTACACATATCTGATAAAGTACAATTGGAGAATTAGGCAAAAACATAGTCCAAGTTGTCTTAAGCCACAAGACAGCAATATCCTAGAAAGTTTTAAACATGGTCACCTCAATCACCACCAACTCCAACATGCTAATGAACATCACAACTTGTAGGCTCATCCTTACAAGTTACCATGCTTAATGTACATTATCAAACATTTAAAAGAGGTCATTGACCGGGGCATTTTGTTTAAATTCGTGTAATTAATTCCCTCCTTCACATGCTTTAATATCTCGGAAGGAAAGAACTGAAATTTACACGGTAGGAACGTACAAAAGCTAGACCACTTACATGACAGGGAATCAAAAAGTCTCTGCAATGTCAGCATCGCCCCAATAGAAGCATATGAAACTCATGACGACTAAGAAAGGAAGCCCCTAGTAGCCAAGCCATCCGGTAAGATAACTCTAAACTAGCCGAACGATGGAGACAGATAAACAGGAATATCATGTACCCATTCAGTCAAAGAAAACAACTCCATGCCCTTAGTCGTGCAGAACTCATTACTGCCAAACATAACCCCATTTGCATCCATACTTCAGCACTCAAACTTCTAGTTTGAGTCTAAATTTAATACAGAAGCTAGCGATATAGGAAAGAAACATCTATAGATCAATATTTTCTTGTATATTTTCATTTTTTTCCTTTTTTTCTGAATACAGAGGAAATTCTTTTGTTGATAAAAACTAGGTAGCTAAGCAAAGTATAAGTGGCGGCCAGCCCTACAAGCTATGAAGCCATCCCACCGTCTCCACCATCACCAACAACAACAAAAAATAACAATAATGTCTTCATTACTATTATTTTCCAAACCATATACAAATTAGAGGAAAACTAAATAAATAAACAAAAGGGAAATTTGGGGGTTGGGAGTGCCCCTCCCGAGCCCCGGGGGGAGGACTGGGGAGGAAGCAAAAAGACTTCAGCACTAGCAAGCAGCAACAAGAAAAGATGAAAGAAACATGTGACCAGCAGTTCGCAAAAATGAAAACTAACCCATAATAATAATAATAATAATAAATAGTAAAAATAAGAGGATACGGAGTTCTGGAGTGCTTATCTCTGGAGTTAACAGACAAAGGATTGGAGGATAGAATTGACTGAACAGCAATCAAATCGCCACGCCTCGCTGCTGCATGAAGATCTCCTTCTCTTTCTCCTTCTCCTTCTCTTGCTCCTCCTTTCATTCTTTTACTTTCTTCTCCCACAAACCCAACCCTCTACGGGCTTGTTCTGTTCTCTCTTGGATAGACTGCAATTATTGTTTTAAATTTCGGGGAGTGTTACAGGGATATTGCCATTCCATTCCAGTGAGCATTGCCGCAGTAGAGAAACGGCAAGAGAAAAAATATATATAGATAAAATTAAATTAGCAAATAAAATTAAATTAACCTCCAGTTCCACCAACAAAAAGGATTGATTAACCTAATATTAAATAATCAAACAGAATCACATAAAACTAATCAACTTAACTATTTTAGAGCACAGCAGCTTATAACCAAGAAATCAAAGACGCAAATGATGGTAAATGAAAACAAAAATAATAACTGAAAAGGTGAAGCCGAAACCTAAAAATAGTTGGAAAATGCTTGTCTTTTTGTGTGCGTGTGTTTGTGTGTCTGGTGGGTGTGAGAGAAAGAGAGAGAGGGTTACCTTTTGATAGAACTGAGAACTTTAGAGAGAGAGAGAGAGTTGAGGGTGAAGAGAGGCCCGGCCGAGGAAGAAGACGACTAAAGATTCGGTGGCACAAAAACTAATACGCCATCGTTTTGCTGGTTATCTCCCTTTGTTTTTTTCTTTTTACCTGTAATTTGTAAAAGACGGTGCTCAAATTAGAATGATCTGAACTTAAAAAAAAAAATTCTATTCAAACATAAGGATTATCAAATTTATTTATTGAAATTAGAATATCCTCTATATATATTATCTTATTTAACTCAATTTATAAGAAAAATTCATCATTTAAGTACTAATAAGTTCAAGTAAACTTCTTTTAAGATAACTATAGTATTAATCAAGTAAACTTCTTTTAAGATAACTATAGTATTAACAAATAAGAAATTACAAGCGTAAAAGTCACGACTAAAGTCAAATATGAGTAGAGGACATTGTCTCATAAACATTACTTCTGGCCCTCAAACACGAATCATAAGTAAAAGAAATATGTTAAATTGTCACTTCAAAAATAAAATGGCTTAAATATTTAGTTTGTTTATCCTTAATTCCTACAAATAAAGGCAAAAAATTAAGGAATTGAAAAAAAAATAGTTCAATAATAGTGTTCAAGTCGGGCGGTAAAAGATTAAAAAGCGTCCTCTTGTGAATGCTCTAAATAACGGCGGCTTGTTGAGTCGGTGTGAGCCACGAATGGAACTAGCTTGCGTCTCCGTTAATTTAATTAGGAGTTCCTATGTTTGTAATAACAATAATAATAATAATAATAATAATAGTAATGATAATGGTTTTGCGGTATTCAATCTCAAGATTTGGTCTATTAACATTAAGCCTCCTGTCTGTCTGGTAAGAAGAAGAATAAAAAAGATAAAATTGAGCTAAATCGCAGATTCAACTAGCAGAATGGGCGGATTAGCTTGTTGCTAGTTTGCTACCGCATGCCTGGCCTACTTGCTAAATCGCTGAGTTTGGTACTAGTTCCTTTTTCTTCAAAGCAATTATCACTCTAATAAATATTTCGCTCAAACGCACTGTGAGATGATAGTATTGACAATTTCTCAAGGGCATTACTGGGTCTCGCCAAAATATGCCTTGCACTTTACATTGATGAAAGTCTACTAAGTACAAACGGAATTCCAATTTTGTGACTATGTTTAAAGTCTGTTTATTTGCTGAAAAATAATATATTTGTAAAAAATTAAATCCAAAGATAATAAAATCTAAAATAATATTGTCTGTTGCAGTGTTTGGTTGTGATACTGATTTATATTTTTTTTGTATTTGGGAACATTTAAGGAAAATTGAATCATTAAAAATTTATTCAAAACACTGTTCGTCGGACCGCCGCTATTGCCACCACACACGGCGTCACCACCAGACACAGTCACCGGTGACCACCGAAAGTCCTCGTTTTAGAATCATCGTGTGCTGATCTACACTTTTTCCAACACCATGCGTTGGAATATCGTCGGAAAATCTCGAAAAAGCCGCTTGAAGCCCACTGTCTTCCACCTGCTCCGCCGTCACTTGCCGTTTTGTCAGCTATCATCAAAGCTTGAAAACGGTCTGGAAAAGCTCACCCGCCTCTGATCTGTCGTTTTCGACCATCAACAAACTAATTTGAAGCCTCGAAGATGCTGGTAGGCTCTAACTTGTACATGATTTTCCGTTGACTGACTATGTTCAGCGCACCAAACGCTGGAAAATTACCTGGAGTTAAATGTCCGCTCAAACAAACACACCCTTAATGTCTCCAAATTGTTCATGGGATCTTCTTTCTTATCCCATCCTACAACCAAATGGAGCAGGAGAGGCCCTCCTCCTGATTTACATGCGTGACAAAACTATATCAAGAAAACAAAAAATTAAGAGCCATAATAAAAAAGAAAAAGGATTATCACTATAGTACTACTGTGAAGTGTAAAAAGAAAGGTTGACTATCGACAAATAACAGAAGGAAAAATATAGGTAGACAGAATTTAGTGGACGGAGAATAAATGTGAGAATTTTTTTGTACAATTAGATGATTTTTTTGTACAACGAGAAACTAAATTATTGTAACAAATTTTGAAGTATTTTTTCATATATTTTTTCGTTGTAAAAATTAAGCATCTGGTTGCACAAATAAATCACCTGATTGTACAAAAAAAAATTTCGATCTATTTTTCGTCCACTTAATCCCGTCCACCTAACGGGACTCATAACAGAATTAGTTGACGCAGTCGCTCCCCACAAGTGCAAGGAACTGGGACGTTCGGAGAGGGAGTTACAAATCCTTTATTAGGTGTACTTGCTTCGAGATTGCTGTCCAGCAATCATGAATTCGTGAAACAAACAATTGTTCCCTTATCATTTCAATTTCCCAAAAAACAAAAAGAGTATATTTGGAACTTTGAGAGAAATCCACTGAACGGCAAGAGGTCTGCGCAATTAACCCATAGTTCAATAGTTTCCAAACTGGAAAGCAAGGAACATTGAGTTGTCCTTCTTATTACATGAAGTCCAAGTGTTTACATAACCTACTAACATGAGGGTATACTTATCCAGTAATGGTCCATATTTGAATTAAACATAATCTTAATTAATCCAACCTATTTATAGGTTCCCATAGGCATGCAAAAAACTGAGTTTCCTCCTCGAATAAAAGCTGACAAACACATTTTGCACGGCATATAATATAAGGTTTCTTTCAGCTCGTGAACGGCCAAGTTACGGGTTCTCACGGTATTATTCAGCCATCCGAAAACTACCTCCTCATAAGCACATACACCGTACAGAGGAGATCAACCTTATCAGGCAATAGAATTCCATCAACTTCTGTGCATGATCAAGATGCAAACCAAAGTAAATACAACTATGCAGAAGAATGCAACTCATCCAACGAAGTTCCTGAAACACAAGCGTAAAGTCCCTTGCGAACAAGAATAAGTACCTTCGAGCTTGGGCCAGTATATGCATAAATAACTATTAATAAATGCTTAGACATTCAATCTACCAATGACAGCATAAAATAATTTTTGTGAAGGATATTTCAAGTGGATTTTAATGTTGCGTAAGCAATCCCTTACATGAAACATATATATATACAACAATCACTATACTTCTAGGCATGCCATCAGAATCACGGAAGCCTAAATGATCATAAAAGCTTACATTGAAAATTCAAGGTAGACTTCAAGTTCATGACAAACAAAAGTTCCTTTGCACCAATTCTTCATCCTAACAATTTGACCAGCAAAGCTTATGGGAAGAAGACATTAATTGAAAACCCAGCTCTAGAATAACATTGGGAGAAAACACAATTTATTTTTGAGAACATTTTGTATCATTTTAGTTTTTCTTCTCCATAAGAAAATTTTCTCATGCTGACAACTGAAAATGAAAGACTTCAAGTTGACTATAAATACTTCTACATATGCATTCTATTGTGACAAGATCCTTTCCCATCCTGTTGTCCCTAAAAACCTATATTTTATCATCGGTAGCCAAAACCAATTTCTGCTTAAACTGAAATGGGGAAGTAAACAAATCAATTAAAAAAAAAAAAAACAAATGATATCAAAAGACAAGAAGCACCAAAGACAACATAAATTTCCAAACCATGAAAATTTTACCCGCTCAGTCAAAGGCAAACAGAAAAATAGGAAGTCTACATATCGTATGTCCTCTAACAAGCACACAGTCCACTTATACAATGGATTGTGTTTAGTTTATTTTTGTGGTTTATAAGTGAGTAATATTGTAAGATGGAATCAGCAAGCAAGCAGCACCTTCAGGTAATTCACCTGCAGATCCATCTCTGCGGTTGTGTGGCCACTGCTATTTCAATGGTTCTTACTTTCAGCACCCAGCTCAAGACCACCCTACCAGAAATAGAGAAGCCTATGATACAATCACACATAAAAAACTGTAAACAAAAAAAAAAAAAAAGTCTTCTTGGTTGGTGCAAAGATTTCATCAACTAACTCTACAACCCTTTTCCTGACTACTGGACACAGGTTAAATTTTTAATATCATAAAACACATTTTGCCAATTTAAGAATAATGGAAGAGTGATCTCAAAAGCATCATAGGGATCGAGATCCCAGGGGGACACATTCTGTGTTATCAGCACAAAACTCTTCTTAGATTACGAAAGGCCTCAAAATAAGAAGCACAAGTCTTTTGGTGGTTGTCATGATTTCACCAATTAAAAGCCTTTGAAACATAAATCAGAACATCAGTTGTAAGATAGTTCTCATAAAGGAAAGAACTTTCAAAGTCATACCAAGGCCATCAAATTATTCAATATAAATAAATGACTTTGGCACCTTCGAACCTATATGTCCTCCTGTAACCACGATCAAAAAGAAATTAGGCCTTTTCTTTTACAATCAGGAGGGTCACCCAGTTTGCGTTGCGTCTTCATCCTCGGTGCCTATACACAATTCAATAAATTCCCCCCAGAAAAAAAGTCTACAACATCAAAGAATTTGATGACAAGAAGAAAAACCCATTTATCAGCATAGCACAAAGGATGGAAATGTGAGACGGAAGTAGTAGACAAGTAGCAATAAAGGGTTGACTTGTCTGTGGATCCATCTTAGCAGTTGTCTGGCTGCTGGCATTACTTTGTGCACCCAGCTCAGGCGACACCACTCAAATTTAGAGAAGCCTATGAATTAGGTGCATATCAAAAGTTCAAGCAAATCAACCCATCATTTACTGGTTGGTAGATCCAGCTCAAGCATTTGAGGGCCAATCCTATTAAACTTCAATTATATCCGTCTTAAATTGAGATCAAAATACACTTATCAATTAATTTTAACTTCATCCAAGAGTTTGAACTTCCAGAAAACAAACATGCGGAATATAGATTTGCTGTCAATTTTAAATTAATCGATAACAATAGCTAATTATGATAAAGTAGGAATCAAAAGTTCAGTTTGAAGAGACAAAGAAAGAGAAGGGAACTTGTTTGTCTGGCCGCTAAGAAAGAAATACAAGGTAGTGTAAATAAACAGATATATGATATATTTCACTATGTGTGGATAGAAAATGAATTTGGCCGTTTCTTAGCAGCCAAACAGAGGAAGTCTATTACCCGAGAGCGAGAGAGAGAAATAAAGGAATGAGCCCTTCCCATCCGCCTCCGACCTCACATCCGGCTACCTTTTATTGTGGAGAACGCCGGAATCCTCAGTTGCAGCCTCTCTCTCCCACACTCACAGCCATCTAGAACACTCAACTCAGCTGCTCCAGGTGGCTCTTGATGACGTGGGCACGTCCAACTAAATACATAAAAAAAAAATACGTAATTAATTTAATATTATTAAATAATTTATTAATTTTTATTTTTTAAATTTAATATATTTTTTAATTTAATAATATAAATTATTATATATTTACTATACTTTCACACACATGTTTCTATTAAACATTTTCAACGAAAAAAAAAAAAACTTCAACCGTTCTAATTTTGTAATGTACTGTAGTCCTAAACATTTTATCCCTACAATTGAATCGTAAATGCTATTAGTTTTTTCTCATGTGTTACTTTTACTCACCGAACAGTAAAAAAAATGTTAAATAAAACAAGAAAAATTTAGTTTTTATACACTAGATTAGAAATATATTTCACATACTGATTTTTAAAAATTATAAAAAAATATATTATATATTAAGAACAGTAACAAAAAAATACCGTATATTAACTCGCTATTAACCTTTACTAATCTACAAAAAATACCATTAAAAATGGCTTAAACAGTCTGAAATACCCTTACGTGTAAGGGAGTCTAAAAAGAAAAAAATCATTTTTGGGTTCTCCCTTTCCTCCCTTAGCCAAAACCCTCCCTCCCTGCGTCCGACAGACTCGCCGATTAGTATTTGGGTGTGAGCAGAAGATGGAAATGCTGTACCTTTCCTCCGCCGCTGCCTCCGCCGTGAGCCCACGACTCTTGTGCTTAGAATCCTCCATAAAACTACCCAGCAAACGCCATCCAACTGTTTCTTTTCTCAATTCCAAACCGACTATAAGTTACCCAGCCCTCAAGGCCTCTCTCAAGTCTTCCAACAACACCACCCTAGCTGCTCCCCAACCGCTGTCGTCGTCATCGTCGTCGTCGTCGTGGTCGTCAGCCCCACAGACGCCGGCCACGGCGCTGAGGGGTGCGGAGGTGGACGCCATGGGGCTGTTGCTGAAGGAGAGGATTGTTTTCTTGGGGAACAACATCGACGACTTCGTGGCCGACGCTACCATTAGTCAGCTGTTGCTTCTGGATGCGCAGGACCCGACCAAGGACATCCGCCTCTTCATTAATTGCCCTGGTGGCTCCCTCAGGTAACCCACCAACTCCAACTGCCACCACCCAAACTCTTCATTTTTCCCTCTTTCTTTTGGGCATTACCCTTCCTTCCTGTCATATTTATGTGGCCTGTTCTTTTACTTCTCAAACTAAGGTGATTCAAAGGAGCAGCCTAATCCTAATCCAAATCCAAATCCAAATCCAAATTTTGTTGGTTATTATTTTTCTTTTCCGCGCATTGTGATTTGGGGGTAAGAGTAATTTACATAGAAGATGCTAAATTAGAGCTTCAGACAATTGATTCTGTGGCTTTGTAAACCGTAGCCAGAATACATTGGTTACTTAGGTCCATAGCCTTCATTCCATTCTTGGGGGATAACAGTGTACGGACTAGCCCCAACAGGTTAGTTTAGACTGATGGGGCAAAGGGCTTGATGCATCTTGAAGTTTATGGTGTGAAGTTGCCGCCAAAGGAGGCCTCTAGTTTTTTTTTTTTTCCCCCTCCCGGCATCGCCGCCCCACGGGGGTTGGGGGGGGAGGGGGGGACGACTACAAACTAACGGTCAAAGCTCAGAACGGTCTTGAACCTATCTCCAGAAGGCAAATGGCTTCTGTTTTAGCAAATGTGGTGCCCTGCAATAAAGGATGTTGGTTTGTGTCATGAAGATTCTAATAATTGTTGCGCTTTTGACGTAGAAACTAGAAATTTTCCGATTAAACCATGCAGGTTGGAACAACTCTTATTGAAAATAAATTACAACATGGCAGGGAAATTTGACGTTCTTGCACCTGAAATCATCCAGTAGCATTCTTTCTACATTGTATATAAGTTGTTCGTGTTTGTTTTATATTATAAAACAATAAATTTATTTGCTGATCTGCTTAGTTTTTGACTTTGGGTAGTTCCACATTGCCCTTAGGATTTTACTTTTTTTGGTAGGATTTTAGAATTAGGCAATGCATCCTCATATGATTAGTGAATAATGCAGTAATCTGGGAGAATGATATTGAACTGTATGTGTATGTTTATGATCACAGTTTGGGGTTAGATCGGAAAGGTGTCTTAAAGTTTAAGTCTTTTCAAACAGGGCCAGGGGGTACAATGGGTTATAAGCTGAAGTCACTACTATGATGATTATCCGCCACAAGTGATTGTGTATATAGATGCATATGCAAGAGTCCTTGATTGTGACATGAAGGTGTACATTGTCTAGGAAACATAAACCATGTACTCATGTACAGGTAAAAGAGTCTTAAGTGATTGCAGTGTACAAGCAGTTCCGTCTCTCCTGTTAGTATTGCAACTTCAAATTTCTTGTATCATGCATCAATTCAGCTAGTAACATGCAATGGAGTAAACCTATAACCTTGTTGAGCTTCTGATATGGCAATAGAAAACTTTCATTCATTTATCCAAGTAAGATCTTCCTCATCACGTACTTGACTTTGTAAGCCTATTCACAGGGCACTAACCATGGATCTTGGATGAATTTGTGTGAAGTGCAAGACACAAAAGTGAACTTTATTCTTCATTCATTGGGCCTATTACACTAATCGGTCATTTTGGTGGAAATGCAGGAAGGCTATTTATTTTGGACTTCACTGAAAAGTGCTATTTGGATTCTTTATTTCATGTCATTGATAAACCCTTCAAATTAATAGCCTTGTAAGAAAAATATTTTGCTGTGGAAGTTCATTATTAAACGTCATTGCTTTTTGTCATTTTAGTTTTTTATTTCTCTTCTTGATGTGATGAGGTTTGATGTAGTGAAAATATAGGCTGTTCTTTTGCATTATTTTGCTATGCCTTTCCATTTCTTGATCTAATTTTACAATTGTTATTTTAGTGCTACCATGGCAATCTATGATGTCGTGCAGCTTGTGAGGGCTGATGTTTCCACCATTGCCCTGGGGATTTCAGCATCAACAGCTTCCATAATTCTTGGTGGTGGCACAAAAGGCAAGCGCTTTGCAATGCCAAATACCCGAATAATGATTCATCAACCTTTGGGAGGTGCTAGTGGGCAAGCAATAGATGTTGAGATTCAAGCACGAGAAATCATGCATAACAAGAATAACATCGTCAGAATTATTTCAGGCTTCACTGGTCGCACTGTGGAGCAAGTCCTAAAGGATATTGATCGAGATCGTTATATGTCTCCAATTGAAGCAGTTGAATATGGCATAATTGATGGAGTTATTGATAGAGATAGCATCATTCCTTTGGCTCCCGTGCCAGAAAGAGTGAAACCAACCCTGAATTACGAGGAAATGCGTAAAGATCCAATGAAATTCTTAACACCAGATGTTCCCGATGATGAAATATATTAGATGCGGTGTCTGCTACAGGTAACTAATTCTTGTGTTGTACCATTAAAAATGTTTAGCTGCATGAGACTTTGTGTTCAAGACGGAAAACAGATTTAAGAATGAGTTAGAAGCTACCAGTTGGCATACATGAACTGCAGAAACCCCGTCTGTTGTATGTCTCATCCTTGAGCAGGATATGGTGGGTGTTAGATGGCCTCGGTCGAGCCCTATGGATGTGGCCTAGCTTCTGATTTTAATTGTATGGCGTTGCTGCCTCCACTAGACCCAAAAAAAAACAAAAAAAGAAAACGGAATGAGTTTGATCGTTTGTCTGAAACCTATTATTAGTAACATTGCAATTTTGATGAGACAATATCCTGGCATAATATGTCCCCAAGAAAATGTTGTAATGGTATCCATTTAAATTGGATGGACCCATTGCAGAACCAAAATGACGAAGCGCCCTTCCATTCTTTATGTTATGATTCACTCTAAGCTTCACAGTTGTCAACCTTCACAGACATCTGAGTGATTATGTATAAGCCTCTCCATGGTGCATTTGCTTTTTTTTTATGTGTTTCTATTGATTCATAAATGGGCAAGCATGGGTGTTGAGTATTGTGTTTTTTGTCCAAGAAGGGTGCTAACAAATTGAATAGTTATTACATGACTTATACTAAGTTGGGCGTAAGTTTCGTCTCACCTTTTGATTTTGACGGGATTTGACCCTAACCATAAGACTGGAAGTATGAGCCTATTACCAATTTAACCATGAATAGTTACTACATGGTTTACACTAAGTTAGGCGTAAGTTTCGACTCCAATCATAAGGCTGGAAGTATGTGCTTGTTACCAATTCAACCACGGATGGGGGTTTTGTACAGAACTTCTAATTTGCTTACTCGCAGTAATACTATTGACCATTGAGTTTGTCATTGTCATAATCCTTCCTAATAAAGCCAAAACATTGCCGGCATGTATTTTGTGTTTGCCGATTAATTGTTTCTAAAACTCAACTTTGACCGTATGTCTTCAATATTTTGTGCAATTCTACTGTCATTACAGTGTTGGTGGTTCTCTTTAATTGTTTTTTTTTTTTGAAAAAAAAAAAAGCAAGAATATCTTTCTCTTAGTGAATTTCCTTTTAAGCCAACTAATTTTTAACTGCTTTAATCAACAGTCTAAGTCCAGCGGGAAACACGGTGGTGGGATCTTAGAAATCAAATTATTGCTATAGACTTGTAAAATTTTCCCAAAGAAATAATAAATAAAAAGGAAATATAGTGTTCAAATTTTCCAAATAGTTTTTACAATTATGCTAAAGATACAAAGACATTTTTATTGAAAATTTTAGTGTTTGTGTGACACATCTTGTAGTGTAGTCATAAATCAAACTTGAACATTCATTTCACTACGAAAATGCGTTTAACAGACTTATGTCTCGTTTACTGTTTTGTTTTTAACTTTTTTATTTGAGCTAGATAACCAAAAAAACATGTTTGGCATTTTGTTTCTGTTTTTTTTTTTTAATTATGAAAGTAATTTTTAAGAAAAAAAAACAAATGACATCATTACTTCACGTCTGTCAAGTAATGTTCTCGAATATTTCTCTCGTCTGTCTGTGGTTGCTTTCTCTCATTTCTCTCTCTTGTTTTTTAATTTTTTTTATGTGTATCCCTCGCTACACTTTTTCTCTTTACTCTTTCTTATTCTCTCTTCTATAGGCACTGTTTACTCCTTTTTTTTTTTTTTTCAGAAGATGCAATATTTTATTATTAAAGAAATACAAGTAAAAGAGAACATTTTAAATTTCAAACTTCTAAATTAAATATGCACACCTTCAACTACTTCAACTAAAATAAATTCTCTCATTTTTCACTCTCTTCTACCTCCCCACACTTAGTCTGCTCTGCTTTCTCTCAATTTATAATTTTTTTTCTTTTTTATTTCTCCACTTTTTCTCTCTTTACATTTATTTGTACACTTATTTCTAACATTTTCTTTCATATCTCTTTACATTTTCATTTTTTATTTGTTAAAACTTGTTCACTAAACGAACCGTAATTCAAACCTCGTCTTGGTTTCACAGTCAAACACACAGATATCGAAACATCAATTTCAAATTAATTTATTAAATGCATTGAAGATGAACCTGTAAAATTTTTAGATCCGCTACTCTGCATTATATTGCATGTCAATTGGCAAAAGCAGTCACTAAGGAGCTTAATTCGTTTTTTTTTTTCAAAAAAAAAAAAGGGAACTCAGATTTGAAATGTCAACCATCTTAATAGATCCTAAACCGAGATCGTAAAGCCCACCACCACTTCAGGATGATCTAAAACTTTTTCCCTATTGAGATAGAAAATTCAATGTTTGCTTCAAAAGCACAAGACTGCAACTAAGTATAAGTCTGCTTTTCAATCGATGCCTTCCTAGTCCCTAAATTCACGAATTGATTGATCAGATTAATTTAATGGGTCGACGTTACCTTTTTTTTTTTTTTTTTTTTTTTTTTTGAGGGAATGGGTGGACGTTACATCATTGTTGTCAAATCCGGACCAGACCGGTCGGATCAGTGACCGGTCAGAAGTCCGGTCCGGATCGTAACTTAAATTAGCTGCGGACCGGACCGGTCAAAACCCGATCAACGGACCGGTTCAACCGGTCCCGAGTTGACCGGATTGGTTACTTTTAATAATTAAAAAAAAATTTCACACAAATGCCAAACAAAATGCCAAACATAACAGTAAACGAAAAAAAAAGTTAAACCCGAAAGATAAGTCTTCAACACGAAAGGTAAGTCTCATACCACTAGACCAGCTTATAACTTGTTGAGATTTTTTTTTTTTTACTTATTATTTTTTCAAATATCTCATATAATACACATACTATCTTATAAATCTTATAAATTAACACTTACTATTTTCTTTCTTTTGTTAAGATAATTATTAATTTTTTTGAATTGTTTATTTTATCTTATAATAAATTCTAAATCATATATTTTAAATTTATAAATGTAAATATTCTAATACATACATATGTATTATAATATTTCATTTTACATATAAATTTTTATGTATAATATATATAAATATTTTTTTATATATTTAATATTAAATACCGATTTTACCGGTTCAATTTTCGGTTAAATCGGTTGAACCGGTTGGACTTTAAACCACTAAACTTTTCGGTTCAATATCCAATTTGATTCTTACAACGTTGCGTTACATTAGTCATCAACAAGCCCGTGAGTCAAAGTTTGCAAATATTTTAATCCCTGATTAGCTCATTGATTAGCTCAGCGGGTCACTTAAGATTAATTAACACCATATTTAGACGCGTAACGAAGCATTGTACTTCAACTGCTCTGTTGTTTTGTGTTTTCCTTTTTCTTTTTCTTTTTCTTTTTTAAGTTATATAATCTTCCCTATTTAATAGTCATGCCGGATGAAAATCGTTGGCCAAAATCTTAGTGGGAATTTTTCCCTGCACATTTGTTTCTTTAATTAATTGGATCTTTTCATATTTCTTTCTCTATTCCTTCAATCCTTCGCCATTGCCGGATTTTGTGTTTGGATCCCACAATTATGCTTTTGCTTACAAAGAAGGGCGAATCGGGATTAACAATTTTGTGGAAAATATGCGCAGTAAAATTTCATCGTGCCTTAGATTGAATTCAAAATTTACAATTCTTGGGCTTGTACTAATTGGTATTGTTGATTATGGTACTGATGTAGATAAATAAAATGAAATTATAGTACTTAGTTAAATTATCATTACTTAATTATTTTTAAATAATAAAATAACTATTTGAAACGTTTTATTTATGTTTATACTTTTGTACATGTTCAAAAAAATAAAACATGAGCGGTGCTGGTTGTAATTAAATTCCAATAATACGATAAATGCAATATTTTGACTTATTTATGAGAACAAAACATAAATGAATTAAGCCTCACAAATCAATAATATTCATTGCTACCATTAAAAAATTTAATTATAGAGTTTAGGATAATGAGAGGTATTTTGATCCAATATTATAAATCAACAGTTGTTTGACCAAAAAGTATCAGTTACATTTGAGAGGAGTTATCAACAAACAACTTTTCGAAAACGTTTACTAAACACTATAATTTCTACTTTTTGAAATGCAACAACAATTAGCATCCCCGAAGCTCAGTGTACCCTTTTTTTCACTAAAATTAATCAGCAAAATGCTTAGTGTTTCCTTAGATCCACCGTTCTTATGTTTCTTCTTAGTTTTTTTTTTTCTTAATTTATTCATTTAAAAACGTCTTTTAGGATTGAAGTTACTGAATGAATGATAAATGAGACTACGAGAACAAATGGTTGGGGGAAAAATTCTGTTGTAAATTGGTGAACAACCTCTTGTATTGTTCCCGCGGCACTGGGGGACAGTGAATTGCTTTTGCAATTAGTGATGATATGGTAGTGTTTTATTCTTCTTTTATAGGTTACAAACATAAAAAATTTTAATTTTTTTGCATTTAAAAAATGGTCTTGTTTATTTCAATATGATTCTAGGAGGGGGAAACTCATTTTGTCTAAAAAATTATCATAGAATTTCCACGAATATAATGTTTATGCAAGGATAATTCGCCTTTGAGTCTTAAAACTTCAATAATATTTTCAAAATAGTATTATTACTCTTTTTTTTTTCATTTCAGTCCTGATCTATACTTTCATTTTTTGTTCTATCCGAGTTTTTTTTTTTAACTAAATTTAAATTTTAAAGCATATTTCGTCTATAAAATGCTTTTTTTTTTTTTGGTAAGGATTAATTAATCCCATCCGAAAATGGACTTATATGTTTATGGAAAGTTTTAAGGTTCAAATGAAAATAAAAAAGTATTAGATATACATTAAAAAATTTATCCAAATTTAGGACTAATTTTTAGTTTATCCAAAAGGTCCAAAGACTAGCACTAGTGGCCACACATTTAAATATCAAATAGAAATGCGAAAAAAAAAAAAAAGCAAAGGATGAATAATTAATAAAATTTTCCACTAGTCACAAGATCTAGTAATAGAGTCACTTAAATTTTAAGTTTTGGATTTAAGATTTAATCCTTAATCTATTCAGAGAAAATAATAATAATAATAATTGTTATTATTATTAGGATCCATTTTCTTGCATCCACCGCGCAATTCTACATTTTTTGTTTTTTTTTTTTATTATCTTGCTCGATTGCAAGGTCAAACAATTCAAATCTTCTTGCGCAAGTACCTTGTTGTACAGATTGCTTTGTTTATATTCTTTAGGTTGGTTGGCCATCAATATTCACATAATCGCCCGAAATGGCACCTGAATCTACATGGTATCTAAGTTTTACTCATTTATATTGGAGTTCTCAAGTCAAGAGCATTAGGATCAACTATTTTTTGTTATATAATTCACAATTTAATAGACTCGATAAAAATTCATTAGGCCTTATTATCCTTCATATTGATAGAAAATATCTTAACATTTTTTTGGTCGTATATGGATTATTTTCTATAAAAAAAAAATTGTTATGTAGACTTTATTCATCTCATAATCTTTAAATTTACCATAACTTCACAGACATGCCAAATCCTCTTCATGTGAGAAACATAAACATACATTTACAAGTTCAACGACAGAATTATTGATAGCTATGTAACCATTGTAGGAATTCAATTCACCTTATTTACCATTGAGAGAAAAAGACAAATAAGTGATAGAGGGAATCTTATGTAATTGGATACTTGTAGGCGCCCCATTTCATTATTTTTATTGGGGCAAATTAATTTATGCTTGTCATATGAAGTGGAATACGCATATATCTTCTTATCACTCAATTTAAAAATAATTAGTCTAACGTGGGCAAAGACTATGTCCTCTTTATACAAATCTACAAGATATCGTGCGTTATTGAGTACAATGTATAATTCTCCTGCTGGCAACTATAACTTGACATACATACATAGCAATAGATGAGCATAATAGTCGTTTTTAGGACTAGAGACTAGAGATTTAGAGTTTAAATTTTAGTTGGAGTCAATAAACCAAAAAAATTAGAGCATACTGACTTAACAATGAAATAATTTATGATAGTTACAACTTGTTATACTATTTTGTGTTGTGCAAAGCAATAATTAGAGCATAAAAATTGCTAGCACATAAGTCATAAATAAGATGATATGGTGTAACACGATTTTCTTTAAAAAAGTTTTATGGAATTTATAACATCCAATACTCTATAAACTATAATGTAAGGCTGGAGTTTGCATATTTCAGTACCTACTTCTAAATTTTCCCTTGTAATTCCTTTATTTTTTTGGGTTCATCCGAAGTTCTATCGTAACGTGAATTATAAGATAATATAGTTCTTTGGATTTATAAAAATCCTGCCCCTCCTTGAGTAAGAGTGTCTCTTCTACTTTTAACTAGTGGCATGAGCCTTGCCTTTAGGAGATAAATGAACCCATGAAATTCAATGCATATATACTTTTGTTTTCATCAAAGTCAAATTCAATTTTTCTGGGGGTTTGTGACACTTTTTCCTTTATGCAATTATATTGTGATAATGAAATTAAGAAAACATCAGAAATTTCTAAATTGATTCACTTTATTTGTAAATATAGTTTACTCATAATATTATATCACATAATAAGTAAGATTTATTTAAAATAAAAATAAAAAATAAATTAGTATGGTGTAAAATTATAAATAAATTATATTAAAAAAAGTGAGTAAAAATAAAAAAAAATATGATTATTATCAAGTTATAAATATAAATGCTATTTGTTTTTATTCGCTTTCATTGCAATTGGAGTATCCATCCTGCATGGAAGTTTGCACAAATAAATGCACACATTAAATGGGGACGGTAGTTTTGTAATTAGATGATTAAGGTATGTGTATTTATGCGTGTGATCGCACCAAATCAAATCTTCTCCCTTGTTTTTAATAACTCTTCTCATTTTTATTATTTTCCTTCATCTTCGTCTTAATAATAATATTATATGTGCCTACTTGATCATGATCTAGCATCTTCTGCAAAAGAACAAATGGAATAGTCAACTGAACGCCGGTTAAAAGAGTCGCATATTCTTTGGTTGATTGGGTAGATGATCCTTGTCTTTATTTCCAACACCAAGTTCATAGTGTTTGTTGTCTTTCTTAATTTCTTGCATAGGAAGTGTTGTTCCTCATCAGTCAAAATTTGTAACTTTCGCTGTTGTATTTTGGAGTATTTCAATTCAATTTCTGACATGGACTTTTGGCATCTAAATTGTGGTTTGTGGGGTTGAAGAAAATTTTTGGTCTTTTTTTTTTTGACACAAAATTCATTTTTCTTCAAGGTTGTGCCATAATCTCTACTTTAGTATCTATGAGCATGAAGGAGGTATAATTTCAATCTTGTTTCTGGCAAAAGGTAATATGTTCAATGATGGAAACATAGGAAGATTGGTAGATGATAATTCATTCGTCAAGTCAGAAAGCAGTGACCATCGTCATCATCATCATCATCACCAGTTCAGCTTAATTCAGAGGAGTCAAGCGGAGATGAATCATCAGATGGAGATGGAGGGAAGAGGGTTTCCGGAACTGTGCAGGAACACAAGTGAAGAATTGTTCATCAAATCCTTGATGGAGTGCTCGATGGGCATGCCTGCGCCCACTATGGAGATGTTAGGATTCAAAAATCTTTCGCAGAATTTTCGTACAGACAGTGAGGAGCTCTTCAGGAGCTGGCTTACCAATGGAGAGGCAAGCAGAATTCTTAAAGAGTCTTTTTTTCTGCTAATAAGCCTTTGCAAGATTGTCTAATACAGCTATGCATCTCATGATCCTGACCCGTCTTTATTTTTTCTCCCCATCTTTCTTTGCAAGCTAGGCAGCTAAAAAAAGAGAAAAAACATTGTGCTGCAGGCTAGGCTGTTGTTTGTCATTCAAAACCTCGGTTCTTTTTTTTATTTTTTTTGGGGTTATAGATAAACTAATGAGTTTTAGCACTTTTGTGTTTTGACTGAAAACAGATAAAACCAACAGAACATTGTGGTTTAGTTGAACATGTAATCTGATTTTGCTTAATTCACAAAAATTTGTGATTTTGTTTTAAGACTCAACTGTTTGGTTTCAGAATAGTGGCTATTCATCGAACATAGCGCATCGGACACGACAAGCATCGAGGAGGTGAGTGGATTGGAGTCACAAATCTTTCTGTGTAGCTTTCTACTTTACACAGTTCATATTCCGAAAATTACTTATGTTTTTCTTGCAAATAATACTAAAACTTCAGAATGTTGATTAAAGATTTTGGTTATTCACATCCAAGAATTCTGCTTTTCTAAATCTAGCAACCTAATGTTAAATGGCGGAGTAGTGACCTGCATTTTTTTTATATTTGGTTGCATTTCATGTGTTTTCAGTTATGAATCATGCCTGAGCAGATCTCAGTGGTTGGATTGTTTTGTTCCTTAGCCTCTACAAGCCAATAAATTTGCAGTGTTTAATGGTTATATATAATGTAAGCTTAATGTGACCTAAAGGAAGCTGTTTTAACGCCACTAGATCCTTCACAGACTTCTGTAAGCTAGTTGAAAGCTGTATCTGAAAAAAAATTTACCCCAAGTCACATTAAGCTTGATCAAGGCCATGAATGTATTACTTTAGCTGCTCTCGTGTGCTCAAGTGTCTTAAACCACCAAGTCCATCTTCAATTTGACAAAAAACATCCAGTCTGCCACGTTGCTTCAAATTGAGTCAATATTTGGAATTGTCTTTTTCCTAATTAATCGTAAACTAACGCATAGTACCTGCTCGTATACCGTAGTACCGATTTAGTTGTTCATCTGATCCATTAAGTTCCTTCGGCAATCCAGAATGGTGACCAGTCTTGATCAAGACCAAGCTATCTTGGGATAATTAGCGCATACTTGCGTGGAGGTGACAAAAACTTGAGACATCAATGGCTACTCTAAAATCAAAATACAATGCTTCAAGCAGACTAGTTTGTTGCATTATAGTTATTCATGATAGAATTGGTGCTGTTACGTTGATTTAAGAATTCAAGTTTTAAGTTTTCCCTTACAAATTTTAATTGAGTTGTTTAAATAAGTCAAGAGATATTATTATAGTGTGATTTAGTTTAATATTTAAAAGTTTATTTTTCAAATCAGCTGCTTTTACGTAGTTAGTTTCATTTTTAAGTTAGTCTCATCTTGTAAATTTTTTATATAAAGAAGTCAGATTATCAAAAAAAAATTAGAAGAAGGAGATTTACACCTGTTCTCCTTACTGAGAACTCTAACAAGTTTCTCTTATTTACTACAATTCTCTACAGCTTTGGTTTTTTTATACTATCATAAACCAGAGAATCAAACTCTCATACCAAAAAACCAAGTTTTTCAATCCATTAAAACCAACAAATGATATTAAAGCAATGTTACATCTTTGTAACCTGTGTTTCATGATAGAGAGAAGAGACTAATTTAAACACTTGAGTAAAGAGTGTTAACTAAATAGTCTCTCCCATCGAGTTAAAGAAAAACTAGAAAATGACCCCTACAATTTGCAAATTAAGTTTTTTTTAGATGTTGTAGTTTTCAAATATTTGAGTGTGAGTGGAAATCAGAAATTTTTCCCACCAAATCATAAATTTCTTTGAATGAAAAAATTAGAGAGTTTCCCACCAAACTAAAAAGTTAGAGATTTGAGATTTTTCATAGAGAAAATCAATTTCATGACTGATTTTTAAAATCAAAGAACAATACATATAATATAACTATCTTTTTCATTAAATCAGATGACCTCTATGGTTTCATAAAGAGAAAAAATGAAGTCAAATCAATTTCAAATCAAGTTTATTGATTAAGTATTAAGGAGTTTTAATGAACCATCACCAAGGAGAAGTGATGGAATTAGTGCTATTATATTGATCCAAGAATTCAAGTTTCGAGTTTTCCTTCTCAAATTTTTGATTGAGTTATTCGAATAAGTCAAAAGATATTATCATAGTATGATCTAAATTTAATATTTGAAAGTTCGTTTTTCAAATCAGCTGCTTTTATGCTGTTAGTTTCATTTTTAAATTAGTCTTATCTTGTAAGCTTCTTATATAAAGAAGGTAGATTATAAAAAAAAATTAAAAGTAGATTTACACCTCTTCTCCTTATTGAGAATTTCAGTAAGTTCTCTTCTTTGCTATAATTCTCTGCAGCTTTAGTATTTTTACTATCATAAACCAGAGAATCAAACTCTCATACCAAAAAACCAAGTTTTTCAGTCCCTTAAAACCAACAATTCATTAGTCATTGGATTTGTTTTTCTGATGGCATGGAAACCTCTGTACCAATTTGCAGGATTTCAACTGAAGTAGCCAATATGTCTAGTCAGCAACAAGGGGGTACCCTACAAAGGAAAAGAAGTAATGATGTGCTTACACAAAATAATCCAATAGCAGATGATGTCTCCACTGATCTCAATCAACAGTCTATCAGGTTCGTGCCGCCCCCATCGGCTGTCTGTTCCACTGTATTACATCAAAGTTGCATAAGCTGTCAAGAGAATGTCTGTTCTCATATTTTATTGCCATTTGTTTTTCCATCTTCATCAGGGATGCTGTTGAAAGAAGTGTGCAGGCCAGTAATTTGTATCTGGCTAAGGTAAGTCATATCCAGTCATCTACAGAAACTTCAAGTCAAGGAACCTGCATAAGTTCTTTATGATACCTCAATTTCTATGCAGGCCTGGTTCCATAGTTCACAACCCATGACAAGAAGTCGATCATCAGAATTGAGGTATCAGCATTTTCTCCCATTTTGTTTCCAAATCTGGGAAGATTTGATTGCTCGTGGGGCAACTAGAAAGTTTTCATCTGCTGCTCATTTTCTTTTCTTTCTATTAACTTATCCAATGAGTAGAAAATAGACTTTCTGTTGACTGAGGTGCACTTATCAGACTGTAGAAGAGAAAGTTTATTCGTATGTTAATAAACAAAAAAAAAATTTCGAAGAAAAAATTTTTTTTCCCTAAAAAGTACAATGCAACCAGTTGCATTTTGTAGCAAGTATCCGGATGCTTGATTTCCGGCGCAGAACCTCTATGCATATACTAAACTAGAGAATCTCCAATTAAGATTTTGGAATCCACATATCTGAACAATTTTGTGAATCTCAGAAATTTTTTGTACCAAACAATCTTGTACCTTTAAAAGATCCACAATGAAAACCAGACAGAGACTTTTTACTCTCAATACTTGCTGCCATAATTATAAAACCAAATCCGGCCCAACCCTGTCGGTCGAATCGATGGCTTGGTGACCTGATCACTAGGCCAGGTCAGGTAGTTCAAATAGTAATTGAGTTGTTCAACCCATTAATTTTTATTAATAATTTTTAACCGAATTAAGACTAAAACTCACAAGTTAGCCCGATTGGTTGGACAAGCCCCCTAAGTTCAGACCATAACATGGGTCAAATGCTTCTTTTTTTTTTTTTTTCTTTTTCTTTGTTTGTCAGGAAAAGGTATGCTGCCATGCAAGGTTCTCATACGAATTTAGGCATGGAAGCTGCAGAAAATACTTCTGGGGTTGGCATAAGCAATTTGAAACAGGAGTTTTCAAATCCAAATGGTTTTACTGACCTCCCTATGGATGATATTGACAATCAACTGGAGGCATTCATGTCTCCTTCCAATTCATCTACATCTACCTTTAATGCCCCACAGATGGGAAATGTGGGCAAAGTTTCCTTTGTTGTGGACTTGCTGAAGGGTACATTGGAAAGAAAGAAGCTCGGGAACCAGATAGAGAAAGAAACTGTTGAAGATAGTTCCAATGCACTTTCTCATGCCCAAGAAATTGCAGGCAACTCTGGTTTTGGTCAAGGGAACAGCATGCATGAGATTCCAACAACTTTTCAGGAGATATTCCCCAGCCAGCTTAGCAATCATGGGGTTTTGCATACTCTCCAGGGATCTATAAGCCTTGACCAGGATGGTTTTGGCAATCCTTTAAACCCCATCCAGTTAGTCACAATTTCTCGAGAACCTTCTCAAAGTGAATCTTCCGCTGCTGCGCCGGTGGCTTCATCTGGTTTTGATGCATGTGATGGTCCGAGCAATTCGAGTCAAGCTCTAAGCATCTGTGAGAGCTCAAAGAAACAAGCTGGAAACAGGAGGAGTTCAGACAATGGCTCTGGAGCTAAAGGTACAACCTTAAACCTTAAAGTTTATATAACCACCAGAAAATCAGTCAGAACAATGGTTAATATTCTCCGGTTGTGTCGTAAGCAACCTTTCATAATCGTTATCCTTCACAACCATCTAAAGCTGTTGCTGAAGGGATGAATATGTGGACATATGCCTTAGGCACAGGACATTGGGAGATTTTGCATGCAATGACTTTTTTGTCCTTGCAATGGAGAGCAACTGTTCCAGCTCATTTGGCTTTTATTTGTATCTTGTTGCTTTGCAATTATTTGATCCCAAAACATCCTGGAACAATCCTGCCCAAGCCAAATCCTAGGTTTACTGGGACTGCCTTGTTCTGTTGAATAAAAGTCATTAAGATGTTTGATTTTTTCTTCTGTTTTTGCTATGTATGTTCAGCACATTATAAAACAAGCAAATAACATTTAGAAGTCTATACAACCGTTCATAGCATTTCTCTTTTTCAACTGCCAAGCCTTCAATCAAATGGCGAAAGAACCAAACTGGGCGCACATGACAGGTGTATCTTTTGAATCCCAATCACACCACTGTTTATGACAGCATTAAACTTATCGTGTACATAAGGATGATCCTTTATCAAACTAGAAAACCAAGAATTTTTCCATGCTGAACAACACAGAAAAATTTTGTCCTTGGAACTTTAGAGAAATACACTTACTAAGTTTTTCAATGTCTTGTATTGAAATGCAGTGTTTAGAGAGCGGATAATTGACAATCTGAAAGATGAACAGAAGGTATCCTTCTTTCTTAGCTGCAGAATAGAGGGTTCTACATAATTGTTGGATTATTCGCCTAATGGTTGTTTCCCTTGCTTTTATCTGGTATTATGCTGTAGAAGGGAGGTCTAGTCTGGCACGGATCCGAGACATCAGCAGGTCCAGGTAATCATCTTTTCCTTGGAACTTCACTACCAGGTGGCACTGAAGGAAAAGGACCAGTTTTAGTTTTCTGTGCTAAATTTTCTACATTAAGTTCAGAATTGCTGCTAATCGGTCAGAGTGCCTTTTAACATATGAACTGTGAGTTGTGTGAAGGGAAAACAATCCACAACATGGATCAGCTAATTTTTTTTTATGGGAGTTGGAAATTGGACCTTCATATGCACTTTTTTGAACAAGATCTTCATTGATCTGTACTTCATTTATTGCTATGTGACTGCTAACTTTTGCTTTTGTCAATCTTTCAGATTTTGTTTCTTTTGTCATCCCAAATCTATTTTCCTTTGCTTAATTCAGGAAAAATAAGCAAAAAGATGCAAAATTATGAAATTTTATTTACTCAAGTATGCTTATGGCATAACAAGGATTGGCTAGAGATGAATTTGTAGATGGCATTAACATAGAATTATGGAATCATATTATGCAGTGGACAAGGTGGATCCAACTAAAAAGCGCAGGGTGGAGCGCTCGCGAAAGTAAGGTTCTTTTTTTTCTATTTGAAAGCATTAATAACTTATATCATATACATTTGACTCTTCCCTAGAGATCAAGTGTTGGAACTTCATATACTGAGAATGTCCTTTCTATATACTATTGTGAGGTTTAAAAAATGGCCAAATGTATGCAGCATTACTCATGTTTCTTATAGTCACATTATTTCTATGATTGGAATTTATGACCTTCTAGTCATAATAGAATAATCTTACCGTTACATCAAGATTCATCTTTAGCGGTGTGTTTTTAGCATAGTTTTAAAAACCGAACCGGTTATTGAACCGGTAAGAAGACTGGGTTAGTGGTTTAGCGGTCCAACCGGAAAACCGGCGGTTGAACCGGTGGGTCAATTCTGATTTGATAAAATAATAATTAATACTTATAATTTTTCATTTTTTAATAACAAATAATGAGTATAATTATAAAAAATAGAATATGAGTCTACTTAAATTTAAAATAAAATTAAAATACAAAATATTTATGATAATTTTCTAATTAAATAAATTAATAAAGTATAAATATCAAAAATAAAATATTATAAAACTATTAATCGAATATTCATATCTAAAAATAAATATTATAGAGTCAATATATAATTCAAAAATATTACATTTTTCATTAATATAAATAAGTATTATTTATTCTCATTTTTAATCCAAAAAAATAAATAAAACGACGTCGTTTTGATCAAGATAACATAGTTGCCGGTTCACCGGTCCGACCGGCCGGTTCACCGGTTTTGGAGTTACTGGTGTTTCGGTCCGACCGGCCGGTTCACCGGTTTTCCGGTCCGACCGGCCGGTTCACCGGTTTTCGGGCGGTTCATTTCCTATTTCGGTTTTATCATAGAATCGGACCGGTCCGACCTCCGGTTCACCGGTTTTTCGGTCCGACCGGCCGGTCCGGTCCGGTTTTTAAAACTATGGTTTTTAGTGAATTGAGGTTCGAATCTCTGACTTCTCTCCAAGAGTTTTGCTCTTCTGGCCAACTAAAGTAAGGCCAGTTGAAAAGAAGGGCTAGGAAAATCAAAAGCAAATGCCGAATGTTCCAACGACAAAAAGGAAATTGTTAGGGTTGGGATTAACAAGAACTGGAGAAGAATCTGCTTGAACGACTACAGTACCATTTACCTGGACTTGCATTAACTTGCAAGATATCAGAGCAAAAAACTCCGTTCAAGTCACTTGCTTCACTAGACTGCCAAGGGAATTCAAAGCTGCATTCCTTAAGAGCTAATCATAGACTACCAGTTTCGATTAGACTCAAATCAGATTAAATTCTAATGTCAAACTAGTTGGGTTAGCTACATGAATCCTATTCTGCTTTAAAAATCTGCTCTATTTGGGGAAAAATTATCAGTAAAATGGAATGATGACTAGCCCACTTACCTGTAAAATGTAGATGATGAATTTGTTACTATATCAGCTGAAACCATTTTAGGCCTTCCTGTTCCTTTCCAACCCCTTTTACTCATTCCAGGCAGGTTTATTTAGAAGCCCATGTTAAACGTGATCAAACATATGATGCAATATCTGATCTGGTCTATCAGGCAGCTGCAAATTGAAATTTGAGGTCAAACCTTCCTTTTAAAACAAGAACTGAAGTTCAAACATCAGTAGCTGCTTCTTCCTCCTCATTACAGGAGTGCCTTCTCGTGCACTTAATATATCTAAACTGTGGCTAGGCTGAACATGCAACTAGGATATGTTCTACAGTGTTAAACATTATTGATGTCCGGAATACAAAATAAGAATGGAACAGGAACAAATATTCTAGAATTCTTCCCGTGCAGTCCAAATATCTGAAATAGAGGATGGCTATGTTTTGAACGTTTTGACTTACAGCAAGTTTCTTGGTTATGCAGAATGGCTGAGGCAAAAGAAAGAAATTTGATACCAGCAGTTCCATCTGATATGCGAGCAGTCTTGAAGCGCTGTGAGAATCTTGAGAAGGAAGTGCGATCACTCAAGCTCAACTTGTCTTTCATGAATAGGTAAATGAAATAACTCAGCACTGCTTTATTCTCAATTTAAATGTCTAGCTTGTAAGGCCAAAGAGGCACATAATAGTTGTTGCTAGCAAAGATGTGCACTCACAGGTTAACTCCTGTTCTGATATTTTAAGTTTTAACAAGTTGTGGTTGGCTATGCATCGTGAAACAACATTCCAGGAAGGATTCTGAGCAGACAAAGCAGATAGAAGAGCTACAGAAACAGAACGAAGAATTGGCAGATGAGAAAGAACGCCTCCTGGAAGAAATTGAGAGGATCCTCTCTGAAACAAGCAAGATGTAGGCCTCAGTTTCCGTTTGATTATTGTACATCTCATCCAATCTAAGCAGCATCTACGGAAGAAGCTGCAAGAATTTTCAAATTATGCAAGAAACTACGGCCACAGCTTACGGTAGCAGAAAAAATTGCCTCGAGCCTGGCCATGTTGTACCAGTATACAATGTTGGACAGTCTGTATGCTAATCATGCGTAGGAATGTCACTAAAGCCCAATGCATTGGGTAAGAGAAACCTTCTATTAGTACCATGATATTGAACAATGATTTATGAAATCATTTGGGCAAGTTATGTTAGTGTATTTTTAAAAGAAAGATAAAAAAAATAGAAGAACAAAATCCCACGAGAAAGAAGTATTAAAGGCTTTACAAACGAACACACATGTCATTTATTTAGTTGGCTTAAAGGAGAGTTTATGAAAATGCCATGCACGCATGGAGCACATAAGGGCACTTGTGCCTGTGATGCAGGCTGATTAAAACCAGTTGATGTTTGAACAGGTGATGATTGGGTTAAAAAAAAAAGTTCAACCCTAGGGGGAAAGTTGGATAATCCTACATCGAAAGAAGAAGATAGTTGCAATGGGCATATAATATAAGGAGAAATCAAACTAAAATGACTTAAGTTATTTTGGTGTAAAAGTTATTAAACTAATTATAAAATCCAACATTTCAGTCCAATATCAAAAGCCCAAGTAAGAAAAATTCATAGAGCCCCAAAACAAACTTCAAAAGCCCAACATTTCCACATAAATAGCTTCCTTCGTTTTTTTCTCAAAAAAATAAAAAAACCCAAAAAAAAGAAATTTATGTTGATTGGATCTGATGAGAACAATAATCTGTTGAGCTCGGAACAAGAACAAAGAAACAAAGAATGGGGAATGGAAAATGAGCAATTAATAATTAAGAGTGGATGGAGATATTAATTTTGTCCAAAATTCAGTTTTTAAGTTGGGAAAGAGAGCGTCGTCGTCTTAGTGCTAGATAAATATAACGCCAGCCATTCTGTGAAGGGTGCACCATATCCCAGAAGAAGGACAGCTCAGGCTGCTTGCACATCACATGATTTGGAGCCCTTTTGTCATCCGCTTCTGTCACAGCTATCAGGCATGGCTTCAGTGGATTCCTGTAATCCGTATTTCCTGCCAGCAAGTAATAACTTAAATAAAAGCATACACATATTAATAAGGAAAAAATTGTATAACCAGATTAGAAGTTGCTGGAAGATTTTTTGGAATTACAATTTATTAAATTTATTGTGTAATAAAAAGATATTAAATTTTTTTTCATCATTTAGTTGCTTTCATAATCAAAATAATTGCACAATAAATCTAACGAATTGCATTCCAAAAATTTTTCTTATTAATTTTTTCGGTTATGTAATAGGACCTATTAATAATTTAACATGATATTAATTATGAACATCTGAACAATTTGTACAAGTTATATATAACACGTAAATGTTTGATGCAATTAGATCTAGAAACCCTATGGGCCAGTTATGTTTGCTCTTTACCAATAGATTTAGGATTCAAATTGAGTTCTATTACATAAAAGTGGTCAAATCAATCTCATACTAAGACAGACGTATTGTAATTGTTAGATACACAATATTACACTATAAAAAAATTAAAAATGTAAAATCAAATGTCCATAAAAATTTTCAGATTCGAATTTTCGGAGCAGATCATGAATTCACGAGGAGATAATTTGTTTTGAAAATCCAGATGGACCAAATCTCTTGGTTTTGTGAATATACAGAGAGGCTTTGGCAGTGAGCTTTGGTATGGTGCACAACATCTGGCTTGTAATACTGCTTTACTAGACCAACAAAAGTAGAAAAAAGCAAGGGTCTAGTATTGCTAAATCTTCAATTAAAGTGGCTGGAACGTTGCTACTTGCAAGTTTCAGACCACAGATCAATTCAATAGGGGAGGAAAGTGTTCCAATTGTAGTAGAAATCCTAGCAACGTTCAACTGTAGATTTGAATCAATGATTGGAAAATTTCCTTTTCTCGATCTTAATTGACCTTGACTATCTATAGTTAGGATTAATTAATACCGTTAATTAATTTCTTATTTATAGGATAATTAAGCGTAACTACGGGTACTGACATCAATCAGGAAAAAATAGAAGGTGACTGGAAGTGCCAAGGATAACTCACCTGTTTTGTGGTGGTGGTGCTTCAATGCAAAAATGAAAGCATGGTAAAGATCCAAATATGTGAAAATAGAATTCATGTTTTTCTTGTTCAGCTTGTGCACTGCTAGCCGGAGCAACTTGTTGTGGAATTTGGCGACTGAGTTAACACTTGCATTGCAAGACAAAAATGAGAGTTTTTGGGTATGGTAGGGCAAGCATCCCACGGGCTGCATTGCTAATGCACCTATTTTCTTTACCCCCAAATCAGCAATACTTTGTAGGTTCTTGGCAAGCTGATGGATAATTCTTCTCGTCAAAGCTGGTACCTCCTGTCAAAACTACCTCCTGTCAAAACTCATAGACAATATTTTAATAAAATGAATTTTATTACACAATTTAGTATTAAAATGAACACGTAATTCATCTAACGACATCGAATAATTTATTTATTTTTCTTATCTGTTTCACTTTGATATTCTCTAAGAGATGCTACATGGTATTTACTTAATAAATTATCATGTATGCTGCAAACAAAATAAAGGTGTGCCAAAATTTTTTTTCCCCCTTTCAAACTAGTGAAACTGCTTATCTATAGATATTATATAGGATAGCAACAAAGCAGACTGTACCCCAGAAAAGAGAAACATTAATTACATCGCGAACTAGTGAGAATTTTTCTTTTTCTTTTTTTGTTCCCAAAGCAGTTTAATATGATTGCAAAATTCTACGTATAACACCAACGCAACAAACACAATAAAAATATTTTAAGTAAAACAATGTCGCAATCATCATCATCATTATCATCGTTATGAAAGCCATAATATTAATAAAAAATTTGATCATACATATTTAGAAACGATGAGTGCTAAGCCACGAATATTTGTAGATGTATTATGAATTGAATTTGGTCAAAGTAAATCCTTAAAACAATGTACAAAATTACATAGACTAATTAATGAGTATGATTTTGGGTGTTTCCTAGAGAAGCCCAACTCAAACATTATTCCAAGTCAATTTTTATGCAAAACTATATATATAATTAAATACATATATATAGAGCTCAGCCCACAATTTTTGAGCCAAACAAATGAAGTATCAAGCTAGTCCACCATAATTGATGATGCTATTTATAGGAGTGCTTACTAATTTTTTTTTTTTTAATATAACTTAATCATGAATTTACACTACACAAATCTATTTTTTTATTTTTTATATCAAATAATTATACTCACAAAAAAAAGGTTAGTCAAATTAGATTTGCCCATTGGGGGGGGGGGTTAGTAATAAGTTTTCCAAAATAAGTCTTTGTTGTGTGAACCAAAATTATATTAAATAAATAAATTATGTAGTTACGACATTCTGAGGTGAGAGGGTGGTTAATTACGGTGTTATAATTAATAATAATAATAATATTATTATTATTATTATTGCGCACTGTAACTGACCTTCAAGGTGCCATTATTCCTTGCAAGAGTATCATAGTCGTTGCCACAGACGGCTAGCAGTGCAACGGACGTCTGAAGGTCGTGTTTGGTAAACGCCACTGGTTCCTCCTCATGTAGTAGGTGCTTGAATTGATTGATTTGGGTGGTCATGTTGTGGCTGCCCTTTGCCCAAGTATCAAGTATGCCACTACCTCCTTCAGCAAAGTTCATTCCACGCTCTAGCTGCGTTTTGTTTGCGGCTCTTCTCCATTTGTATGCTATTGGAGTCTTTATTCCAAGATATGAAGCTGCACTAATTTTAATTCCAATAAAAATAAAAGAAAATTAATTAATTATTAATATTCTGGTTATTAAAATTAAATTGAATTAAAATATCACGTATGTGCAACAGACTTTGGTTAATGTTGATGTGCCAAAGATTGAAATTTAATTTGTTATAGAATTAAGATTAAAAAAAAAGACAACTTAGCACAAAAAAATAAAAAAAAAAACATTTTTTTGCACAATTAATTGTATGAATATTCTAACTATTTTGTTGTAGATCATATATTCTTTTCTAAAAATTAAAAAAAAAAAAATTGCACGGGACTCGCAATCAACCGTCTATAACATGTTCAAAATCTCCATCTGTCCATGTATTGAAACTCTTAAAATTAAATTGAATTAAAATTTTTCTGGAGATAATTTCTCCCAGTTGAATTGAATGGTTATTAAATATTAGACCATGGAAGAAGATAGAAAAGGTAAGCAAATAAGGGACCAGAAATGAAGGAAGAAATTAATTTAAGCAAGAAAGCGATATATGCACCTATGTAATCGGTAAGGACACGACCATCGGAGAAGCGGCCGCTGGGTTTGCCTGGAAAAGTGACGCCATTAGGTACAAGCCATGAACCTGCATGTTTCCTAAAGTTGCCAGTGTCAACATAGGAATCCCCAAATACAAAGAGCTTCATGGAGCCACGTTGTCGTCTGTCCGACCTTTTTGTTTCCTGTATTCCTACGACATCAATCAAAAATATATAATACAAAGTCAATAGTAGTGCTCTAACATTCACAAAAGTTTTTTTTTTAACAAAAAAAAAAATTTATCACGATATGTGAGTCATTGTATCTGTGAATTGAGGCCCACATATACAAAAGCTAGAACCTTGCTTGCTTCCAAATATATATATATATATATGACTTATTATATATATATATATATATAGAAGGTAATTAGGTGGCCGAACCAGCGCAAGAAGTAGTGATCATCAGGAAGAAGGGAAGCAAAAAGAAGAGGAAGTTATGCGCCTGCTTCTCCATTGATGAACAACAAGTAATGAAAATTTTCAAGAAAACTGCGAGAGGACTCGTAGGGAAAGAAAGAAAGATAAAATGGGGTATTTTAAGATTTACGTTTTAAAGCTTTATTTCAGAGAATTGGAAACCGCAACGAGATTGCTTTTTGGCATATTGAATGCACGATTAAAGAAAACAATTGCTCTAATTATTCCGCATGACAGACGTTGAAACTACGGCCTTTCTTTTTTTGCTCTAATTCTATTTTTTGAGAAAAAAAGGAATTAGATTTGTTAAAATATGCACAAGTTACAAAAGTATTTCTATATTAACCCTTTTGGTTCATGTAAAATTCCAAGAAATTTTTCGTGCCATTTGTTTTTAGAAAAATTTGTAGAACCTCCACAGGACCATGCAGATCCTGTGATTTCGAGCATAGATAAAAACCTACGCAAGAAACCTCAAAAATAGAACCTGCTTCAATCATTTAACTTACTACCCCATTGGGCCATCGATCCCATTTGGAACCTTCAAAAGATTTAAGTCACCTCAGATCAAAAAAAAAAAAAAAAAAGATTTTAGTCACCACCTCAGATTAAGAAAGCCAACTACGAACACTCATACAGAAAAATTTTCCCAGCCGTGAGCACCAAGCATAGCTTTGATTAGTTAATGGCTTGTGTCTCAACCCCCAAGTCAAAGGTTCAAGCCTCAATGGTCATGCCCACCCTCCACCATTTTGTACCGTAGGGCTACCAGTTTCGATGGACAAAAAAAAAAAAAAAAATTTCCCAGCCGTTAATATTGATCAACTCAAATACATTATTACCCTATTTGATCACCATTCAGCACCAAGCATGACGACAGAGAAATAGAAAAAATGACTAGATAAACAATGAGAAAAAATTGAGTAAACTGTAGTTATTTTCTCTAATTTTGAAGCTATACAACCAAAAATCTCAATAGAAAAAACTTGATACATTGATGTTTCTATTGGCAACTTTTGACGCCAAAGGCAATGAAGTTAACGCTAATGTCATCGGAAACAGACCATCGCCCAGTCAAAGGGCTGAAAGAAAATCCGGCCATTTCTTTAACCTAGATAAATCCAATTCACAAGCAAAACTCATTATTAACAAAAGCCAAGCAACACAAGTGTGCATATCAGAAGTGATAGCATCAGCCTTACATTGATAGCAGCACGTTTCAGGATCAGGACTAGCTCTTCAGGCCTGAGGAAACTTGACCAGTGATGTGTTCCCTTTGGAAGCTGCTGATTAGTGGTTATTAGAGAGTCTTGAATCCTATCCACGACCAAACCAAACACACCACACAGCACCCAACCCCACCACCAACCACAAAAAGAAGAAAAAAAAAAACACACACACACACAAACAAAAACACACACACACACACACACACACACACACAAAAGAAGCAAAGGGAGAGGGGCTAAAAGTTGAATAACAGGATGTTTGTGCGCTCATCTGTCATTGTCCAATATATTATCTAAATGTTATGCATCCTAAAAGTTCAATCCAATTTGCACAACAATTCACTATTTAATCCACTTAATTATGATAAAAATGCAAGGTGATATGGTCAATCAACGTGGGAAAAGGAATTTAGATTTTGCTTTGGAAAATTAAGAAAATATTGTTTCAAGAGAAACGTGAACAAGTTTTGAGCATCAGGAAAAACATCTTCCACCAAGCAGCAAACGTAGAGATTGAATTCAAAGTACCACCAGCAATGATGAAGACATTTACAAGACAACAAATGGCAAACAAGACATGATTCTTAAGCTAAACTGCAGGGTTGAGTGAAAAGATCATACCCAGTGGAGTATGTACTCTGCTGCAATAATAGCAGTGGCATATGATCTCATTGAGCGGTTGATAGTTGAAACCACAATCGCTCCTCCAGGATCTATTAATTGAGCCAGCGACTTGCAGAATTCAGCGGGATCTGCTACATGCTCAATCACCTAGAATGAAATTATCAGTCCACAGATGAGCCGAATGCAGAGTGTAATACATTGGATACAAGGACAAGGAATGACATTCAACAGGGCCCAAACCTCAAATTTGACGCACATTATAAATTTGCAGCAGAGTACACAGTATTGCATTTTAGACCATTTTGCTAATTATAGCAATTATAAATATGAAGTTACACAATTTAGGCCCGCGCATATGGTCATAAAACCTCAATATCAAAAGATATTTGAGCAGTGCTGCAATTCTTTTGGCACCTGTGCAATAGATATTGGCCCAAATCCTACCTGGCTAAAATAACACAGGAATTTCAATCACATATCAATCACCATTTTGATGGTTAATAAACGCATAAAGTATCATGTCTTTCCATATAGAAAACCAACAACATTGCAGCATCCACTCCACAGACACTAGCAGGCATACAGCACAATAAATCCCACACACTCAAAACAGTTCATAGTTCACATTTCCAGGATGGGGAAACAAACGCCTTATGAATTTGCCAACTAATTCATCTGCTTCTGTTTGTGCCACTGAGATAAACATTCTGCATGGGAATGAATAGCATCTACACCTATATAGTACCCAAGCATCTGTTTTCCAAAAAAAAAAGAACAAGAAGAAGAAGAAGAGAAGAAAAAGAAAAAGCATAAACCACAAAACCAGTTGTCTCAACTCTCAAGAATATATTTCACGTTTATACTTCATTCATAACCCACTACATAACATAAGTAAATGCCTTCCTTAAATACTAACATGAAAATGAACACCTTTCTCTCGTGTATTTCTGAAAACCACCATGACTTAAATAGAGAGTGTCCAGCGCACAAGACTGTGGTATGGGGTCTGGCCAGGGTTAGATATAAGCAGTGTTACTCCTGTTATTACAAAGAAGCTGTTTCCACGACTCAAACCTGTGACCTCTAAGTCATAATAGAGTAACAATAACATTACACCAAGACTTGACGGACTCACTGTTCATCACCATAACTTAAATAACATTATAAAAATTTTCCATACATAAATCAGAAATGAAAAGCTTCTAAATGTCAATCTAGGAAAGATCCCTAACTCATTAAACAATCATGTTCACAACCCCACATGGCTTTTACTGGAGTAGAACCAATAATTATGCACAGTGCCCATGAAACACAAATAACCTTGGAAAAAAAAAAATTCCTTGGAACCTCAACTAATTGGATGACCTGATAATCCTTTCTCTTTCTTTTTGTGATGACATTCTAATAACTTTTTCTTTCATTTACAACCACATGCAAAATATAGTCAAAATTGTAGTATTCACCTAGAGCCTTCTTTCAGATATCACATGCTAAAAAAACCACAAAATGTACCAGCAAACTGGCAATAAAGAAGCATGTCCAAAAATTCCCCATCCAGTACATACAGATACACGCACATATGTTTTTCTATACCTTACAAACATGCTGTTAAAGCAGTAGGCAGGTTATAGGTTCAAACCCTATAAATAAACTCAACATTTAGCAAATTCAAAATGGAGGGGATGCATGAGAGAGGGGGCCGAGAGAGAGAGAGAGAGAGAGAGAGAGAGAGCACCTCCAGTGCTATCACAGCATCAAACTTCCTCTGCTCTTCAACCAGCTTTTCTGTCATTAAGTTGTACTTTTAGACGGTCAGGGACTACATCAGACTTAAATTGCAGCAGATGACAAACTTGTAAAAGAAGAAATGCCTCGCAAAGACTTGTGTTGCTGATTGATATGCTGAATCTACTAAATAAAAACTCATATACCACATGGAAAAATACACCAACTGCCATCAAATGAGGAGAAACTATTGGGAGTTGAATTAAAAAACTAATATGAAACCTGGCCATAACCCAAATTCCATAATTCTTAGACCTAGCTTTCTCTCAAACCCTTTGCTCTTTGCATCAAGGATAAAGCCAAGGGGCCAGCATAAGTACTGCCAAGCTCGATTAGCATTGTTAACCCACCTCCCCTTAAATGATTAATGCCCTGTGCAGCCCATTCACACGTCATGTCACGAGAAACTTTTGTTAGAAGTTTTCCTTTTTTTCATTTAAAATAAAACCAGTCTGCCAGCTATACAACTTGTGATTAGAAAATCTTTTATAAATTTTTCTCAATAAGTGGAAGGAATCTTTTACAAATTACAACTATATCCCAATGAGATACACACATATGCACATCCTCTGTATTGTCAATTGTCAACACGTCTTTACTTTTTAGCTATAGAATTGCATGTGTATGCTTGATTAGGATTTGTAGATCGGTAAATACATTTTCTTAGGTGGATCCAAGGCATATATAGATGTAATAAGCTTAGCGGTTGTAAATCACATAAAAAACATATTGGCATCATCTCTGCCATCTTTCAAAACATATTGACTACAATTAACTCACGAATATGACTACTATTTTGTGTTGTTGTCTTTTTCTACAAGGCCTCATAACAAAGTGTTATGACCAATGCCCAACTGTCCCAAACTTATCACTGCAGCATCAGGTGCATGTAGAGAAGTATATGAAAAAAAAAATTATCACAAGCACTTATATGCCTAGATAGGCACAGAAGCATGTAAATCAACAAAAAAAATGGTAAGTTAACTCTGAAGACATATCAATGCATGTAAAATAATGCATAAAGAGATAGAACAATAATTATATAAAGATGCTCGAAGAATACAAGTTTCAGTAAGTATTGCAGGATTAAATAAATAACTCAAAAAAAAAAAAGATTAGTGTAAATAAAACTGCATAATGGAAAATGATAGTAAACTAGTTAGTTCCAACATCCACAAGAGGATGCACCTTCATTCTCAGGGATAGAATTGATTTCATGTACAGAGATTGCAATTAAGGTTTGAAACTGATACTAGAAATCAGACGGCTGGAAATATTGACCAACACTGGAGACAAATAGACTTGGAGCGTACCAGCTGTTGTGCAGCAGTATTCAATGCTTGAAGTCACAGGGTCCAAATCCTGCGCAGATTAGATAAAAGGTCATACAATCAGTCAAAATAAATATATATAACAGGGCCATAGAAAAATATCAGTAAGTTCCTCAGCACTAAGAATTCTAGTTTGCAAGAAGATGAATCTTATGTTTAGATAAACTTGGAATCAAGATTGACTTTGTAGATCTGTAAATTGTGAAAACGGAACTGACCAGGGAAAAAAAAATATTGCAGTAAAGACCTTTTGCATATATATTTTCGCATTTTCTTTAATGCTTTTAACTCTCTCTGAACTACCTTGGTAATTCCAGACACATAATCCATTTACCAGTCAGCTGAGCACAAATTCAAGTTAAGATCCTTAATCCTAGCTTCACATCCACATATTTAAGAGATCTATGTCGATATGTAAATGGCAATAAGCTTTCATCCATAAGAGAAACAGCATAAAAAATAGGAAAAGGAGGGAGGGAGGGAGGGAGGGAGGGAGGGAGAGAGAGAGAGATGACCATTGAAAAGCTTGAAGCAATCACAGAATAAAATAAAAATGAATTTAAGGAAGTATATGCAACAAGCTTCAAGCAATTTTAGTGCACTGTCTCTGGAGTGACCATGAGTGAGAGGCGCAAATTTCAACACATTTATATTCAGTAAGAAGAAAGGAGATGGAAAATGAAAGGAACAGTACAGATATGACATCCATAAAAGGGGCAACGTTATTAAATTTAAAGTCATAAAATGACACGACAATGAGTTTTAAATCCATAAATCATATAAACATATCTCCAACAGTTATATAAATTCCCATGCATATTGATGATTATGTATATTAATTTTACTTGACGGCTTCATTCCATCAAAGTTAAGGAATATAGTGTATGATGTATCAAAGATACGGTACTTTAAGAAATGATCAACTATATCAATCGTGAGCATTATACAGAGAGTCAGTCACACGAGGTAATCCAAAGTAACGTGCTTATTACATGAAGGTAAAATCAGAAACCATGTATCTACTTGCCCGACATACAAGAATAGCACTCAGTCCTCTTAGCAGAAGCCTCTTCCATCCATCATCAATATAGCTAGTTGACATGATCTCTAACTTACAGTCCTTTTCTAAAAACTAAATTGACAAACAACACAAGTTTAACCACAAATAAATACATTCTTCAAATAAGAATATTATTTTGCATCGTAATGTTCTGTCTTCTGCACTGAATAGCTACTTAGGCCCGGAAATTATCCTTCGTGTTACAACCTGATCGCAATAAAATTTCACATTAAGGCTTTGTTGCTGTTATTGTTTGTTACATCCTGTCCTGCCCATTATTAAGAGAACTTGTGCCAACTTTATAAAACAATAGAAGAGGACCATACAAGCTTCCAGTGCATACTTAAATGCTTGTCTCCCTAGTCTCTGCTGTTCTCAAAATTAAATAACTAGAACAGAGTGAGCTTTGTTGTAGCAATAAAGTTGCTCCACTGCAGCCAGGAAGCTATTCAAGTCACCTAGACATCCTTTCAACAGAAACAGAGAAAAAGCATCACATAAATTGTCCCCTCAACTTCAAGCCCTACACCATTTGATTCTCGTGCATTGGGCACCCTTTGTGAAGAGAATTTATCGAAAAAGGAATTCCAGATGTGAATTCACTTTCTATGTATTTGACTTCGATTTGAAGAAAGGATAACAGAAAAAGAAACATTTCAAACCAAATCATAGAGCACGGCAGACCTCTTCTCAAGTTTGTAGCATTTACAGAGTTTTGAGAAGGTTGGGATGCAAAAAAAAAAGTTTTTCATGAGGCGGGAACCAGGAAGAGCTATCCATCAAAAATCAGGTATATTATGTAGGACTTATTCATATCTAATTCCTACCATAGACATCTACCCAGCCAATAAGTAGCGACAGTTAGCAAAATGAGAGGAGATGTCATCTTCCACAAAAATTACACTGATGCAAATTCACACAAACACCCACGTAAAAAGAGTATCCCACTGCATTATGCTTTCAAACAATGGGGAAGAGGGAGAAAATAAAATGTGCGCAACCTAGACTCAAACCTGTGATCATTCACAATGGAGTAACCTTACCGTTACATCAAGGCTTGTCCTTCAACACAAACACCCACATACACATATAAAAAGGGTTTTTGATGAAACATTATCAACATACAGCATGAAGGCGTGCAATCTTGATATTTTTCTCCACAGCATCAACTCCTGTCACTGCTGCACCCATTCGAGCTAAAGGCTGAAGCACAAAAAAACAAACAGAAAAGAGAAATCAACTGTAATAATGAAGTAATGCATAGTGAAAACCCATGCCAATCAAGATTTAGTCAAATAACAGAATATGTGCATCTAATCACAGCCCCAAAAAAACGGAAAGAAAGAAAGAAAGAAGGAAAGAAAGATGATGGCCCCTAAGGATAATATTGGTCATGTTTACCAGTCCAAAAAATATGCATTCTCTAAGTACTCGAGACGATTGCTCAAAGAAAACGCCAACAATCCATAACATACTTTTCAAAAAAATACTGAGATGAAAATTGCATCATGCCAAATAAATATCTGGTTTGATTTATTCATATATCTGCCTGGTTACTTTAAGTCTACATAATCATCACTAATATGATATCCGAAGATCAGCTAAAGATTTTAAGTGTCAAACACACATTTTTATTGAGGTGCTGTCCATAAGCACGTCACAGCAGTTGGTTTACATGATAGAACACCAAAGAACTATGGTCCCTAGAGTATCCTTTTCCTTCACATGACCAGGAATTCTGAATGCATATTCTTAAAATATGATCCCTAAAATTCGTCTCTTTAGCTACAGAATCATAATGCTAACTAGTTATCACTATTTTTTCCAACTATTTCAAAAACTCAAATCCTAAAATGCTATCATTGCCTTATCCTAGTTTAATCATATTTGAATAAGACTATATAAAATTTGACAAGCATTCGTTACAGAAACTTCCAGTATGTCAAAGCAAAAAAAAACACACAGAATAATCAGAGAAACAAAAATAAAAATAAAAAGTCATTTGTGCAAAGAGAGGAAAAATTAAAGGCAGTAAGTATGATATAGATGCACAGAAAACTTGATAAGAGAACAATTTATCATTAATTGAGGGTAGAAAACCATGTAAGTTACAATTAGAGAAATCATGCCATTAACCTGCATAAGAGTAGTAGAAAAACTTACGGCACAAATTAAAAGCTTAGTCGATGGCTCATAGGCCCATGGCAACAATAAAATCAGGTCACTTATTGAAAACTAAACAATGATATCTACTGGAATACAGAAGTTGTCCAAGGACTTCCTAGAATTACTCATTAAGTTACATGGTGTTGGGTTCCCCTCATCAACTCTAGGTTGCTGTTATCAGTTTTTTGTTGCCGTAGTTTTAAATGGCATGTTAACAAGGGAGGCCTTATAAGCCATGATCCTGAACATTATTAAGGCATACTGGTTGGCGGTTGCCCATAAGAATATCGATTCAGCAATCACATACACTAGCAAGGGAAAACTTCAATGCAGGAAGCTAGAAGCAGAAGAAACTTGCCTACAGATACATATTCATGGACTCAGAATTATCAAGTATCAGAAATAGTGATACCTCAGAAACGATTCCACCACCACAACCCACATCAAGTATTTTTAGTCCTTCCAAAGGCCTAGGCCACAGTGGATCCTTCCTAAAAAAAACAAGTAAATATTTCAGCAAGAGGCAAAAAAAAAAAAAAAATGGAACCACTTCGCAAGCATCAACGAATCATATTTTGCCTCGAATACAAATAAACATCCAGACATGAAATCAAGCATTGTGCATTTGACTTTTCGGACATTGTATACAAACGTGTTGTCCAGTCATTCTAAATCAAAATGTGCAGTGAAAATTACAACTCAAAATATTTTTTAAGCAAAATGACTATTTCATTAAATATATAAAGAAACGGGAAATATAAAATAACACCTGAAATGGCGACAAAGGGTGGAGCGGATAAAAGCAAGTCTTGTAGGATTCATGGCGTGCAATGGTTTAAAAGGCCCTTCACTGTCCCACCTGCACTTTGTTTTTTTTTTTTTTTTATATAATTATTATTATAGATTTTATTCATAATCAAAAAATACTAAACACAAACACGGGAGAGCGCAAGCACAACTGACCAGGTATCAGCAATAGCAGAGAACTTAGCAAGCTCAGCATCCTTCAAAGACGACGACGACGTCGTCGGGGGTTTGCCTTGAGCTTTAGTACTACTGGTGCTGCTGCTGCTGCTGGTGCCGGTATTATCATTAGAAACAGTCGAAATTGGTTGAAGCCGAAGCAGATTGTGAATAATGTTTGTGAGACTGTGACATCGAGCAAAGGCGGTGGCACCGTGGAGTTGGCGATGATGTTTGGTTATTGACAATTGAGAAATATAACCGACTCGGATTTGTTGGAACAGAATCTTTGTGGAGCCCATGGCCCAATTGCCTGTACTTCAACAAGTCAGTGAATGAAACAACAATAATAATAATAAACCCTTAATCCAAATTATATTTATTATTAAAAAAAAAAAAATGGGAAATGGATGGCATACTTTGGTAGAGGGAATTCAAAGTAAGACGGTTAATTCATTTGAAACAGTGGGTCAGCTGATTAGGGCTTGAAACTGTTACCTTGGTGGTGTTGATGGCTGCTGCAACCTGCAAGGAACAAATTGATGCAAGAATAATGACAGAAAAAACAGAGTCACATTATTTCACTGGAGGGACAGTGAGGGAAGGACGCCAGTTTTGTGGGCCGGAGTAGGGGTGGGCTTTTGGACTTATCCGTACAATATTCATTAAGTGGGCTAATCAAACACCCACTCAGTAGAAGCCTTTGAATTGTCTTTCCTACCGCCCCCTCAAATCGTTTTATTTTTATCACTTAACGAGAGATTTCGAGTTCGAATCTCTGCGAATGTAATCACGTTAAATACTCACAAGGGGATCTTTGCCGCCTTTCAAGATCTTATTCGAGTTGATTTAGATTAATCAGTCTATTGAACTGGATACTGAGCGGTTTTAAACCCAAAAAAAATTGTTTTATTTTTTTTAATTCATGCTATTTTGTTTAAAAAATATATATACTGAATTACTTTGCCTCTCACTTTTGCTGCTTTTTGGCCTCTTTCCTTTTTGTTTTTTGTTTTTTTTTTCCTCTTTTTCTCTATCGTTTTGAAATTTCGTTGTCGAATTTCCACTGGACAACGTCGACCCACTCATTTGCTTGGTTCCAACTAATTGGGCGGCTTGGGAACAACATATCGACGAGGCGATGTATGACTGCTGGAGTTGCAGAAACGACGTCGCGAGGATGTAACGTGGACAGGGCACTGTTATCTCGGCGAAAGAAATTGTTGAGAGAAATTTTTGTAGTGTAATTTATTAAATTTATTGTACAATTATTTTGATTACATATGTAATTAAAAAAATAAAATTGTTATTTTTTTATTACACGATGAATCTATAAAATTATAAATAATTATATTTAAAAAATTATTTCAAAATACTTTTCTTCTAATCATACGACTTTCCTACGAACAATTGGCTTTTTCTGATCGATTTCTGACAAGATTAGGACCCGTTAGCGATGTAGGGGAGACGGTGAACAAAGACAGCACGTTGGGCCGTTGAAGTTTAGCAAGAAAGCTATGATATTATTATTAACGAGCAATGTGCTCTGATGCAACTCCAAATTAAGTGGCCGTTTTGATGCCTAATGTTAAGAGTAACTACCTCTACCTCTGATACCACTATTAACAAATCTTAATAATAGCACTAGAAGCAACTCTCAGTATAATTAATTATTAAGAAAAAACTATATAGACAATTAAGAATAAGCATAAAATTGACACATAAAAATTTAGACCGTTGAATTATGAAAAAATATAAAATTTAGACCGTTGGATCGCTAATATATATGGGTCAATCGCACAATAAATTAAGAGAATCATATTTTTATACACGAAAACACTCTTAGTCCAACTTTAATATTTACAACATATCAAAAAGAATCAACTAATTTTCACTCGAGTACTAATTTTTTAATTTATTCCAAGTAATGAATCTGAATTAATTCTATGAACAGGAGGCGTCGTGGCTGACAATTAGGTTTGTTGGAATGTGGTGTGGTTTTAGTGACGGAAAAAGATGGAAGCTTGGGTCGGCACATGGGGATGGCGGGGAATTGGATGGCCATCGCCATGTGAAGTTTAGCGAGTCACGTTTGCTGCCGCTTCCCATCGGCATCAAATGTCAAATTCACATATTATGACTTAAGACTAATAATGTAAAAGGTACAGCTATTGCTTCGCTGCTAAATGCTAATGCTTCTACTGAAAATGCCTCTTCAGCGCATCTATGTCCCTCGCCTGTTTCCACTAACGTGTTGATTTTTTGGTCTTTGGCACAAAGCACCGCCCTTTTGTTTAACCATCTCCATATTAGTTTGCACATTCGGAGCTCACCCCACTTCCCATGTGAAATAATTCAATGCTCTCTATATGATCTCTCTCCCCAGTTTGGCAGTTTGTGGTTGATAATTTTCTCCCTTTCCTTATTCTTTACTTGCGATCTCATTGATTTACAAAAGAAGGAAGCAAACTGACTTGCAGTGGCAGTATTTATTGCTCATATGACCTCTTTGGATCGGGGTTTTGTACCAATAGCAAATTTTATTTTTAGTACCGTTAATGAGCTTATCAAGTAGGGCAGGCGGCAAAGTTTGAGCTCGCCGGATTGACACTGGGCCTCGAGGCAGAGAGGTCTGGGGAAGCCTACACAAAAGCGCATGGCTAAGGTCCGGGGTAAGGTTTCGGCATTAGCACTCCAAAGATCAAATTAGTATGGTCAGTCAGGGTTCTTAGATACATGGTAAAGTCCAGAAGCCTTACCTTGTCCAAGGCGAGTGGGTCTCAATTATGATGCAATAGGTAATGGATCAGGTCTCTCTTTACCGTTGAGGTGTAGCAGTTGCTGCTATAGTTGGAAACCTGTGACTCTAATCTGTAGGTCTACCCTCGACTACCAACTCTGATGGAAAAAATAAAAAAATACAAAAAAAAGGTCTCTCTCAGCCTATCGATGTGGGCCGTTCGGGACCCGAGGCTGCGCTGTGAGCCCCATACCGAAGTTCCTTGGGCCTCGTCTAAGGGATGCTTGGGTTGGATCTGAGACACTTATTAATTACAATTGAGAGTTATTTTTATTAACTACTTCCTTCTGCATTTTTTCCCCACCAAGACTTTGAGGCATTCATTGATATATGGTCGCAGGGGCAGATTTAAGGAGGGCCAATTATCCCCCACCCCTCATTTAGTATAATATATATATATATATATATATATATATATATATATATCTGTGGAAAAGTTAGATATCTATGTATGTGTAGACTAAAGGAATAAATTACCTTTTTTTTTTTTTGGTAAATGTATAAATTACCTTTTAGTATACTGGTAAATGTTATTTTGCGTCCCTCAACTTCGGCTAGATACCCTGTTATGTTACGTGATTTTTGTCCCATTAATAAAATTTGTCCTTGTAAAATTAATGATGTTTTGAATTTTTTTGAGCAAAAAAAAAAAAAATATGTCACTAGTATATCGATCATCAAATTTATGGGTCGAAATCAGAATAATTTCGTTTGTTTGAGTTCCGTTTAACTATATCCAAGAGATAGACTCACTATCTAAGTATCAACGAGATTAAGTATGACTCTGCCAATAGAAATCACGGCGATTACTTAATCGAACTCTAAATGCTATATATCACAACTTACACTTGAAACAATCTCCAGAATTGGTCAGCTAAGGAGAAACATGGATAAAAAAATCAAAATTGAGTCGTTAACGTGAAAATATTTTAATTTATAACTAAATTATCTCTTCAAGTAGACATGATGTTTTAAATTTGTCACAGTTAATATAATTATTGTATATTTCAAGGGTTTCAAGAGGACAAAAGTTATTTGAATCCGACAATCTTATAGCGGATAAATCATGGGCTTTTGCCTTGAATTAAACTTTCGTACAAAAATTCAGTTCATTATTATGTAGACAAGTTGAAAAACTAGGAGAGAGAGGCGAGGAGACCCTCTTCAACATCCCAATGCCGAACTCGGTGTGGACTCTGCGAGCGTGTGCGAGACAGAGAGAGAGAGAGAGAGAGAGAGAGAGAGAGAGAGAGAGAGAGTGAATCATACTATTCGATGTGCTTTTGGAGTTCTCCAATAAATTGGTTTGGTTGGAGAATATAATATTTTTAGGGATGTTCAGATTTTCTAATGGTTAAAAACATACATTTATGACTTATAATATAAATTAACATTTATTTTCTAGTTGACAGGTCAATTAAAAAATATAATATGTTGATTAAATAATATGAAAAAATAAATATTTGATCAAAAATAATCGATCTATGTCTTTCATTATTTTTTTAAAAAAAAAATTCAGTAAATTAAAAAAATCATAATTACCGTGTTATTATAATAATTATGGCACGACCTGTAATTAGAATGTAATTTACTGACATATTTTTTCATGTTCAAATATAATTTGTCATCATCGGCTCTCATTTTAACCCCCCCACCTAAAAAAAAAAAAAAAACTCAAGATAATTTCACATATTTTTTTTAAACAATAAAAAAATATATCGTGAGTATATTAATTATAGTATTTTTAGTTGAAATTAAAATAATTTTTTTAAATATCTTATTTAATTATTTTTATAGAGACAGATATATTATTAAAATATTAATAAATTTAAATAAATTTTTTTCATACCTGACAACAATATTACTTAATTTAAATTTTAACAGTACGTTATTAGCATTTAAATAAATCAATCTCATAGGTTATTAAGATTACAATCGGGGACTATCACACTCCGTACACACGATTCAATCATAATCGAACGACCAATTCTTTTACTTGAACAATTAGAGGGAGAGACACGTTATCATCTGATATGATAATTTAATAATAATTTATTATATTCTTTTAATATTGGCATGAATTCAAGTTTTTTATTTGACATTCATTTTCAAAGTTTACAAAAATTTATGATATAATACGACTGAGTTTAAAATTTGTTCACACCAAAACCAAACATGGAAGATCCATGTGAGGTTAACAGTACATTAGTTGAGGGTCTCTTTATGAGAAGGATGAATGAATACGTTAACAGGTGATTTTCAGTTTCGATACAAATATGTAATAATTCATATATCAGCAAAACTTATTTTTCTTTTGTTAAAAAAAAAACAACTAGAGTTTATAAATATGAGCAAAATTAAGTGCCACAATTTGATATATATCATTAAATTGTTAAATTAAATAACATAATTAAATTTTTAGATATTATTAAATAAATTATATATTTATTTATACTTTATGATACTAGATAAATATATATGGTGTTACATAAGCTAACATTCATGGCTACCGACGCCCTCGTCTCTTTCTAACCGACTAAAATATTATTCTTAGGGATGGGTTGAAAAAGTCAGCATTGACAACGACAAAGGAAAGAGCAAAGTATATGAACGAGCAAGCGTCGGTGCAATTAAACCATATATTTTTGCACCATTGTACTATCATCCTTAGATAATTAGTTGTTATTCATTTATGAAATCGTAAAGAACAAAGAAACGAAAGATAGAAACAATGCTCATGCGTATTCACTTTATTAATTACGTACGCATATTAGTTCCCCATCTCGCGGCGCAAATTGCAAATTGCAGCGTGGGAACAGCTATGTAGGTACGTATATATAAATTGAACACATTAAAATTTAAATTATTAAAATTTAAAATATATATTAAATTTAAAAATAAATAAATAAATTATTAATTTTTTTTTTTGACAATAAATTATTAAATTAACTACATATCTTCTATATATTCTAAATTGCATGACTGTAACAATTTTTTGGACCATTTATGAATACCAGCTAAATGGATCTCCAGTTTTGGGCAATTCGGCAGCATACTTTGTTGGTATTTTCCGTTGAGACTTTTTCATTATTGTATTAATAATCCGTTCTCATTGTTTAATTTTTGGTCTTTCTTATGAAAAAAAAAAAAAGGTACTAAGAAATAGTTTTGAATTTTAGATTTTTTTTAAATAATTTTAGATAATTCAACCAATATACTTACTAGCTAGTGATATTACAAGCTTGATTAAAAAGATATAATTACTATCGGGTGCTCTATCGTGCTAAGGTGCGCCGACAGTATTCCCCAATCTCCTGTCACTTGGTCGATTTCGGCCTGAGCGTTTAGTGCCGTGTTGTGGGCTTCGATGCCCCTCATGAGTTGGTAGTGGCTCCTATCCCCTTAAATTGCTTGCCGGTTGTGGTTTAGTGGGGTTTGGGGTGGTTTAGCTATCTCGATTGGGTCTTCCTACTCGTCGTGTCTGGTTCGGGTTTTGGTTTGCTAGTATAGTCTCGGTCGCTAGTCATCAATTTTTGGACGACCTTCTTTTGTTTCGCCTTCTCTGTGCCTTGTGGTGTTTGGACGTGATTCGTGCTATGTGTTGCGCTCGGTGTGTTCGGTGTGCTATCAGCCTTACGCTGCGTTCCTGTCGCTATAGGCCTTCTAAGGCTAGCCGGTTTCCTCAGTGTTTGGGGGTGCTACTGTTGTTTGGGCGATGATGGCCTAGAGAAGATGGCGTTTCTGAGATACGTTTGATCCTCTTTGCGGGTTGGATTACTCGGGTTATGGGCCCAGGCCGGGTTTTTCTTTGCACTGCAAAGCAGTTGTGGGGCATTTGGGTGGGTTTGGATTTGTGGTTTGTATGTAAGCTTGTATGATTGAGTGGATTTTATAAAGATAATTTGAGCTGTTTTTTAGGTTGACTTTTTTTGTATTTAGTTTCCTTTATGAAATGAAATGGTTTTTCCTTGGTCAAAAAAAAAAAAAAAATCAGCATATAATATAGTGTATTAATAATGGTCTAATAGCAGCACGGAGTACCTCATAATTAATAATTAGTGATTAATAGTAAACATTAATGATTATAACATAGAATTCTGGACAGCTCTATCCACGGGGAGAATTTAGGGCAAGATACAAATGATTGTTGTCCCTTCCTGTTTACCATTTATTAATTGAACAGACAACTTTATTAGTATAATTATTAAGCTGCAAATTATGATGAAAGATTAACGTGTAAGAAATGCAAAACATAAAAAACAAACAAATAAAGAGTAACAAATAAAGAAAGAGAGAGAAAAGCAAAGGAAAAGGGGGATGGAGGTGAGGGGGACAGCGAGGCAAAACAGAAGGCGACGAGGTGAGAGTTATTTAAGGTTGGGAAGGAAGGAAGCATTGTGGCATTCTTGCAGTCTTGCAGAGTTTGAGAGCATCTCCATCTCTTCCTCTCTCTCTCTCTCTCTCTCTCTCTCTCATATATTTGTCTCTCTCTCTCTCTCCCATATATTTGTCTAATAAGTAATAACTACAACAGGCACAACAAGCCCAGCCCTTTATCCTCTCTACTGTTTCTCTTTATTTATCTCTTTATAAATTATGAAATAGAATTGCATTAGGAGGAGATCTCAATTCTCAATTCTCAATCAATCAATCAACCAACCAACCAACACTACATACACAACACACCTTTCTGTTGTTTCTGTTAATAAATCCTGAATAGAATTGAGAAGGTAAGAGTCTTTAAGTTTTAACACTATGAGCTTTGTATTTATTTGTGCTTTCTCTCTCATTTCTTTTTTTTCCTCTCACAGATCTCTCCTCATTGTATTGTATTGCCATACATGCATATATAGTGGATCTGATGTTTTTGCTAGATGCCCTTTATTTTCTATCTTTTGGGACTCTGATATTGTGCAGACTTTAGGCTGTTTCCCCCCTCCTTGCCCTGTTTCTCTCTTTTTATCTGTTGTAATTTTTGTTTTTGTTTTTCGTTTTTTTTATGTGTATGATCTGGTCCCTTTCTCCTTCAATGGTGAGGACTGATAATGGTTGTTCTTCAGGAGTTTCATGTACCGATTTGTGTTGCATGATGGTAATG